>CM065589.1:194325091-194771766 GCA_033119425.1 Bufotes viridis
AGGAAGGCTTTGAATAGAAAATGTGCAAGAGCATGGTTCAAAGTATTTTGAAGATATAAGTTTACAGAAAATATTCTTTTTAATTCTTCCTTACAGACACATTTATGGTGGAAGATGCCGTGGAAGCAATTGGATTTGGGAAATTTCAGTGGAAGCTGTCAATCCTTACGGGACTGGCCTGGGCAAGTAACTCTGTTTTACTGTATAACAAGCTACAATTTAACAGTATTTAAAGAGAACCTGTAACGTCTTCGGACTTGTCTGTTTTGGTAACTACTTGCATTTCCCATGAAATAACAATTCTGCAGCATCTATGCGTATGACTCTGTTTTGTGCCATTCCTCTATTATTCCTTCTACCAGTTTGAATGAATAACCATGAACCAGCAGTTTGCAATGAAGGCTCAGATGTGTGTTACCATTTGGGGGTGTGACACTATCCAATCAGCGCTGCCAATATCAGACTGTGCACAGACACCCCACGCCCAATGGATAGCACCCAGCTGGTCCTTCATTGCAGACTGCAATAAGTTGTTAAAAAAGACGTCAGGAGAGGTTACAGGTCCTTCACAAATAATGAGGGATATCATCTGTGTTGTTACTGTGGGATTTCTTGTATCACTAAGCCTTGAACTGTTGCTAGTTTCCACATGATGGCTTTTATTTTTCCTCTCTTTAATCCTTTGATCTCTATTTGTTTAGATGGCAGATGCAATGGAAATGATGATTCTTAGCATCCTGGCTCCGCAGCTCCACTGTGAATGGAGACTGCCCAGTTGGCAGGTTGCTTTGCTAACATCGGTAAGCAGATGCACTGACCAGTTCTTGGATTCAATTCCAGGTGTTGCTTTGACATAATTATCAGCCCAAGGACTTGCTCTTATCCGTGTAAGCACAAAGCTTTGCTGGCACAGGTATTGAATATAAATTGGTTAGCTGCAGTAGCTCTGTGATAAATGTATACCACAATGCCCTTGGTAATTGAACTGTTTAGTGTTACCATGAAAAATTTATGTTTAACTGTGTCTTCAGGAGTGGTTATAAAACATCAATTTCTTCCCTTGACCTTGTGCCAGCCTCAGATTTATAGTTACTAAACTTTAAGGGGGCTGTCCGAATATTTTCTATTTTTTTCAGAGCGCAAAAATGAAAGGTGACATCTAATTGTTTGCTATGAGTTGTGGCCAAGACTAGGATCCTTTAGTGACCACTTCAAAAATTCATATTGGTTGTCACTAAGGGAACTGAATGTATTAAAGAGTAACTAAACTTTTGTATAATTTTTGTGAACAAGTCCCTAATGTCCTATAATATTTTTGTAATATAGTTTATTAATGTATTTTGTATTTTTATTCCACGTTTTCCTTCCTAAAGTGTAACATTCCCTGTGCACTTAAAATTCACTGCTCAGCGGTGTACAGAATACGGACTGTACGTTTTATCAATGTTGCAGCAGCGCAGTAAGTACGGGCAGGAGCGCATATTGCATCTCCTGCCCATGCTCCCCGGAGGATTACTAACTCCTGGCATAGCACATGGGTACACTGTATCCATGTACTATGCCAGGATTAGCTGAGCGGAGCGGCTCCTGCCTCTGCCTGCTTCGCTAAGCTAAAAGAACTGCATGTCAGCTCTTAGCTTAGTGGAGCAAGCAGCACAGGAACTGCACATTAGGGAGAAAAAAGTGGAATCAAAATACATTAATAAACTATATTACAAAAACTATAATTAGGGCATTAGGGACGCATTCACAAAAAGTCATACAAAACTTATTGTATGTATGTGTGCATGTCCGCTAAAGGAATCCACACAGTCGCATTTAAGGTTTTAGACCAGGTCTCAGCTCTCTGGGATGTACCGTTCCTGAGATATTACCAAAAAATGCATTAGCCAATAGAAGCCTGGTCACATGACCCTTATCAGACAATAGAAGCTCGCTGGCAGTTCCATAACAACCCAGCCATGTTTCTTCACTGCTGTAGATGAGTTTTAAAGGAAATCTGTCACCAGGATAATTGCTATTGAAGTAAAACCATGGCCTAATAGCACTTAGTACCTTATTTCCTGAGGTTTCCATAACAACTCGGCCATTTCTCTTCACTGGGCACTGTGGATAACTCTGATAAAGGAGCAGAGTGCCGTGGAGGTCATAATTCAGGGGGCAAGTAGGGTGGCCATTCAAGTCACCCTTAAAACCCCGCCTCCAGGTCCTGATAAGCCACGCCTCCAACTTGGCTTGGCTACACCCCCTCCCCCTCTGCAGCCGATGGGGATTGACAAAATAAAGAATTCGACTTCTGTCAGCTGTCAGCGGTGGGAGGGATGGTGACTTTCTCCCGGCAGCTCACATTCAGAATAAACAGTGCTGCTGTCTTAGCGTGAGCTGTTCAAAAGGACACGCCCCCAATCTGGTTAGGCCACGCCCCCTCCCACTCAGCCAACAGGGATTGAAAAAATAAAGTTAAAAATCAACTTCTAGGTCCCGCTAAGCCCCACCCCCAGTATGGTTAGGCCACGTCCCTTCCCCTCCGCAGCCAATGGGGATTGACAAAATGAAGTTAAAAATCAACTTCTGTCAGCTGCAGAGGTGGGAGGGACAGTGACTTTCTCTCTGCAGCTCACACTCAGAGAGAGAGGACAGTGCTGCTGTCTTAGGGTGAGCTGTTAAAAAGGACACGTCCCCTATATGGTTAGGCCATGCCTCCTCCCACTCCTCAGTCGACAGGGATTGAAAAAATTAAGTTTAAAATCAACTTCTAGGTCCCGCTAAGCCACAACCCTGAACTGGTTAGGCCCACGCCCCCTCCCCCTCCGCAGCCGACGGAAGTTAAAAATCAACTTTTGTCAGCTGCAGGGGAGGGAGTGAGGATGACTTTCGCACAGTTCTGCTGTCTGAGAGTGAGCTGTTCAAAAGGACATTCCTGTGTCCATCCAGGCCCTGTGACAGACGGAGGACAGGGAGTCAGAAAACTGGACTGTCCGGCCTAAAAATGGACCTCTGGCCACCCTAGGGGCAGCCTGCTGTTAAGGGGACGGTCCACTATGGAGGTCAGTGTTTAGGGGCATATTGCTGTAGAGGCCACTGGGCGGGGTGTTGTGGAAATCACTTTTAAGGAGACGGGGTACTGTGGAGGTCACTAATAAAGGGGCGGTCGCTGTGGAAGTCACTGTTAAAGGGACGGGCCGCTGTGGAGATCACTGTTAAGGGGGCGGGATGCTGTGGAGGTTACTGTTAAAGAGGCGGGCGATGCAGAGGTCTCTGTTAAGGGGGCAGGGAACAGTGGAGGTCACAGTTAATGGGACGGTCCACTATGGAGTTCAGTGTTAAGGGGCGGGGTGCTGTAGAGGTCACTGTTAAGGAGGCGGGGTGTTGTGGAAGTCACATTTTAAGGGAATGGAGCTCTGTGAAGGCCACTGTTAAGGGGGAGGGTTATTGTGGAAATCACTGTTAAGGAGACGAGGTACTGTGGAGGTCACAAATAAAGGGGCAGCCACTGTGGAGGTCAGTGTTAAAGGGGAGGGCGCAGTGGATGTTACTGTTAAGAGGGCAAGCTGCCGTGGAGGTCACTGTTAAGGGAGAAGGGGAATGTGGAGGCCACTATTAAAGGGGCAGTGCGGTACTGTGAGTTCACTATTAAGGCAGTGGGATACTGTGAAGTCACTGTTAAGGGAGCGGGGTACAGTGGAGGTCACTGTTAAGGGAGCGGGGTAATGTGGCAGTCACTGTTAAAGGGGAAGTTGCTGTGGAGGTCTCTGTTAAGGGAGCCGGGAATGGTGGAGGTCAGTTAAGGGAACTGTAACCTATGGTCAGTGTTAAGGGGCGGGTGCTGTAGAGGCCACTGTTAAGGGGACGGGCCCCTGTGGAGGTCACTGTCAAGGGGCTGAGGTGCTGTGGAACTCCCTGTTAAAGGGGCAGGCTGCTGTGAAGGTCAAAGTTAAGGGGGTGGGCTGCTGTGAAGGTCCTATTTGAAGGAGACGGGGCACTGTGGGGGGGGGGGTCACTGTTAAGGGGGCGGAGTACTGTAGATGTCACTGTTATAGTGGATACTGTTGATATCTTTTAACGACACACACAAACATTAAATGAAATAAATGAAATAGAGCAAAGCCAGATTCATTAGCTAGTATATATTGTATACCGTAAATGACCGCTGGAGCCAAACACCATCTTCAACAGTATACAGCAAAAGACTGCAGTGGTCATATAAGAAATACAGCCACATTAGTGCTGAAGTCATCAAAACAAAGCATGGTGGGGAGGACAATGCAGTGGCACTGGAATCGAGGTGATTTGTGACGGTAAGTACAAGTTTTTTGTTTTTTTTTGTAGTATTTCATTATCTTCACAGCCTTTAAAAAAATTAACTTGAACAAACCCTTTAGTAAATATTTCATTACAATGTGTTAGTTACAGTGCTGTATGCACAAATTGGTTTGGGCTCTTTTTCTCTATATTTGAGGTCCTTCCAAATAGGTATCTTTACTGGATGATTATATGCGTCAAACTTTCTGTATTCTTGATTTTTCCGTCCTTTTAGATTAGCAAATAAACATCTAAAAGCTGTCTTCTTGGCTCCAGATCTTCAGGTGATAGATGCCACCATCAGGGACTAAAGGACACTGCGACACAGAGATTGCTGATGTTTGTGTTCTGCTTTCTCAACAGGTTGTGTTTATTGGGATGATGTCCAGCTCATCTCTTTGGGGAAATCTCGCAGACCAGTATGGTAGGAAAACAGTAAGTGATGCAGTGTCATATCATTCAATGTACAGTCGTGGCCAAAAGTTTTGAGAATGAGACAAATATTAGTTTTCTCAAAGTTTGCTGCTAAACTGCTTTTAGATTTTAGTTTAAGTTGTTTCTGTGATGTAGTGAAATATAATTACACGCACTTCATACGTTTCAAAGGCTTTTATCGACAATTACATGACATTTATGCAAAGAGTCAGTATTTGCAGTGTTGGTCCTTCTTTTTCAGGACCTCTGCAATTCGACTGGGCATGCTCTCAATCAACTTCTGGGCCAATTCCTGACTGATAGCAACCCATTCTTTCATAATCACTTCTTGGAGTTTGTCAGAATTAGTGGTTTTTGTTTGTCCACCCGCCTCTTGAGGATTAACCACAAGTTCTCAATGGGATTAAGATCTGAGGAGTTTCCAGGCCATGGACCCAAAATGTCAACGTTTTGGTCCCCGAGCCACTTAGTTAGCACTTTTGCCTTATGGCACGGTGCTCCATCGTGCTGGAAAATGCATTGTTCTTCACCAAACTGTTGTTGGATTGTTGGAAGAAGTTGCTGTTGGAGGGTGTTTTGGTACCATTCTTTATTCATGGCTGTGTTTTTGGGCAAAATTGTGAGTGAGCCGACTCCCTTGGATGAGAAGCAACCCCACACATGAATGGACTCAGGATGCTTTACTGTTGGCATGACACAGGACTGATGGAAGCGCTCACCTTTTCTTCTCCGGACAAGCCTTTTTCCTGATGCCCCAAGCAATCGGAAAGAGGCTTCATCGGAGAATATGACTTTGCCCCAGTCCTCAGCAGTCCATTCACCATACTTTCTGCAGAAGATCAATCTGTCCCTGATGTGTTTTTTTGGAGAGAAGTGGCTTCTTTGCTGCCCTTTTTGACACCAGGCCATCTTCCAAAAGTCTTCGCTCTGCACTGGTGGCACTCCGATACCGCAGCTGAATCCTCTTTAGGAGAGGATCCTGGCGCTTGCTGGACTTTCTTGGACGCCCTGAAGCCTTCTTAACAAGAATTGAACCTCTTTCCTTGAAGTTCTTGATGATCCTATAAATTGTTGTTTGAGGTGCAATCTTAGTAGCCACAATATTCTTGCCTGTAAAGCCATTTTTATGCAACGCAATGATGGCTGCACGCGTTTCTTTGCAGGTCACCATGGTTAACAATCGAAGAACAATGATTTCAAGCATCACCCTCCTTTTAACATGTCAAGTCTGCCATTTTAACCCATCAGCCTGACATAATTATCTCCAGCCTTGTGCTCGTCAACCCTCTCACCTGATTTAACAAGACGATTACTGAAATGATCTCAGAAGGTCCTTTAATTACAGCAATGAAATGCAGTGGAAAGGTTTTTTTTGGGATTAAGTTAATTTTCATGGCAAAGAAGAACTATGCAATTCATCTGATCACTCTTCGTAACATTCTGGAGTATATGCAAATTGCTATTATAAAACTTAAGCAGCAACTTTTCCAATTTCCAATATTTATGTAATTCTCAAAACTTTTGGCCACGACTGTATATTGGATGCCTTTGTGTTAAGTCACATTTTGTTGGGATTTTCACCCTGTTGCTACTTCTTTTCAGGGTCTGAAGATCAGTGTATTTTGGACGTTATATTATGGAATCCTCAGTGCATTTGCCCCGGTCTACAGCTGGATTCTTGTGCTTAGAGGACTAGTTGGTTTTGGGATTGGAGGTGTCCCTCAGTCGTAAGAGTCCTATTTATTGATTTGTCTTTTATTCATTTTATATGATTTTTTGTAATGAGTATGTTTGTTCATAGTGTTCATATCATTGAACCTCCAAAGCCTTGGAGGTATGTGACCTCACCATGTGAATGAACCCTAAATCTAGGCCTTATATTTAGTATTTCTCACAGTGCATGTTTTTTTTTTTTTTTTTTTGTTGTCCAGCGTGACATTGTATGCAGAGTTTCTTCCTATGAAAGCAAGAGCAAAGTGCATACTTTTGATAGAGGTAAGACCATGAATTTTACTCTGACCTATACATTTAGGAGAACCTGCAAACTGCTTTCACCATATATTACAGTATACACAGTTATTGGATGATTCTTTTTTATAGTTATTAAAGGGGTTTTCTGAGCTCCTAATATCGCTGACCTATGCTCAGGACTTATCTGGCGCTGGGTGTCAGACCCCCACCAATTGGAAACTCATGACTTATCCTAATGATAGGTCATCAATATTAGAACCCCTTTAATGTTTTAAACTATCTCTACATGTTAAATGTTTATTGAACAAAAAAAATCATTAAATATGAAATTCTAATTAATTACTGAGTACAATGAGAGGGTCATTTACTGAAATACACCTAAATTAGGCATATTTCAGGCGCAGATAGTGGCGCTGTTAGTTGCGCTTCTATCTGCGACTTTACCACGCTCACGCCAGGTCTAAAATTGTTAGCGTGGTGTGGGCGGAGAAGGGGATGGGCTTGCAGGTCCATCTCATTCATCATTTTCTATGCCTGTTTTAGGCATACAAAATGGTCTAAACGTAAGAAAGCTTGGAAGCTGACTTACATTTAGAACTGGCATTGGATGCGCCGAGGTGATGCAGAGGTCTCTCCATAACTTCGGTGGATCCACCGCCAGCTATGGGCCTTTATTAAGATCGGCGTCTAGAACGCCGGTTTTAATAAATGTGCCCCAGAGTTTTTTTCTGTGCAAGAACAGCATTATGTCAGTGTTATCCAGTACATTCAAGAACTCTAAGGGTTACATAGCATCATGAATCAATATAATGCTATGCGACCCCGACAGTGCTGGGAGGTCAGAACAGGAGTTGCCACATACTCACATTGCGAGTCCGATGCGCGGAACTCACTTATCTGAAAGGGGCCTAAGGGTGCTAGATGGGAGGCAACATAAGAGGATGTTACAGTAGTCTAGGCAGGAGATGATGAGGGCATGTACAAGCATTCGTGCAGACTTTTGCAAGACATATTTTTGAGTTGGAGGTGGCAGGTGGTAGAAAGGGCTTGGATGTGCAGTTTGAAGGACAGGGCAGAATCAAAGGTTACTCCAAGGCAGTGGACTTGGTTGACCAAGTGCAAAGTGATGCAAACTGATGCTCAAAATAAAGAATCAGTTTTTTTCTGATGGATCAGAAGAACAAAAAGCTAAACGGTGATGTGAACTCAGCCTAAGCCTGCTGAAGTTGTCAGGTTCAACTGACATAGATCTAATGTTTATTGCCAGCTTAAAGGGATTCTGTCACGGCATTTGACCCTATAGAGCTGCGGACATGCACGGCTAGATCGCCGCTAGCATGTCCGCAATATAGCAGTAGAATAGCTCTGGGTGCTTTTTATTTTCTTTAAAAAATGATTTTATTGATATGCAAATTAACCCGGGAAGGTGCCCAAGGGGCGGTACTAACATGTGAAGGAGCCCAGCACCGCAGGCGTCCGCCGAATCTCCTCCTTGCTTCAGTAAATATCGCGATGCGCGAGATCGCGCATGCACAGTTCCTTCCCTGAGGCTGATGCCAGCACAGGGAAGGAACACCATGTTGCAACTGCGCATGCACAATCTCGCGCATCACGAGATTTACGGAGATCTCACTGAAGCAAGGAGGAGATTCGGCGGACGCAGGCAGTGCTGGGCTCCTTCACATGGGGGCGTGGCTGGGCACCAGGAAGGTTAGTACCACCCCTTGGGCACCGTCCCGGGTTAATTTGCATATCAATAAAATCATTTTTTAAAGTAAATAAAAGCACCCAGAGCTATTCTACTGCTATATTGCGGACATGCTAGCGGCGATCTAGCCGTGCATGTCCGCAGCTCTATAGGGTCAAATGCCGTGACAGAATCCCTTTAAGGCATTATGCATTATTCCAAGTGTAGCTTTATTACAACCTAAAATCCTGTATATTTTATAGATAAGGGGGAAAAAGACTCAACATTTCTAATGCTATTTGCGCAAGGCACCTATAGTAAACCTCACTTTCTGTCCAAGCAGTAATAGGAGAAGTAAATAGAGCTCTGTTAGCTGTCATTCACATTGGGTTCTGTGTCTATGCCCAGTGTTCCTGCTAACAAAATCTCCCGACATATACACCTGATGCCTTATAGCCGAATCTATGCAATGGCTATGTTTTCCAATACAGGTACAGGTACTGTAAAAACAGGTTATACCTGCTAGACATATTCCAAAAGGAGACTCTTTTGACTTACATCTGCCACATCATAGGCTATGGAGATGTTTGGCGTATACACCAGAAGCATTTCCTAGCTTATGCACCGAAAATACACACTGAACATGGCATCAACATACTTTCTTTATTGTCAATAAGCTACAAGGTACTGTAATATT
Source organism: Bufotes viridis (assembly GCA_033119425.1). Classification (NCBI taxonomy): domain Eukaryota; kingdom Metazoa; phylum Chordata; class Amphibia; order Anura; family Bufonidae; genus Bufotes; species Bufotes viridis. The sequence continues at coordinate 194,334,184 of CM065589.1, forward strand.
AAGTTGAGAGTCATTGACAGAAGATCCTCTAGGGCAGTGATGGTGAACCTTTTACAGACCAAGTGCCCAAACTGCAACCAAAAACCCACTTATTTATCAAAAAGTGCCAACACAGCAATTTTACCTGAATACCAATATAGTCCATCTTCCATGTACTTTATCATTTAGCTATAATAGCCTTCCTACATTCAGTGCACTGTCTGTGCTGTTCATAGCGCGCCCTGCACTGATGAATGGCAGGAAAAGTCTAAGGATTATTGGTACACCATGTACGTTTCCCAGGGTGCGGGTGCCCACAGATAGGGCTCTGAGTGCCGCCTCTGGCACCCGTGCCATAGTTCGCCATCACTGCTCTAGGGTATGAAAAAGAATATATATATATATATATATATATATATATATATATGTGTATAACATGGCAAATGTCTAAATAAAACAGAAAAAGTAACCACTGGAAGGTTGCATGATTTATAGTGATTTCCCATTAACAATTTAGGTATACTATAATAATATAAGTAGGAATGAGTAAATTGACTTTGGATGAAACATCCGAAATCGATTTGCATAAAACTTTGTTTCAATACTGTACGGAGCCGAAGTTATTACTTCACGAGGTGCCCTCGCACCGTACAGTATTGAAACAAAGTTTTATGCAAATTAACTTTGGATGTTTCATCCGAAGTCGATTTGCTCATCCCTAAATATTAGCCCTTTTGAGGAAGTTGTTCTAGAATGAGATATGGTTAATCACTTTTAGCATCATCATCTTCATCATTTGCATGTACGCTGTCATATTAAATGATCAACATTTTCCTTATTTCCAGATATTCTGGGCAGTGGGCACCGTGTTTGAGGTTCTGCTGGCTATCTTTGTGATGCCCACTCTAGGATGGCGTTGGCTCTTGATCCTATCAGCCCTGCCATTAATGCTGTTTGCAGTTTTGTGTTTTGTAAGTATTTAACACATATGTCCTAATATAGACGATCACAGGCATTTGTAACCGCTCCTTTCCAAAGAAACTGGACGTTACTATTTCCCTGGACCACAAGCTTCGTTCCTCCATAGTCTGACTCTGTCAGCACTGATTGGAGATGTCAGATGTGTGGGGACAAAGCCCATTGACCAGGAAAATGGTAATAACTAGTTTACCCATCGGGGCCAGGTCCACATCAACGTTTAGTTTTCCGTTCTTCTGATCTGTCAGATGAATAGAAAAATAAACAAAAAAAACGGATCCTGTATTTTAAGTATCCATTATGCTCAGTTAGGCACATTTTGCATCCGTTTGAGACATTTCCTTCTAAGATCCGTTACTTTGTTTATTTTTCTGTTCTTCTGACGGATCAGCAGAACGGAAAACTAAACGGTGAACCCGAGGACTAACAGAGTTATTTAGTGGGGAGAACAAGTTACTAAAACAGTGCTTCACACATAGGTTTTTGCTGCCCCTTTTTCTGCCATTTTGCATGTTTAGTCCCATTTTGGGCACCATTTTTTTTTTTTGCAGAATTTTTTTGTGGCGAAAACACCAGCTCCACATGTTAGCTGTAGATCTATAGGGAATATAAAACACAGGACACACAAATAATTTTTGCTACTGACATTTTTGCTCATTAGATGAAACCTTTTGCTTCTCTGGCTTCTTTTCGAAAACGCAGCATGCTGTAGCACTTGACATTTTTTTCACCCATTTTGACATCACCTTCTCTATTAGGAGAAAAACGCCATAAGGAAAACACTAGTGGCCAAACGAACTGTTTGCAAAAAATGCTGTCAAAAAACAAGGTGGAATTTTCCCCCCCCTGCAGTTATTGTGGCATTCTGACAGTTTCTTGGCATCTTTTTGTGCCTTGCTGCCTGCTGTGGGTGTGGCATTTTTGGGGGGTTTTCCTATAGACTTCTCATCTCTGAAAGAAGTGCACGTAAAATGTGTGACTAAAAAATGGCCATGCCAGAAAAAAGCTTGTAAAAACCACAGGAAGTTCATGACATTTTTTACAAGCAGGAGCGGCCTATAGGATATAACTAGACACATCAACAAGATACACTGGGATCAATTTTTATTTCTACATTTTGTAAAAGATGGTCATCCTCATTGCTGAGAGTAATTTATGTATTAAAGGGGTTGTCCGGGTTCAGAGCTGAACCTGGACATAAGCCGCCTTCACTCTTTTACCATATAGTATTGGAGCATTTCTAGCTCCGATGCTCCCCCTTGCCCTGCAATGCATATCATGGGACAAGGGCAGTCTGTTTACTGCCGGTGATGTACCTGGCCGTTTCTCAGTATGCTAGGTGGGGGATTCGCCTAGCAGTGATATCACCGGTTCTAATGGGCGGTCTTTTGCACTGCCCGATCCTGTAAAACAGCCTAGGGCAGTGCTAAAGACCAACTACTTAAGACCAACTACTTATCTTAATGCATATTATCATGTTGTAGTGGTTACCGGAGAGTGCTAGATATGATGTCCTGTCCGGAAATCAGGAGAAAGCTCTTGCTACCTTAAAGCGTATAGCAACAGAGAATGGTGCGCCAATGCCATTAGGAAAACTTATCTTATCCAGGCAGGTAAGTGTGCATGTTATCTCACGCTATAATCATATTAGTAGTTGCTGTTCAATGGTGATGTGTAACCGATAGCATTGTATTGGCACAAAGAAAAATAATAGGGCAGATTTACCAATCCTATAGATAGTGTAAACTTAGACATGGGGGGAGATTTATTATCTCCCTAGGCCATATTTATGGCGTAAAAAAGGTGCAAGCAGCGTAGCCACTTTTTTAAAGTGGACCTTTCACTGCTCCTGACATAATATTAGTACCTGGCAGTGTAGGGCATGATCAATAGATGTCCCTGCACAAATTTTTTTTCACATTGGCTGCTCCATTGGGGCGCTGTGCCGCTCGTTCTCTTTTGCCGCCCTGTATGGTAATTAGTAGTATCGGTACAGGAAGAGGGAGACATCCGTGTTTCTCAAGGGGCGTCTCCTTTTCCTTGGCTGTGAGCTGCCCAATCGCAGTGGAAAGCATCACAGCCAGGAAGAAGGTGAGCTGTTTTTTCTCCCTGGCTGTGACGTGGTCTGCTGTAATTGGACCGCTCACATTGAGAAACATGGACGTCTCCTCCTCCCTGTACCGATGCTACTAATTAGCATACAAGGCAGGAAAACAGAACGAGTGACAAAGCACCCCAATGGAGCAGCCGATCTAAAGAAAAAAATTTTTGCGCAGGACATCTACTGATTATGCCCTACACTGCCATGTACTAATATTGTTATGTCAGGGCCAGTGAAAGGTCCTCTTTAAATGCCATTGTCAACAGTGTTCGACAATTTACAAAGAGGGGGCGTGGCAAGGGTGAGGAGGGGCGTGGCAAGGGTGAGGAGGGGTGGGGCAAGGGTGAGGAGAAGCGGGGCCAGCAGTCTCGGCACATTTATCTTCATTTGTGCATAACTGAAAACAGAAATGTACGACAGGTCTGAGCTTCTGTAGATTTCAGTTTAGAAGCACGGACTGCCAGAATATGCACCTAATTCATAATGGGGTCTGCGCCTTGCCATAGATCAGGCACATCCTGCGGCAGAGCAGTGGAATATCATAGACCAGTGTAGAAAATGCTGGTCTTGATAAATCTCCCCCAGGCTGTCTAGACCAGATTTATCACAGGGACTCAGACTGGATGGTACATCTGGTGTAGGGATAGACAATTTTATCTAAAGCTATGCCCACTACTGGCTGGCTTATTTTTATACAGAATTTTATGTGTGGTCCATCTTAGGCCACACCTATTTTGTGCAGTGCCATGCCCCCTCCAGACAAGCCCCACCCCTCTTCCAGATGGAAATAAATTGTAAAAACCCTTGTTGCACCAAATTACACCACATTTTGGTGCAGACCCATAACAATAGACACTTTTTTTACATTGAAGTCATTGCGAGTACAGGAAAAATAAGCATGCATCTACATCTTAACATCAGCTTCATTATTGTTATCTTATTCATTTATATAGCACTTACATATTTCACAGCGATGTACAGAGATTGTTTTCATTCACATCTCAGTCCCTGCCTCCATTAGGGCTCGCAATCTAAACTCTAAATTAACCCATAAAGCTGTGTAAGCTGCAAACATATAAACTCCATGCTCATGTTGTCCTTGGTCAAATTTGTATCCAACAGTGCTAACCACTGAGCCATCCTATTAAAAGTAAACCAAAATATATTCAGATAGATAGCAACGATGAAAACAGATAACACATAAACCTAGAGAGCAATGTACTGCTGTTCCCACTCTCCAAAAATTACTGCTTACGATTGTGCACGTGAGGCCTAACTGAAGGTGTGGTCATTAAAGGGGTTATCCAAATGAAGGGGGCTCATCGCGGCCTGAAATTGGTTGCCCCCCCCAATCCTCCCCCCCCCCCCACCCCCCGGTGACGGTTGTTTTGATCCCTGCGACGGGGAGATGCAGCCGTGGCTGTGCAGGTACCCAGAGTAACGTGCGTGCCAGGGAACAGGTAAGTAAAATGTATACGAGGGGCCCAGGCAATGGAGGCGATCTTTTAGAATTCGGATAACCCCTTTAAGGGTCTTAAATTAAACTTCTTTTCATATTTGTAGGAGGATCGCGGTAAAATACAGGACCTTTTTTCACCTCAGTTCAGATGCACAACGCTGTTGCTTTGGTTTATATGGTAAGTAGTTATGTAACTTGTCTGCATTAACTGCTCATTGATCTTTATATCATTGACTATGTATCTAACATATAGACATTATAATGGCCTTGATCTTATTATTCAGAACTCTAGATATTGTATGGATATGTACCAAACTATAATACTGTATTCACCTCTATGCTTTAGTATTTATGGACAGTCAGTATGAGACAATAAAAAGTGTATGTTCAAAAAACATTGACCCAGAAGTCCTACCGCTCAACATGCAGTGATTGTCAGTGTTCCCTTGTATGCACGCTTATTCAGGGGAAGCTATCAATGTGTGGGGGGGGGAGGAGACCAGTTTTAAAGGGGTTGTAGTGGTTGATTGCTTTCTTCTAAAAACAGTGCCGCATCTGTGAATATTAATAGTTATATGTGGTGTTGCTGCTCAGCTCCATTGAAGTGAATAGGACTGGGTTGCGATACCACACAAAACCTGTGGACAAGTGTGGCATAATTTTTTTTAAAGAAAAGCAGCCTTTTTTTTTTCTCAACAACCTTATTAGTGGCACTGACAGACAATTCCAGGAGAAAGTTCATTGAGCCCATCAAAGAAAATTCTGAGGGCCTACCCTCTGTGTACACAGGACATATGAACATTCACTTTTAGGTCATTTTTTTGACCATTGCATATGCATCTATAAGGTTTAATATGATACAGTATCTAGTAGTTATTGGTTCCAAGATCAGTTCCAAAAATTTTTTGGAACCCTTAGGGGGGTCCATTATTGTGTCAGAACTTGAGCCCACTGGAGGATCCTATGGTACGCTTCTGGTCCAGTCCAACCTGTGTACAGAGAACGAAACCTAATCATCTTCAGAGATTACAGCAGAGGTGTATTTCAAAACTATACTGTCTATCAGAATGTAATATTCTCTGATAAAATAGATTTAATTTCCTATTACAGGTTTTCCAATGCCTTTTCATATTATGGGCTGGTTCTCCTTACAACAGAACTTTTCCAAGCTGGAGATGCATGCAGTAGTAAGTAGTAAATTCTGTCATTTACCTGTTTCACTGCTAGTTTGATGGACATACTATGGTTTCCACCAAATACAGACACATGGCTCCTCCTTACACTCTTTAAAGGCTTATTTACACACTGCAAATCTCTCACAGCACCAATAGCCATAGCTGACTCCCAAAAATCGTTAAAACCAAAAGATGGGTGTGTACAACAAATCAGTTACTGTGCGTACTGTACATTGAACTCTTCCATATTTGAGAAGGTCAACTATCTATACGCTATATGGACAAAGGTATTGGGACACCTACACATTCCACCTACAAGATCTTCTATGACATCCCATTCTAAATCCATAGACATTAATATGGAGTTGGTCCCCTATGCAGCTAAAACATCTTCCAATCTTCAATTTTTGGGGAATTCTTACCAATTCATCCAGAAGAACATTTGTGAAGTCAGACACTGATATTGGATGAGGGGGCCTGGCTCACAATCTCCATTCTAGTTCATCCCAGAGGTGCTCTTTGGGGTTGATGTCAGAGGTCTGAGGAAGCCAGTCAAGTTCTTCTATACCAAACTCACCCAACCATGTCTATTTCTATTCTTTAACCCAGTTTCCAGCCGGAGGAAGGCAGTCAAGCCAAAATGTAGTCTCTCCTGTGAATATTTAACTGTGGAAGATTACACAGATTTATTATGGACCACGTTATCTGAATTCCCAGGTCAGTGGACTTAGATTAGTCGCAGATGTTGACTTAGCATGCATAGGCATTATTCACCATTTACACAGTTCACAATTTTTAGGATTTCTAACTTTACTTGATTATCTCAAAGTGGATTTAAAATATTCACCTTATATCCATTATTACCATTTTTAAGTGCTATATCTTAAAAAAAACATACATTTAACATGTAACTTTTAAATAAGTTGCATTCAAAACTTAAATGCCCAAGAAAAATTATACATATAAGCAAATTGAGTTTCAATAGGGCAATTTTCAATTATTAACCTGAGTCATTGACCTGAAAAGGCCAGCCTCTAAGGCTCCCTTCACATATATCTGGCAGTCCTGCTCAGTTTTCCTCTGGTGTGGTGAAGAAAACATCAGAGGGAAACTGAAGCTAGAACTGACCCCTTAGTTTTCTATGTTATCGTTCAAATTTATCTGGTGCATCATAATGATGCTAGATGTCAAATAGTGTGGACAGAAAAATTCTACATGCTGCGTTTTTTTGTTTGGAGATATGAATCTATAGATGCCAGACATATATCAGTTGTGTCTGGTAGAAAAAAAAATGGTCAGGCACAACTGATGCCTGGGCCTAGGCTTATATGTACCACATCAACCACTTTAATTGTGTTACCAATCGACTTATCTGATTTTTTAATCTTTTTTTTTATATAAGGTGTGTTGGTGACATTGTGGATCATTGACCGACTAGGCCGGAAAAAGACAATGGCCATCTGTTTCTTTGCTTTCTCCTTATGCGCCCTTCTTCTTTTCCTTTGTGTTGGACGGTATGTGAAATATTTTTCACATGTTTCAAAAAGTAAAACAGATGTACAAGGACATTTTAATTACTGCAAGTATTTTTAATGATGGAAACCATTATCAAAGTGACCATTTGTAAAAAGATCTTAAAGGGGTTATCCAACCCCTATAATGAACCCCCCAATGCCCGAGCACCACATATAGGTTATACTTACCCCGCTCCCCCTCACCCGCATCACTCCTGATTCCCGCATGGCCACACTGAATCTACTAGTGTCCCTAGCATCGTGGGTGACACTAGGGAAGCTCATTCTCATCACGGCCTGCTATTGGCTACTCTCCCCATCGCCGGATGTTTTGATCTGCACGGCGGAAAGATGCAGCAGTGCCCATGCAGGGATAAGGAGCGGTGCAGGTGCTGGGAAGCGGGGTAAGTATAACCTATAAGAGGGGCCCAGGCATTGGGGGGGCGGGTCACTATAGGGTTTGGATAACCCTTTTAAAAGTAACACTGATTTCAGGGTAAATCTGTAATCTCTTTGCCTTGGTGAACGCCCTTGTCTTTTGTTCTGTTCTAGGAATGTCCTTACCGTTTTACTCTTCATTGCAAGAGCTTTCATTTCAGGTGGATTCCAAGCTGCCTATGTTTACACACCAGAGGTAGGTCCATGGCTATGCCATGAAGACAGCTGCAGGGGTGTAACTATAATTCATAGGGTGCTATAGCAAAATAAAATGGGGACCGACCACCTAGTAGAAGAAAATTAGGACAGCAGCATAAATAGCAATAATTAAAGATATGCATAATAGCACCATATATCAGAAAACCCACAATATAGCACAAAGCCACCATATCCATTATTGGACTGGCCCAGCAGAGTATCAAAGGATCCTCCGATGGGCCCAGTCTCTGAAACCATAGTGGGCCCCAAAGGTCCAAGAGAAAAGTTCCATTTGGCTTTTGGAGCTAATCACACGCCAAAAGGGTCTTTGATTCAAATCCTATTAGACTTTATTGATGATAAAAAGGTTGGACCCTAAGAATAATTTCTTCTAGTGGGCCCAAAGAACCCCATTCTGACACTGGCTATGTCATTAGTCCTCACAAAAAAGTACAATAATCTTGCACCTAATTGGGCTACGGCTATAGTTACGCCCATGGACAGCTGTGTATAGCTATGTACTGTATACCTGAAAATTTTACCTAGATGAACAAAGGCAGAGGCATTACTTGAAGCTCCTGGGTCTCCCATATACAATATAATGCTGGTGTCCTCTTAGGTGGAAAAGGAGCCTTTGTGCTCCATCAGTGCCAAGTCTGCACCCCATATAGTTATGCCTCTGAATTAATGGTTGGATAAATCAGCCCTTGGATAGTACACAAGTGTTACACCCTAACATACCTGTATTGTATAGTCTGAACCATACTTGAGAGCAGTGGCTGTAAATGAAAATATCTTCCCGGAACACCCATTTAATCATTGCTCTTGGAGAATATGTTAAACAAATTTGAGGGAATCTATTTCTTTGTATCTTGCTGTATTATTATTTACTTTCGCATCTTTTACCTTTTGTAGGTTTATCCAACCGCTACAAGAGCACTAGGTCTAGGAACATGCAGTGGGATGGCGCGTGTAGGGGCATTAGTTACACCTTTTATTGCACAGGTAAAATTGAAAGTGAGAAACAAACCTACAATTGTTTCATTTTTCATAGTGGTGGAGAATTATTACTTTTAGTATCTAGGATAGAAGAGGATTCATTGAATTAATCAGCAGCGTCGTCAATAACCTCTATGTACATTTATATATTGAATAGTTCCAGTTAGTAGCCACATTGGAAATGTCACAAAAATGTCTTTATCAACAAGCAAAGAGAATTTTGATCATTCTTTCTAGTTTATTTTATTTTTTACCAACTTGGAGTGACAGTTCACATCACATTATTATCAGTGGATCAAATGAAGCTAACTGGATCAACTGACAATATAATGCATTAAGGGGTGCCCACCTGTCCCCTGATGTCTACTGTTGGGGAACACAAGGATCAGGAAGATGGGATTTTGACCCATCAAATCCTTTATAACCCTTGGTAATAAGTGCCAATAGATGTGTCTCACAGTCTCACAGCCAATTGTTCCCTCTCCCTATGGCAATAACCGGGTCATGGGAGATATCTGTGAGCCAAATGAGCCCTATAGCAAAGTATAACTGTATGTTTGCTCTCCTGCCTGATCTTACATTGGGCATTGATAGATGGTGGTGGCATGCTAGTTGGGGCAATAGCTGAAATAATCGTATAGCATGGTTAATAGGCCCGAGTGTTGTGTGATTGCTACTGCAGCTGTACTACTCAGTGTTACAAGTGTCTCCCCTATGAAAAATTGGGTAGGAAACTGAAGTCACAGTCCTATATTTGGTCTTAAATAGGACAAATTCACCATGTATCAATTTAGACACATGCATTCAAGCATGCAACTTTGCCAGGCAGCCTGATTTATTGTAGTAAAGCTACATTCACACAACCGTATATATATTTTGCGGCCCACAAATTGCGGATCCGCAAAACATGGATACTGGCCGTGTGAGTGTAGCCGGCCCTATGACAGAAATGTCTATTCTTGTCCACAAGAATAGGACATGCTCTATCTTTTTTGCGGGACTGGGAATTGGAACTACGGAACTACAATGTGCTGTCCGTATCATTTGCGGTCTTATTGAAATGAATAGGTCCGCACCCGTTCCTCAAAATTGCAGAACGGATGCGGACCCAAAAAGTACGGTTATGTGAATGCACCCTAATATGAAGACTATATTGTCATTATAGGAAGTGGTTCTTGACTTGAAAGGGTTGCCCAAGTTATTTAAAACTTTGCCCCATTCCGGTAAATTGTACAAAAAAAATTATAATCCTATTTCTCCCACACCATTCAGATCTCTGCATTTCCAGTCCTCCTCCAATTCTTTGTATACAAGAACGTTGCGGTGAGGTGCCACGATGTCACCGCTTCAGCCTTGTATACAAAGAACGGAGGAAGACCGGAGCTGTGGTGCTGAGAACAATGCAGGAGAAACAGGTGAGTATAGGATTATTTTTTATCTTATACAATTTATTGGCATGGGTCAATAACTCAGACAACCGCTTTAAGTTGGGGTTAGAAAAGTAACTCACACTTACTAGTTATGCTTCTTTTTGTCTGTCTCCAGGTGATGCTCGAGTCTTCTATATATCTCACAGTGTTGGTATACAGTGGCTGTTGTCTATTGGCAGCATTGGCTTCTTGTTTCCTCCCCATTGAAACCAAAGGCCGAGGCCTTCAAGAGTCTAGCCACAGAGAATGGGGTCAGGAGATGGTGGGAAGAGGTGCACACAATTCTGGGGTCACTCCTTCAAACTCTGGCTCACAAGAATAACCCCTCACTTTACCTGTTGCTCACCCACCCACACACAGATAGCCTTTCAATCTCACATCTACCATTACATGGATGAATTAAAGAATAAACAGCAATGGTCAAGGTGCTACAAAAAAAAACAGCACTGTTAAGGTAATGGGAAAAGTAAGTGTTTATAGTCTTCTAAAAGGGTTAAAAATGTGCAGTACTGAAGTTTCAGGGATGAAATGGATTCCGTTAATTACTATTAATTTAAGAAAACAGTCAAATAACAAGTTGTATTTTTAGCTCTAACAACAAAAGCGGTAGTCAGCACTGGATGTGATCCTACCCTGAAAATGACTCACTTGCTTTGGATGCGTCACGGCTTCTGGATGCTGAACAATGCCTTTTGCCGTTTCTTTTATTTCCATCTGGAGACAAATATGTCTTCACACTGCATCTAAACATAATTATTCTGACCTTTAATTTATAGACTATAAAACTTTACGACCACTTACCTAATTAGACTCCCTTCATATGATCTCTACGAAATTAAGTTGTATGCTAATGAGTTTATTTGAACATAGTTTAGACTTTTAAAATGTATTTCCTTCAGTCATATTTGATGGGAGTCATATCGACAATGTACAACGTACCATCAATCTTTCCAGAGGATATCATTTAATGCAGTTATTTTTCCACACAAATGTTACCCCTTTAAGTAGTCATTAGGCATGCTCCGGATGTGCTGATGGAGTCCCATGGCAGATCTCTCCATAGATTACTTCTGACAACCAATATAGCAGGTACCCCTAACAGTGTTTGGTGCAATGACCATCTTAAAGTTTCAGCACTGTCTGCAGAACACAGATGCAAATTCAGTTGCCAGTTGGATGCTAAGATTGAGATATTTTTCACAGGAAAAATCTGATGTTAAGGATACTGGTCTTTAAAGAACAATTAAAGTGGACCATACCATATCATACTAATGGTTTAGCCCAGGTTAGCTAGAAACCGGGTTTGAATCCTTGCTTGTTTCTGCTTGGCACTGTGATGTCAGCAGAAGCAATGGAACAGACAGAAAAGTGAATGTTAGTGTGTCTGAATGTACAGACTTTTTTGATGAATGCACTTAAATGTCTGAACGTCTCTGTGTACGATGCTTGTTGTATGACCTCTTCTGTCCACAATGCCTTGTTGACTTGGATTTTACTGTAAGTTGAATATTTTATGTTGAATAAAATTTTTACATTAACCAGTGTGGTTAATGAGTGCCTTTGTTTATATATCAGTTTGATTTAGTGTTTTTTTGTTTTTTAGTTTTACAACTAAGGGCCACTGTGTAAGAACAGTGGTTGGTCCCCTCTTCCCATCCCATAGCCACAAATACAAACACATTGCCACATATAAAAAATAAACTATATATATATATATATATATATATATATGTAACCAGACACGAGGCAGCACTCCAGTAGTTAGTGGTGATGACCCAAACTTTATTCCCAGGCAACGTTTCAGCCTTCTCCATGAGGCCTTTGTCAAGCATTACAATAGGGCCACAAACATTCTTTTATAACAGCACAGCAAAGTCATGTGATGTGGTTGTTTTAAAAATGACATCATCGTGAAGTCACATGATACTATGTGCAAACAAAGATTGCATTTACATAGTTTAGAATTTTCATGAGTGCACATGATAGCATTATAATCGCATGTGTATAGCGTATCTTTAATGAGTTTGGTGTATAAAACATACTAACGTAAACAGATGTACAGTGACACCCAGTGCTATGATAGTTAAAAACTGGCCACTCTGGTGCGACCCAGCTGTCCAAAATATGCATAATTAATTAGTTACAAAAAAACAGCCTGCCATTGGTGGATAGTGGCATCCGCATGTGGTTAGTGTCTCTCCCTTAGAACTGCGCATGCGTGAGATCGCTCATCGTCCAGCGCCTGCAGCGTGTGCGTCTGGTAACTAGGTAACACACCCATGTGACCGGAGTGTGCCACTCATCACTGCGTCTCACATCTCAGGCGGAACAGGAAGGAAGATGCGATCCCGCCGCAGCCAATGGTCATTCAATAATGACAGTAGCCATGGTAACTGCTAAGTATACCAACATAGGAACAGTAGTGAGAAGGGGCATCGGGGAATCACCCATGCAAACACCCGCCTCACTGTGGATTGTACTGCTGCTGTTACTGGTTATATATATATATATATATATATATATATATAGCGTAGAAAACGGACAGCACTCCAATAGAAATCCAAGGTACTTTTATTCACCCAAGTGGGGCACCCCAGATGGGACACGAACCCACAATCCCTGGCTTATTGGGTGAATAAAAGTACCTTGGATTTCTATTGGAGTGCTGTCCATTTTCTACGCTATTACTGTGGGTTGCTCACACCCTTGGACTTTGCACCCGCCACATTGCCTGTGTTTGGTGCTGCCTGGTTTTTTCTTCATATATATATTGTGGGGAGTCGCTCTGGTAGATAGCAGTGCGGGTGCAGTACAGAGGCAAAACAAGAAGTCCAGAAAGTGCAATAAACAGTGTTTTATTCACACTTGCACACAATAAACGATAAACAGTCTCTTGGTGTTAATTCACACTCAGCAAACACAAAAAAGCAAAACCAAAGAGTCCAAAACCAGGTTCAATCACCTGTGAGATGTTTAGGTGCGCGTTCGCACCTGGCGGTCGGCCCAGCCGCAGGATAATCCACCTTCAGGCTTCCAGGACGACTGCACGACTCCTTGCTGAGCTCATCCTTCCAGCCCAGAGAGCAACACAACACTAGCAGCAGCTCCAGGATAATCACAGCCACACCTGCTGATGTGGCTGCCTTTAAAAAGCTCCCGCAAAGTCCGGCCTGGACCGTGGGGAGTAGGCACCCACCCAACTCTTTGCCTACTCCCAGTAAAAGCCGGCCCGGATTGGCTTTGCAGCCAAACTAACTATCAATGTCAAGCAGCACTAGCTGCTGCTGACACATAAAACCCGGGTCTCACCTCACCGAGGCCAGGAACCTCGGTGACACGTATCTTCCGTCCATGACGGCACCTTGCGCCTCTTACATACCTCCCCCTTTGTTCAACCCCGACAGGGTGAACACACGCCAAACACTGTACTCGAGACAGTGCATCCGCATTTCCTTGCAAGCGGCCTGCCCTGTGTTCCACTGTGAACTTGAAGTTCTGCAGGGACAAGAACCATCTGGTGACCCGAGCATTCCTGTCTTTCGCCTGGCACATCCACTTTAGAGGGGAATGGTCGGTCACCAGACGGAACTTTCTCCCTAGCAGATAATAGCGGAGAGACTCTAGTGCCCACTTGATGGCCAGGCACTCTCTCTCCACTATACTGTACCTGGTTTCGGCTGGGGTGAGTTTGCGACTCAGGAAAACCACGGGATGCTCCTCCCCATTGATTTCCTGAGAGAGTACAGCCCCGAGGCCCACTTCAGAGGCATCGGTCTGTACCACAAACTCTCTCTTGAAGTCGGGCGTCACTAAAACCGGGACCCACACAGGGCCGACTTCAGAGCAGAGAAAGCCTTATCCGCCTGCTCATTCCACTGGATCGACACTGACCTGCGTCCCTTTAAAAGGCTTGTCAATGGAGCAGCAATTGTAGCGAAGTTGGGAATAAACCTCATGTAGTATCCCACCATGCCCAGGAATGATTTTACTTGCCGCGTAGTGACAGGTCGGGGCCAATTCTTAATTGCCTCAATTTTGTTTACCTGAGGTTTGACCACCCCCGCCCAATGACATACCCTAGGTATTTGGTCTCTTCTAACCCTATCACACACTTTTTGGGTTAGCAGTTAAGCCAGCTTTCCTAAGGGAGTCCACTACGGCCTGTACCTTCGGTAGGTGACTCTCCCAGTCGGTGCTATGGATAATGATATCATCCAGATACGCTGAGGCGCACTGGCCGATGTGGACGAAGCACAATATCCATAAGCCTTTGAAACGTGGCGGGGGCGCCATGTAGACCAAAGGGTAATACCTTGTACTGATACAACCCCTCCGGTGTGATAAAAGCAGTTTTTTCCTTGGCAGTCTCCGTTATGGGTACCTGCCAGTACCCTTTAGTGAGGTCCAAGACAGAAAAATACCTGGCTTGGCCCAATTTTTCAATGAGCTCATCCACCCTCGGCATGGGATATGCGCCAAACTTGGACACCTCATTCAGCTTATGGAAATCGTTACAGAACCTCAATGTCCCGTCCGGCTTGGGTATTAAGACTATCGGACTGGCCCAATCACTTTTTGACTCCTCGATGACACCTAACTGGAGCATCAGCTGCACTTCCTTCACAATGGCTTGTCGCCGAGCCTCGGGTACCCGATACGGCTTTAACCGGACTTTGGCCTGAGGCTCAGTGATAATGTCATGCTGGATTAGGATGTGCGCCCAGGAGGTCCGAGAACACATCCGTGTTCCGACTAATGAACTCCTTAACTTCCTGGACCTGTTTGGAGGATAGGCTATCTGAAATTTTTACGGTGGCTGCTGCTTCCCGGACTTCGAGGTAAGGGGCTGGATCCTTCTCACCTAGAAGCCCTGGCCGGGGACTGTCATCGCTGGACGAGTTCCTATCCTTCCATGGCTTCAGCAAATTCACATGATACACCTGCTCCGGCTTCCGCCGCCCTGGCTGGTGCACCTTGTAATTTACTTCCCCACTTTCTCGAGCACTTCATAGGGCCCCTGCCACCTAGCTAGAAATTTGCTGTCAAGGGTGGGTACCAGAACTAAAACTCGGTCTCCGGGATTAAAGTCTCGCACCCGAGCCTGACGATTATAGACTCTACTTTGGGCCTGTTGTGCTGCCTCCATATGCTCCCGGACCAGCGGTAACACCCTCTCCATACTGCTCCTGCATCTGGGTAACATATTCAATTACGCTTTTGTGGGGACGGGCTGTTGTTCCCACGCTTCCTTAGCGATGTCCAACAGGCCCCGTGGGCGCCTGCCATAAAGCAGTTCGAAGGGTGAGAACCCAGTAGAGGCCTGGGGCACTTCTCGCACTGCAAACATGAGATAGGGCAGAAGCAGATCCCAGTCCTTCCCATCTCGGGACACCACCCTTTTAGCATATTTTTTAAAGTTTGGTTAAATTCTTTCCACAAGGCCGTCCGCTTATGGATGGTAAACGGACGTCCGCAATTGCTTTATATGCAACAGTTTACATAATTCCTCATAATCTTAGACATAAAAGGGGTCCCTTGGTCCGTCAGAACCTCCTTAGGTAGGCCCACCCGGGTAAACATCTCCATTAACTCCTTTGCTATGAGCCTAGCCGATGTGTGTCGAAGAGGCACCGCCTCTGGATATCGAGTAGCATAGTCCAGAATCACCAGGATATGTTGGTGACCCCTAGCAGACTTCGGTACGGGTCCGACCAGATCCATGGCAATACGCTCGAATGGGACCTCAATTATTGGGAGAGGGACCAGGGACTTCTGTAATGTGGCTGGGGGCTATTTACCTGACAGGTCGGACAGGACTTACAGAACTCCTCTACTTCCTTAAACAAACCAGGCCAGTAAAATCGCTGTAGTACGCGGTCCTGCGTTTTCTGCCACCCCATGTGTCCCCAAGAACATGTTGGTGGGCAAGCTCCATAACAAGCTTGCGATATGCGGTGGGCACCACCAACTGTTCAACTGGCTCACCTCGGATTTGGTTCACCCGATACAACATATCCTGAAGAATAATAAATCGTGGAAACATTAATTCAGCCCCAGGTTTCTGGGGTTTACCGTCAATCATTACAACACTTTCCCAGGCCCTGGTTAGGGTTTGGTCCCGGTGTTGTGCGGTCCCAAAATTTTCCCCGGAGACATTGAGGTCTGCCAACTCAGGTCCCGGGGCAAGTCCTCCGTGTCTCCCACCATTACACTCAGTGGGGTTGTCTCCCTCTACCGCTGGAGCAGTGGTCACCCCTACCGCTGGCCCTTCAGATTCGGGCTCCCAGGGTTCTGGCCTTCCAGTGGTATCAGGCCACTCTACTAGGGTTACCCCTGTCTCGGGCCCATCAGACACCTTTATAGCCGGCCACAGCGCCGGAAACCGGGAAGTCCCTCCCAAGTATCAGTTCATGTGGGAGTTTGGTAGCGACAGCCACCTCGTGGGTCCACTTACCAGCAGCTGTGGACAAAGTCACTAATGCAGTGGGGTAGTCTTTAAGTCTCCGTGGATGCATAGGACTCCGACTTTACGGCCGGTATACTCCGCAGGCCGTATTAGGGCAGCTCTTACCAGGGAGACTAAACTCCCGGAGTCCAGCAGGGCCACCGCCAGAGAATCTCCCACCTCTACCTGACACAGGTGGTTATTGTCCTGCCCCTCACGGGTGCCAGTTGCACACAGCTTCCGTGCATACAGGGAGTGGCGATACCCGTAGTTCACATCCATCGGCTCACCCTGATGCGGACAGTCGGCCCTGATGTGGCCTGGCTCCTGACACCTCCAGCATACCACGGGAGGCGGATCCGCAGGGGATACATTCCGTGCAGGTCTCTCTGTCGCCGGTCGTCGGAACTGGGGTGGAGGCCTCCGGGTTTGACTGGCCCCTTCCCAGCAAGACTCCCCTGCAGGTTTCTGGTGGCCTCGTAACGCTCTACCAGGTCGACCATCTCCAGGGCACTTACCGGAGACGCCTGGCCGACCCAGTGCTGGAGGGGATAAGGCAGGGCCCTCCAAAAGATGTCCGCCAACAGTCGATCCAGCATGGCAGTGGGACTTAGTAGATCAGGCTGCAGCCACTTTTGCAGCCTGTGCAGCAGATCGTAGTACTGCGGCCTAGCAGGTTCAGTCGCTTTAAAGTCCCACTGGTGGACTCTTTGAGCGCGACCAGCACGTTCACCCCCAGTCTGGCTAGGATCTCTCCTTTCACAGTGTCATAATCGGCCGCTTGGTCGTCCGACAAGTCGAAAAACACCTGCTGGGGTCCGGAAGCCAGGAACGGAGCGACCACCTCAGCCCACTGGTCACGGGCAGCTTCTCCTCACGGCCACTTTTTCGAAGACTGCCAGGTAGGTCTCGGCATCATCCTCGGGGTCATCTTGGGAATTGCTGCACGGACCGCTTCCGGGCATCATGGGCACGGTGAGAGGCTCCAGTCGCTTGCAAAGCCATTACATGTTGCAACAGCAGCTGGTTTGTCTCCTGCTGCTGCTTGTTGGCCTCCCGCTGCTGTAAATTGGCCTCCACGAGAGCCTTTACAACTGCCTCCATCTTGTCAGAGTTCACGTGTTGCAACCTTGCCGGCTTGACATATGACATTCACTTTGGAAAACTTCGGCGTTTACGCCAGCCTCACTGCGCATGCCCGCATCCGACACCAAATGTGGGGAGTCGCTCTGGTAGATAGCAGTGCGGGTGCAGTACAGAGGCAAAACAAGAAGTCCAGAAAGTGCAATAAACAGTGTTTTATTCACACTTGCACACAATAAACGATAAACAGTCTCTTGGTGTTAATTCACACTCAGCAAACACAAAAAGCAAAACCAAAGAGTCCAAAACCAGGTTCAATCACCTGTGAGATGTTTAGGTGCGCTGTCACGACCTGGCGGTCGGCCCAGCCGCAGGATAATCCACCTTCAGGCTTCCAGGACGACTGCACGACTCCTTGCTGAGCTCATCCTTCCAGCCCAGAGAGCAACACAACACTAGCAGCAGCTCCAGGATAATCACAGCCACACCTGCTGATGTGGCTGCCTTTAAAAAGCCCCGCAAAGTCCGGCCTGGACCGTGGGGAGTAGGCACCCACCCAACTCTTTGCCTACTCCCAGTAAAAGCCGGCCCGGATTGGCTTTGCAGCCAAACTAACTATCAATGTCAAGCAGCACTAGCTGCTGCTGACACATAAAACCCGGCTCTCACCTCACCGAGGCCAGGAACCTCGGTGACACGTATCTTCCGTCCATGACGGCACCTTGCGCCCTCTTACAATATATATATATATATAAAGAAAAAGGAACCCGTGCGAGAACGCTTGAGAATTACCACTTGAGAACGTTCCCAGTAAGTCGAAACGTTGCACGGGTGAAGAAAGGACTACACGTTGGAAGTGCCGCGCCGTTTTTCTTTTTCTTTTTACTTTGATGGTTGGTTACGTCTAAACTGCTGGCACTCCTTACTCTGTTTATATATATATTTAAAGAAAAAAAAAATATGAAAAATTCCACAGCACTCCCACAGATGTGATTCAAAGGTAGTGTTCTTTAATCACTAAAGCTTGGTGATTACAGAACACTACCTTTGAATCACATCTGTGGGAGTGCTGTGAAATTTAGTTTTTTTATTTTATTTGGATGTTGGATCTCTTTCACAGTCGCTGGCACACCATAACTCTTCTGATCACTGCATTACTATTTTCTATATATATATTTCTTTACAATTAATCGTCAAACATTTTACTGCCGTTTTGGACATTTAAATGTTCCATTGACATTAAGCTGATGACACAGGATCCCATTAGCAGATGAAGTTGCCAGCTAATCTTTATTAACTCTGCAACAATTAAATCAATAGTCCACTTTATCACATTTATATTCCCTAATTAACCTGAAAGTTTCCACATGGTGTTCACATCCGTCTGCTGTTGTCACTAACATACCGAGACATACGGACGTTCCCGCGGCAGGTGGCAGGAGATCTGTGAGACTGGCAACATGTGGTTTGGTCTGATATGTTTTCTTTCTGGATCAAATGACGTCTGCTTGCCACACTTTCTATCCCCAGTTGTAGCTATTGCTGTCATTTTACCTTCCCTATGTATTGTTGTTTCTCCCACTATGTTGTGCGGTTTATAGCTTCTGTTGTGGTTAGCTTGTGTTTGGTTCTTGGCTGAGTTCCTGGTGATACCAAAGCTTCATTGAAGATAAGTGTTTCCGTTTCCTTTTGTATTTTGCTTTGATATACGTTTTGATATATGTGTGTGTTGCCTTTCCCTGTTTGTCATTAGGCCTGAGGGAGACTCCTGTTCGTCCTTCCCTTTGGAGGAACAGGTTGACTCAGTCCTGACATTAGTTCCAGGGTCCTATAGGCTCAGATAGGATTTTAGGTATCTGGTGTATGAACTTGCCTACCTTTGGGGCCTGTTCATACTGGCAGTCTGTCAGGATTGGAGTTAAGTTTTTCTCTAGGAGGTGTCCATCTTACATAGTAACATAGTATATAAGACCGAAAAAAGACATTTGTCCATCCAGTTCGGCATGTTTCCTACAAGTTGATCCAGAGGAAGGCAAAAAAAACCTGTGAGGCAGAAGCCAATTTTCCCCACTTAAGGGGAAAAAATTCCTTC
This sequence comes from Bufotes viridis, assembly GCA_033119425.1. Lineage (NCBI taxonomy): Eukaryota > Metazoa > Chordata > Amphibia > Anura > Bufonidae > Bufotes > Bufotes viridis. The sequence goes on from CM065589.1 coordinate 194,354,075, forward strand.
CTGACTCCAATCAGGCAATCAGAATAACTCCCTGGATCAACGACCCCTCTCTAGTAGCTATAACCAGTAATATTATTACACCCCAGAAATACATCCAGTCCCCTCTTGAATTCCTTTATTGTACTCACCATCACCACCTCCTCAGGCAGAGAGTTCCATAGTCTCACAGCTCTTACTGTGAAGAATCCTTTTCTATGTTTGTGTACAAACCTTCTTTCCTCCAGACGCAGAGGATGTCCCCTCGTCACAGTCCTGGGGATAAATAGATCCACTGAGGAAGGAGCGGCTGAGCGAGTGGCCTCCTCTCAGTGCGCCTGCGCCGAATGAAGACACGTAAGGCGCAGGCGCGGGATTTGGAAAGCAGACAGGGCCAGCCGGAGGAGAAAAATGAATCCAGTCAGCAAAAGAGGCAATATGGATAATAACAATACATTAGTAAGTGGCTTGTATTAACTTCCTCTACATCATAAATGCCATTTGCTGAAGTGAGACAACCCCTTACACAAATAAAGTAATCATCCCATAACATTTTATGAGGCAACGCCAGAACATGAATAGATTCTTCTTTTTTGCTTCTGTGTATGTTTTTGAACTGGGGTGAGCAAACCGCAGACAGACTTAGGCCTCATGCACAAGACCGTATGCATTTTGCGGTCTGCAAAAAATACGGTTGACGTCCGTGTGCATTCCGTATTTTGCGGAGCAGAACAACTGGCCCCTAATAGAACAGTACTATCCTTGTCTGTAATGCACACAATAATAGGACATGTTCTATTGTTTTGCATTACGGACATACGGAAACGGAATGCACACGGAGTAACTTCTGTTTTTTTGCGGACCCTTTGAAATGAATGCTTCTGCATACGGTCGGCAAAAAAAACGGAACGGACACGGAAAGAAAATACGTTCATGTGCATGAGGCCTTAGGCAAATGTGTCCTAAAAATATATATACTTCCCAATTTAAAACTACATTATAAGTAGTTCTTTCATATAATTCTGGTAAGAAAACAGCAGAATGCAAAAAAATATACAAACTTTTATTAATAGGTAATAATTAATATTAAGTAATCTGGATAAATTCAGAGTTATGAACCTTGGAGATTTAGATGGCTGTCGGTTTATTCAATAAAACTATTCAAGGCCATTAAAATCTAGTGTGCCAATTGGCAAGAGACTAGTTGACTTGTTAGTAGTGTTCAGCGAACCGCTGTTTTCAGGTTCGGCGTACAAGGTTCAGGGTATCTAAGAATTCCGTTATGGATAAGTTATGGTCCGTGGTAGCGGAATCCATAACGGAATTCTTAGATAACCCGAACCTTGTACGCCGAACTTGAAAACAGAATTTCGCTCATCCCTACTTGTTAGTTAAGAGTTGTCAATGAAGTGTCATTCAACTTGAAGATTTCAGAGTTTTATGGCGTTACCAAGTCACCAGAATGGGTTTTTGCCAAAGGATCGTAAAATGAAGAGGAAAGAAATCAGATCCTGCAGTATAATCAAATACAGGATGTTAAAGTGAACACGATGACATGCTTGATGCAAATATTCTTTAGCTGGATATTTTCTAAATTATGTGAGATCACTAGTGGATCTTTCAAATGTTTTTCAATTTCATCTATGAATGAGGGGAGACACATGCCATCAAATACTTTCCTCCCAGTCAGAAGTAGATGTTTCTGTATCTGGAGTGCTACCTGAATGACAAAGTGACAATTTTAGGCCAGCAATTAATACAGCTCATTGGTGTTCTCACAGATCTCATGAGCATTGCTGTAACTGATCATACTGATCATGATCACAGAGAGGATTTAGGTATTCTTTTTTGCTTTTCTTTAATGATTTGCCCCAAAAGTTTGGCTGCTTCCATAGCACACCCCCAATGGATAGTGAGGCCGAAGCCACCGTGGCCATAGTTGTGTATGATCTAAGGAGAAGAAGATACAGATAGTAAATGGACTGTTCTAGTGAACAAGCAAAAACAACAACAAAACAGACTAAATGCAGATAAGTTAATATACTAAAAAACCTCACACTATAGCAGCACACAAAAGAGATAGGTCCTTATGGGAGTTACCTAGGACAGCTCAGAGCTGCCGTAGATTTCTGTCTAGGTGCACAGGCTGCTGGAGGATGCATCTAATTTATGACAAGGCCTGCTCCTCGTATTAAAGGAGTTGTCCGGGTTCAGAGATGAACCCGGACATACCTTATTTTCACCCAGGCAGACTCCCTGACAGGACCATCGGAACAGTTTATGCTCCGATGCTCTCCTTTGCCCAGGGCTAATTCACGCAGGGCAAAGGCATTTTCAGGAGTTCCGGTGACGAATCGGGCTCTCCATGGGGCTGCCAGGAAACCAGGTGATGTCACAGGCACTGATGGGCGGGCTTTTGCACAATGATCTAGCAAGTAATATTGTCACTCAACCTGTCTCTCCCAGTAACACGTCCACTTGAATAGGGCAAGGGGCCATGTTTTTAAGGCCTCTTTCACACTTGCGTTCTAAGGATCCGGCAGGCACTTCCGTCCCGCCCGATCCGTCAGAACGCAAGTCGCCTGAAAGCATTAGAAGACTAATCAGGATCCTGATCAGTCTTCAAAATGCTTTGAGGTTACTATGGCAGCCAGGACGCTATTAAAGTCCTGGTTGCATAGTAGTAGTGGGGAGCGGGGGAGCGGTATACTTACAGTCCGTGCGGCTCCCGGGGCGCTCCAGAATGACGTCAGAGCGCCCCATCACGTGATCCATGCGTGTAGGGCGCCCTGACGTCACTCTGGAGCACCCCGGGAGCCGCATGGATGGTAAGTATACTGCTCCCCCGCTCCCCACTACACTTTACCATGGCAACCAGGACTTTAGCGTCCTGGCTGCCATGGTAACCATTGAGAAAAAGCTAAACGTCGTATCCTGCGATGCGCCGAAACGACGTTTAGCTTAAGGCCGGATCCGGATTAATGCCTTTCAATGGGCATTAATTCCGGTTCTGGCCTTGCGGCAAGTGTTCAGGATTTTTGGCCAGAGCAAAAAGCGCCGCATGCTGCGGTATTTTCCCTGGCCAAACAACGTTCCGGTCCTGAACTGAAGCCATCCTGATGCATCCTGAACGGATTTCTTTCCATTCAGAATGCATTGGGATAAAACTGATCAGGATTTTTACGTCATAGAGACCCGACGACGGATCTCTATGCTGGAAAACAAAATTGCTAGTGTGAAAGAGCCCTAGAAGCTCTGGAAGACGGGCATCAAGTATTGGTGCTTCTGAGAATTATTGTCTGCAGGGAGTACTTACATCACTCTTCAGAGATCCACACACCAAAGGCTCTCTCTCCAGCCTTACTTTGCTCCGTGCTGGTCTCAGTCCTGCCCAGTCATGCACAATCTTTGCATTCTAAAGCAGCAAGTAGACCAATTATTAGTCATCAAATCACATACTTCACTATGATCAACCCTATTAGATCTTGTGAAAATCAGTTTGCGGCATTCCTGAGAAACAAAATTTTTTTATTAATTATTCAAATTAGGGGTTCAGTTCCCTGAGGGGCATATCCTAACCCCTTATTGCACCCCAGCTCCTCAGCTTTCTAGTGCTGGTCAAAAGTTAAACAGCATCTGTCAGCAGGATCAATCCTATCAAACCAGGCATACTGCATGGTAGGGCTGATCCTGCTCATTAAAAGGATACCTGTCTTGTGAAAATCGGTTGTGGCATTTCTGAGAAGAAAAAGACCTGTATTGTTTATGCAAATGAGGGATTCAGTGCACTGGGGGGGGGGGGGCTTCTAAGTGCACTAAAGCAATAATTTGCATAAAGAATAAAAGTCTTATTTTCTTGTGAATGCCACGACTGATTTTCACAAGAAAGGAATTTTTTTTAATGGGCAGGCAGTGGGCTTGGTTTATTAGGGTCTATACTGCTGGAATGTGATTTTAAGAGATGCTAGGGGTATTTGGCAGCTGCTTATCTCACCAAATGCTTACTCATACAGGAATACATGCTTATGGCCATTGGCTACACAAGTGTTTGGCCGACAGCTCTTTTCTGTGCAGTCAGAATTAGCCTTCCTATAAATCTTTTAGTTTATACATTTTTAAGTACAGACCTGAAATGTGTTCATCATCCCTATTAACATTCATAATTAACCCCGACTGCATATGTTATCTCTGTGGAGGGAGAATGGTCAGGGCCTCCTGGTTCTACTCGGCCCCTCTGGCTGCACTCCTCCCCAAAATGAACATAAGAGAATAGGTCTACTCAGGTCTGACCGTGGCAGGCTAGAGCTGTCCCCTCATGCCGCATACATTTACATTTGATTTTATGGTTGTTACCTCCTGCTACTATCTTGCTACATGTATTATGGATACATTTACTCCGAAGAACTAGATAAAATGGAAAAAAAGGCCAGAAAAATACAGTGGTATTGAGTGGTAATGCTTATTTTTCTTACCTTTAGGCTAGGTACCAGTTTACAGCATTCTTCCCAAATCCAGTTATGATCACTGGACACTTCTTCTTCATTCCAGTTTCCCAACTGATAAATACCCCCTAGCGTCACCATCTGAGACCTGCAGGCACAGATGAAATGAAAATGTGGAAGAGTTTTATCCAACGGTTTTTATATTGATCCCTACACATAAGATAAGATTTCCGTTTCTGTATTATATATGGAATATTATACATCACATATTTCCTATAGGACTCACCCTGGAATTATATAAGGTGTGGTATATACTCCAGTCCTCAAATCATGGGTCAGTATAAAATGTTTCATCCAGGGAGCAACCACCTATAACACACAGTAAAGTGAAAAAGAAACTAAAATGTGTACATTTTGGAATAGTTTAGAAATGTCTTTTTTAACCCCATTCTTTATTTTATCATATTACCAGAAACTGGGCCGGCTGTTATAGTTAGTACATCAACAATGTTATATGATTTCATAGAACATTTCAAAGAATCCACCATTGGCAGCAATCTCAGCTTTACAGACACTTTGTATTCTGTCAGTTTAACCATCTCCACATGACTTTTGCAGCTCTTTTAATTGCCTCCTATGATATTGTCTACTGATCCGCAAAACACGGACACCGGCTGTGTGCTTTCCACATTTTGAGTACCGCACATGGCCAAACCTGTGACAAAAATGCCTATTCTTATCTGCAACAAGAATAGGACATGCTCTATCTTTTTGGCGGGGCTGCGGAACGCAACTACGGATATGGACAGAACACGGTGTGCGGTCTGCATCTTTTGCAGCCCCATTGAAATAAATGGGTCCACACCCATTCCGCAAAACTGCGGAACAGATGAGGACTGAGAAATATGGTCTTGAAAATGGACTCTTGGTTCTCTGGGTTCAGTGCTGACCCTGGACATATCCCCATTTTCACCCCTCCGGCGCCTCTGACATTTCATGCTCGGTGCTCTCCCTTGCCCTGTGCTCTCCCTTGCCCTGTGCTGGATTGCCGAGGGCAAGGCCATTTTTGTTTATATTTTTTCACTGCTAGGTGGAGGCTTCGCCTTGCAGTGTTGCCGGTGAAGTCACCAGCACTGATGGGCGGACTTTAGAGCTGCCCTTGCCATTTTACAGGCTAGGCAGCACTAAAGCCCGCCCATTAGTGCCAGTGTTGTCACCAGGCTTACTGGAAGGCATACACCTCCGCCTAGCTTTCCCCATGGAGAGCCCGGTACGTCACCGGTTCTCGAAAAAAAGCCCTTGCCCTTGCGAGATTCAGAACAGGGCAAGGGATAGCTTCGGGGCATGAAATGCAAACATCAGGGGGCTGTCTGAGTGAAAATAGGGATTTGTCAGGGTGTATTAGACTGTCAGGTTTTCTGGCAGATGATAGCTAACGAGTGTTCCGATGAATCCTCGTTAGCTATCATCTGGCAGTCTAATACTGCCTCCAAATTCCCGATGAACGAGCATGCTTAAAAATCACAATGGTGCCGGCGGCAGATCGCTATTACACAGCACACTGCTACCCTGCATGGGGATGAGTGATGGCATAGCGATCGCTCCTCCAACTTACTGCCATCTGCTAGCTATCTGACAATTGCAGGGAGGGAATGCTTCCCTCCTGACAATCGTCTGCGGCATTGTGGTGTCTAATATACCCTTAGAAGAAGATAGAGATGCTGAAGAAAAGATAAAAATACTGAAACAAGCACCGTGTATAAAGAAAACAATGATAGTAGTGTGACAGCAATTCGGTTCCTAATGCCAGAACGATGCTATAGATGCTATACAGTCCAAGAAGCTGCAGCACTCCAATAGGTACACAGAAAGTAGTTACATTTCAGCTTCCATACCAGATCTTTGGAAAAGCTCCAGTATATGAGGTGAAAATTAACATTTAGTTTACACTTTTCCACTGTAACTGGTACATCCAAAGGAGTGGGACATTGTTGTAAATAGGCAGAGCTGATCTGGGTCTGCTAAGACCCGGCAGCTCTGCTGTGATGAGAACACCTGGCGATCATGTGAAGGATATGGACCAAGGAAGGGAGAAGACAGAAGTAGTAATAAACTTCTGTTTTCTCCTACAGTTCCCAGCTAAGGGCTCATACCCATGGATGTGTGCCAGCTGGGCTCGTGCCGCGAACCGCAAATTGCGGTCCACAATGCACGGGCACAACCATGGGCCAGCCGCATGCGGATCGCGGACCCATTGACTTGAATGGTGTCCGCGATCCGCACCGCAAAAAAGTAGTGCATGCACTACTTTTTTGCGGAACAGAAGAATGGAACACCACGGAAGCACTCCTTAGTGCTTCAGTTCCGTGGTTCCGTTCCGCACCGCATCTCCAGATTTGTGGACCCATTCAAGTGAATGGGTCCGCATCCATGATGCGGAATGCACACGGCCGGTGCCTCATGTATTGTGGACCTGCCATGTGCATGAGCCCTAACACTGAGACCCTGTGACTCAAACTGCTTCTGTTGGTTTACAGGAGCAGGAGCTTTAATCCTCCACCATACATATACAGCACTCCAGATTAAACACCAAACTCTGTATATTGTAAGAGGGTGCAAGGTGTTGTATTTGATAGCAGGTACGTGTCACCGAGGTTGCTGGCCTCGGTGAGGTAAGAGCCGGGGTTTTTTGGTCTGCAGCAGCTAGTGCTGCTCTGTTAAATAGCATGGCTGCAAAGCCGATCCGGGCCGGCTCTTACTGGGAGCAGCTAAAGAGTAGGGTGGGTGGCTGCTCCCCACGGTCCAGTCCATGTTTTGGGCTGGGTATAAAACGCAGCCAGCAGCTGTGTCTGTGTGTGTGTGATTATTCTGGAGCCTGCAAACAGGGCTGAGGAATTCTCTGTCCTGGAGGAAGGAGCTCAGTAAGGTGGTGTTTCCCTGCGACCTGAAGGTGGAATCGCCTGCGGCTGAGCCGACTGCTAGGTGTGAACCCGCACCTAAACCACCCAAGGTGACTGGACCCTGTGTTGGCCTGTTTTTGTTTTGCCACAGTATTTCCGTTGTGTGTGAACTGTCACCAAGAGACTGCTTTTCATTTATGGTGTGCAAGTGTGAATAAAACACTGTTTTATGCACCATCTGGACTCCTTGTTTTGCCTCTAAACTGCACCCGCACCGCTGTCTACCAGAGCGACTCCCCACATTTGGTGTCGGATGCGGGCATGCGCAGTGAGGCTGGCGTGAACGCCGAACTTTGTTTGCTGAGCAAAAGTGTATGTCCTATATTAGGCCGGCAAAGTTGCAGCCTGTGATTTCTGGCAACATGGAGGCTGCTGTGAAAGCCCTCATAGAGGCTAACGTGCAGCAGCGGGAGACCAACCAGTTATTGCTGCAACATGTGATTGCATTACAGGCGGCAGGAGCGTCCCACCACGTCCATGATGCCCGGAAAACGGTCCATGCGGCGATCCCAAAGATGACCCCCGCAGACGAGCGTGGAGACATACCTAGCCGTCTTTGAGAAGGTCGCCGTGAGGGAAAAGTTACCCCGTGACCAGTGGGCCGAGGTGGTTGCTCCGTTCCTGGCAGCCGGGCCCCAGCAAGTTTTTCGACTTGGCAGATGTCCAGGCAGCTGACTACCCGACCGTGAAAGGTGAGATTCTAGCAAGACTGGGGGTGAATGTTTTGGTCCGGGCCCAGCGGGTGCATCAGTGGGAATTTAACCCGGCTGAACCCGCCAGACCACAATACTATGACCTGCTACATCGGTTGCAAAAATGGCTGCAGCCAGACATACTGACTCCCACTGCTATGCTCGACCGTCTGTTAGCAGATGTATTCTGGAGGTCTCTGCCATTCCCTCTCCAGCACTGGATCGGCCAGGTATCCCCCACCAATGCCCTTGAGATGGTCGACCTGGTGGAGCGATATGAGGCCACCAGAAACCTGCAGGGGGTTCTTTTGGGAGGAGGCCAGTCAAACCCGGAAACCTCCACCCCAGTCCCGGGCCGGCCAAACCCGCTCGGGATGTACCCCTTGCAGATCCCTCCCCAGTAGTCTGCTGGCGGTGTCACGAGCCTGGCCACGTAAGGGCCGACTGTCCACAGTGGGGGAACCCATGGAGATTAATTATGGGTACCGGGCTTCCATGTATGCCCGGAGACTGTGTGCGACCGGCACCCCGAGACAATAGACAATCGACATCTGTGCCAGGTGCAAATCGGGGATAACCTGGCAGTGGCGCTGTTGGACTCAGGGAGCCTGGTAACCCTGGTAAGTGCTGCCCTGGTACAGCCCACCCAGTATACGGGCCGGAAAGTTGGTGTGGTGTGTATACACGGAGACTTAAAGGACTATCCCACGGCTGTAATGTCTCTGTCCACGGCGGCGGCACCTGGACTTGTGAAGTGGCGATCTCCACAAAGCTGCCCTATGAACTAATAATTGGGAGAGACTTCCTGGTTTTCCGTCACTGTGGCCTGAGATAAAAATGACTAATAGCCCTGAGACAGGGGTAACCCTAGCAGAGTGGCCTGATACCCCTGGAAGGCCAGAACCCTGGGAGCCCGAGTCTGAAGGGCCAGCGGTAGGGGTGACCACTGCTGCAGCGGTAGTGGGGAGACAACCCCACTGAGTGTAATGGTGGGAGACACGGAGGACTTGCCACCGGGGCCTGAGTTGGCAGACCTCAATGTCTCCGGGGAAAATTTTGGGACCGCACAACACCGGGACCAAACCCTAACCAGGGCCTGGGAGAATGTGCTGGAAATTGATGGTAAACCCCAGAAACCAGGGGCTGAATTAATGTTCCCACGATTTATTGTTCTGCAGGATATGTTGTATCGGGTGAACCAAATCCGAGGTGAACCTGTTGAACAGTTGGTGGTGCCCACAGCGTATCGCAAGCTTGTCATGGAGCTTGCCCACCAACATGTTCTTGGGGACACCTGGGGTGGCAGAAAACCCAGGACCGCATACTGCAGCGGTTTTATTGGCCCAGTGTGTTCAAGGAGGTAGAGAATTATTGTAAGTCCTGTCCGACCTGTCAGATAACTAGCCCCCAGCCACATTTCCGTAGTCCTCTGGTACCTCTGCCAATTATTGAAGTACCGTTCGAGCGAATCGCTATGGATTTAATTGGGCCTGTACCAAAGTCTGCCAGGGGCCACCAACACATTCTGGTAGTTCTCGACTATGCCACTCGGTATCCGGAGGCGGTGCCTCTGCGACATACCTCAGCTAAGCTCATTGCCAAAGAGTTAATGGAGATGTTTTCCGTGTGGGCCTGCCAAAAGAGGTTCTGACAGACCAAGGGACCCCTTTTATGTCCAAAGTAATGAGGAACTGTGTAAATTGTTGCGTATAAAGCAGTTACGGACGTCCGTTTACCATCCGTAAACAGACGGTCTTGTTGAGAGGTTTAACCAAACTCTAAAAATATGTTAAAGAGGGTGGTGTCTAGAGATGGGAAGGACTGGGACCTGCTTCTGCCCTATCTCATGTTCGCAGTGCGAGAGGTACCCCAGGCCTCTACTGGGTTCTCGCCCTTCGAACTGCTTTATGGCAGACACCCTCGGGGCCTGTTGGATATCGCCAAGGAAGCATGGGAACAACAGCCTGTCCCCCACAAAAGTGTCATTGAGTATGTCACCCAGATGCAGGAACGGATAGAAAGGGTGTTGCCGCTGGTCCGGGAGCATATGGAGGCAGCACAACAAGCCCAGAGTAGGGTGTATAATCGTCAGGCTCGGGTGCGGGGCTTCAATCCGGGAGATCGAGTGTTGGTTCTGGTACCCACCCTTGACAGCAAATTCCTAGCTAGGTGGCAGGGCCCCTATGAGGTGATCGAGAAGGTAGGGGAAGTAAATTACAAGGTACACCAGCCAGGGCGGCGCAAGCCGGAGCAGGTGTACCACGTGAATTTACTTAAGCCGTGGAAAGATAGGGACGCGGCCGACGACCACAGCCCCCGACCAGGGCTTCTAGGTGAAAAGGGTCCAGCCCCACAGTTCGAGGCCTGTGAAGCAGTAACCACGGTAAAATTGCAGACAGCCTGTCTTCCAAACAAGTTCAGGAAGTCAGGGAGTTCATCAGTCGGAACACGGATGTGTTCTCGGACCTCCCTGGCCGCACGCTCTCATCCAACATGACATCGTCACTGAGCCTCAGGCCAAGATCCGGTTAAAACCATACCGGGTACCCGAGGCTCGGCGACGGGCCATCGCGGAGGAAGTACAGTTAATGTTGAAGCTCGATGTCATTGAGGAGTCGAAGAGTGAGTGGGCCAGTCCCATAGTCCTAATACCCAAGCCGGATGGGACGTTGCGGTTCTGCAACGATTTTCGCAAGTTAAATGAAGTGTCCAAGTTTGATGCGTATCCCATGCCCCGGGTAGACGAGCTTGTTGAGAGTTTAGGGCAAGCCCGTTATTTTTCTGTGCTAGACCTCACCAAAGGGTACTGGCAGGTACCCTTAACGGAGTCGGCTAAGGAAAAACCGCATTTGTTACCCGCAGGGCCTGTATCACTACAAGGTGTTACCCTTTGGCCTGCATGGCGCCCCGCCACTTTCCAAAGGTTAATGGACATAGTGCTGCGACCACATCGTCGGTACGCCTCGGCCTACTTAGATGATGTAGTCATCCACAGCACCGACTGGGAAAGCCATTTACCCAAGGTGCAGGCGGTAGTGGATGCCCTGAGGAAAGCCGGACTGACCGCTAACCCAAAGAAGTGCTCCATAGGGTTAGAGGAGACAAAATATCTGGGATATGTAATTGGGCGGGAGTCATCAAACCTCAGGTAACCAAGGTAGAGGCCATTCGTAACTGGCCCCGACCGGTCACCACCAGGCAGGTAAAGTCGTTCCTGGGGATTGTAGGTTACTACATGAGGTTTGTGCCCCACTTTGCCACAATAGCAGCGCCGTTGACAGACCTGTTGAAGGGGCGAAAGTCTGGGAGGGTTAGCTGGAGTGAGAAGGCGGAGGAGGCTTTCCCGCGTTGAAGTCGGCCCTGTGTGGGTCCCCGGTTTTGGTGACACCCGACTTCAACAAGGAGTTTGTCATACAGACCGACGCCTCGGAGGTAGGCCTCGGTGCGGTACTGTCTCAGGAGGTCAACGGGAAGAACATCCCGTTGTCTTCCTGAGCCGTAAGCTCAATCCCGCCGAGTCCAGATATAGTATAGTGGAGAGGGAGTGCCTGGCTATCAAGTGGGCACTCGAATCTCTCCGCTACTACTTGTTAGGGAGGAGGTTCCGTCTGGTGACCGACCATTCCCCCTCAAATGGATGAGTCAGGCCAAGGAGAGGAATGCTCGGGTCACCAGGTGGTTCCTATCTCTTCAGAATTTCAAATTCTCCGTGGAACACAGGTCAGGCCGCTTGCAGGGCAACGCAGATGCCCTGTCCCGCGTCCACTGCCTCACGTGTGTTCACCCCTCAGGGTTGAACAAAGGGGGTGTGTAAGAGGGTGCAAGGTGTTGTATTTGATAGCAGGTACGTGTCACCGAGGTTGCTGGCCTCGGTGAGGTAAGAGCCGGGGTTTTTGGTCTGCAGCAGCTAGTGCTGCTCTGTTAAATAGCATGGCTGCAAAGCCGATCCGGGCCGGCTCTTACTGGGAGCAGCTAAAGAGTAGGGTGGGTGGCTGCTCCCCACGGTCCAGTCCATGTTTTGGGCTGGGTATAAACGCAGCCAGCAGCTGTGTCTGTGTGTGTGTGATTATCCTGGAGCCTGCAAACAGGGCTGAGGAATTCTCTGTCCTGGAGGAAGGAGCTCAGTAAGGTGGTGTTTCCCTGCGACCTGAAGGTGGAATCGCCTGCGGCTGAGCCGACTGCTAGGTGTGAACCCGCACCTAAACCACCCAAGGTGACTGGACCCTGTGTTGGCCTGTTTTTGTTTTGCCACAGTATTTCCGTTGTGTGTGAACTGTCACCAAGAGACTGCTTTTCATTTATGGTGTGCAAGTGTGAATAAAACACTGTTTTATGCACCATCTGGACTCCTTGTTTTGCCTCTAAACTGCACCCGCACCGCTGTCTACCAGAGCGACTCCCCACAATATGTATAGCCCTTGGTATTGGTATTGCTATTAGGTTAATGGGAACCGTGGGCAATGTGCAATACCAACAGGCTCCCTCATTACAGATAGCTATGTTTTTAGAGAAAGCATACTTTAAAGGGTGCACTTCCCCCCATACTTGGCTTTAGCCTAGCCGCACAGAAAGAAGCCGGAGGAGAGCTGCCCAGGTGACTGATAAGTGTATGTAGGGAAGGAGCCTGTCAGTATTATATGCCTGTGGGCAGTATGATTCTCCTGACAGGTTCCCTAAGGAAAATGTGAAAAGTGACAATTACCACTAGATCGCATTGGATCCAACTTACCTTCAGGATCTGCCCTCTTCCTGGTTTTAATTCTGGATCAGGTTGCAGCCGTCCTGAACGTACGCCGGTGCAGTTAATGATGACATCTGCCCCTAGAGCAGCCAGCTGGGGATTAAACACAAGAATCAGTGACATCTTTATCTTGTGGTTTAGAGTACAGCCAGATGACACAGCTGGCTACACGCAGATTCTACCTCAAAGTCATGCAGCCATTGGCTGCCATGGGTGGACGTGACTTTGACTACGTGCAGCCAGACACACTTTCTAAATATCTTAAAGAAGACCTGTCACCACAAAATGCAGTGCAATCTAAAAGCACCATGTTATAGATCAAGAGGAGATGAGCAGATTGATATATATTGTTTTGGGAAAAGATTCAGCAAAACCTGTCATTTATAAAGTTATATATTTTGCCTTTTTAACCTCCTGCGAACAGCTATCGGTACAGGAGGGAGGTGTTATCAGTGATTGATAGCATTGTGTGTATAAATGTGCATAAGACATAGCTGTCAGTCACTGGTAACACCTCCTTCCTGTACCGATAGTTCTTCACAGGAGGTTAAAAAAGCAAAGACATACAAATGTATAAATTACAAGCTTTACTGAATCTTTTCCCACAAAACTATATATCAATCTGCTCAGCTCTTCCTGCTCTATAACATATAAACTGCATTGCACTTAAGTTCTCATACAGACAATGTATTAAAAAGTGACCCCTTACCTCAGCAAAGCTTTTCACTGTCTTTTGGATAAACTTGACTCCTCGTTCTTCCAGTCTACAGAATAATCCAAGACAGAATGAGACATGGAGGACATTGCTACAGTGAATACTCTAGTAGTAAGAGCCGCCTTTACGTAAATGACTATGGTCTGAAGATACACAGACGTACCAGCTATATGAGGTCTATCCATTCAGGTTCATGTCAGCGTATGCACAGTTTTTATGCAATATTTTTTTGAGTGCAAGTTAAGGAAATCAATCAGAAAATTAGAACAGGGCAAGAGACACAGCTCACTGAATACATGGATTATAAAGAGAGGGCAACACTTCAGGAATAAGAATACATCAAGGAAATTGCTGGACAAAACCACAGAACCTGGGAATTAAGCAAAACACTGTAAAATATGGTAGAAGCGGTCTCTGTACTGTGCTGTGTTTAAGATGTTTGAGACACATCTATAGGGTATTCCCACAAGTACATGCTGCGGTTTATTTAATGGAAATGTTCCAATTTCACGCACCTATAGGCAACAAAACTGATGTACAAAGCAATTATGCCTGACACACTACTCTGGAAAACAGTGAAAATCACCATGACCTGAAATGTGAAGGGACATTGCAACAAACTGCGATTTCAGGCATTCTCCTCTGGCTGCTTGTACTGGGTGTTATTTTGCAGGCACTATTCATTGCCTTGGCGGATGCGACCTGACGTGAAATTTTACCCAATATTTTGCCAAATTGTGGCACAAAATTCTGTCTCAAAGTAAGCCAACCAATAGCTGGCGTAGAGTTAGAGAAAAGTGTCTATAACTGAACCACATTTATTATCCAGCCCGAGCCCCTGTAATAGATCTGTAGGCTGCCTGGTCTAAGTTTACACTATGTACAGGATTAGTAAATCTGCCCCATTGAGGTAAAAGAAAATACATCACAATGCACATGACAGAGCAGGCTAAGGTTGAACGCAATGCATTAGGATCTTAAAGGAAATGTGTCACCAAAGATTTGATCTGGCAGTTAAAACCAGACAGCGACACATTTCTTTATATTTCTAATCTGTTTTTATTTTCTGATTATAGATTTTTTATTCTATTTCCTGAACATGATTATGTGGGCGGCCATTTTGCCTGAGCTGTTTTTAACAGCATTAAGCAAGCATTAAGAAAACAGCTTTACGGAAGCCCTATGGGCCATAGACACAATGGTCAGGAGAAGACCCTATTAGAAGCTTAGAAGTGATATATGTCTACAGCCCAGAATATTTGTTATAAAGGTACTAGCAGCCTATACTGTGCATTGCAAAATGATCATTACAATCCATAAAAACTTGTATAAGATCCTCTAGCCTCATGTAAAAAAATCACAGATGTATCAATTTATTTTACAGACCACTGATCCATTGTGTAAATAGGAATTTATAATTTATACATTGTCTTAAGCTGGAGCAACATAGCAACGTTGTCGCTCCACAGCAAGTCGCGGAAAAGGCGGTGGCAAAAAAAAAAGTGCAATGTGCTGTTGCACGATTATTTTGGATCTGTCCTTTGGCTGTAATAACACATAGCCAAGTCACAGGTGAGTTGCATATCACACATGACTTATATTAAAGTCAATGGGTTTTCTGCAGCTTTCGCATCGTCGTCACAGCATGTCGCCTGTCGCACTGTTATACCGCTTACAATCATGAGATCCACGGTCGTGCGGCTTTCATGTCGCGCAACACATGTCATTATGTAGCCACAGCCTTATGTGGAAATGGGTTTACAACAGCTTACATGTTAGTGATGAAAACTTACTTCTTGAAAAAAAAAAAAAAAAAAACTTACTTCTTGGTGAGCCATGGTAAGTAGCTCTTCCCCTCAATCATCAATGCAGTGTTGAACCACCCAGAGCTGTAATAACATAGATAAAAATAATGAGCAGTCTGTACACAGGGGGATTTATGAAACCATGAATGCTGGTTTTCTGGTGTAAAAAAGGCCCCTAACTTTGGCATACACCATTTTTTGCGCAAGAATGTGCATTTTTTGTGATTTTACCCCATTCTCGACACTTTTGTACACTGAGTGTGGTTAGCTAAGTGTAAATGTTTCAAAAAGTTGCAAACAGTAGTGCAATCTCATTCCATAACTGTGAAATAGCATACAATGATATATTACCCCAAAGTGCAGCAATCAGTAAAGTGAAAGGCCTAACGAACATGATGTCTGGAAGTAACAAATATTCACATACGTGATATCAAATATTATTGGAAAAATGCCCTTATATATTCCCTAGTTTGCATACCAAACCACTTCTATGCACCCATACAGTCATATGCATAAAGTAACAAAGTGTATATGTCTGTTGATGGAGGAGTAAACAATTTATAACGTATGTTGTTATTTTTAATACAATGATGGATTATTTCCAGGAAAACTATGGAAAAAAACAGAAGTATTCTTCATATTGATCACTAGATGGCGCTCTTTCTCCAAACCAGACTAGAATTGCACTGCATTCCCTTGAGGTTGGATACTACTATAGTAATTGACCAGCAATAGGTAATAGGCAAATGCACTTTATCATCCAGGGGCGTAGCTATAGGGGGTGCAGAGGTAGCAGTCGCTACCGGGCCCAGGAGCCTGAAGGGGCCCAAAGACATTTGTGCTGCATAAGAAGACACACAAAGCACTGAGGGGAGGGGGGCTCAAGCTGAACTCTCGCAACAGGGCCCATGACCCTTTAGCTACGCCCCTGCCTAAGGCAATAGAGCTCAGCATTTCTGCCACATGAGAATACCTTGGTTTTCAATATTTTTTATGCGTTGCTTTACACACCTAGTATTTTATAAAAAGCTCTATGAGTTCACATGGCTTCTAGAACTACAGCCAAACACTTAGCCAAAGAATGGTTACACTGTCATACCTATAAGAAGTAACTTCAATGAGACTACAGATTGATTGTACACATAATCTAGCTGAAGCTGTAGTGCATATTTAAAGGGATTGATTTATTAAAAATATTTTACATATTTCAAAACAGCACCTGCATTTGAATATTTTTCGAACTGCATGCATTTAGTGCAGCTACTGAGTTATTCAATAAAACCTACAGGTATAGCGCCACCTGCTGTTTAACCACTTCAGCCCCCCTAGCTTAAACCCCCCTAATGACCAGGCCACTTTTTACAATTCTGCACTACGCTACTTTCACCGTTTATTGCTCCGTCATACAACTTACCACCCAAATGAATTTTACCTCCTTTTCTTCTCACTAATAGAGCTTTCATTTGGTGGTATTTCATTGCTGCTGTCATTTTTACGTTTTTTGCTATTAATCAAAAATGACCAAAATTTTTGAAAACAAATGACATTTTTCACTTTCTGTTGTAATTTTTTTTAAAAAACTACATTTCTATATAAATTTTTCTCTAAATTTATTGTTCTACATGTCTTTGATAAAGTAAAAGTTATAGCGTTTACAAACTATGGTGCAAAAAAGTGAATTTCCGCATTTTGAAGCAGCTCTGACTTTCTGAGCACCTATCATGTTTCTTCAGGTGCTAGAATGTCAGGATAGTATAAATACCCCCCAAATGACACCATTTTAGAAAGAAGACACCCCAAAGTATTCGCGGAGGGGCATGGTGAGTTCATGTATCATTTCATTTTTTTTCACAAGTTAGCGGAAAATGACACTTTCTGAGGAAAAAAAAATAATAATAAAGTTTCCATTTCTGCTAACTTCTGGCAAAAATAAATAAAATCTCCCACAGACTCACTATGCCCCTCAGTGAATACCTTGGGGTGTCTACTTTCCGAAATGGGGTCACTTGTGGGGTGTGTTTACTGTTCTGGCATTTTGGGCGGGGCTAAATTGTGAGCAGCCCTGTAAAACCTAAAGGTACTCATTGGAATTTGGGCCCCTTTGCGCGCCCAGGCTGCAAAAAAGTGTCACACATGTGGTATCGCCGTACTCAGGAGAAGTAGGGCAATGTGTTTTGGGGTGTATTTTTACATATATCCATGTTGGGTGAGAGAAATATCTCTGTAAATTGACAACTTTGTATAAAAAAAATTAAAAAGTTGTTGTTTACAGAGATATTTCTCACACAAAGTATGGGTATATATAAAAATACACCCCAAAACTAATTGCCCTACTTCTCCTGAGTACGGCAATACCACATGAGTGCTACTTTTTTGCAGCCAAGATGCGCAAAGGGGCCCTAATTCCAATGAGTACCTTTAGGATTTCACAGGGCATTTTTACGCATTTGGATTCTCACGCTTTAGGGCCCCTAAAATGCCAGGGCAGTACAAATACCCCACATTTGACCCCATTTTGGAAAGAAGACACCCCAAGGTATTCCGTGAGGGGCATGACGAGTTCACAGAAAAAAAAATTTTGGCACAAGTTAGCGGAAATTTATATATATATATTTTTTTTTTACAAAGTCTCATATTCCACTAACTTGTGACAAAAAATAAACGGAATACCTTGGGGTGTCTTTTTTCCAAAATGGGGTCACATGTGAGGTGTTTGTACTGCCCTGGCATTTTAGGGGTCTCCGCAATCATTACACGTATGGCCAGCATTAGGAGTTTCTGCGATTCTCCTTATATTGAGCATACGGGTAATGAGATTTTTTTTTTCCGTTCAGCCTCTGGGCTGAAAAAAAAAAAAATGAACGGCACAGATTTCTTCATTCGCATCAATCATCGTGGATGAAAAAAATTCTGCCAAAATCAGTGACTGCGCTGCGGTGGGCTGGGCGCTAACTACCTAACAAGTAGCTAGCTAACTGGCGGTGATAAGCGACCCTTAGGCCCCATTCACACGTCCGCAATTCTGTTTGCGGAACGGAATTGCAGACCCATTCATTTCTATGGGGACAGACTTTGTCCTGCTCGGATCCGGATTAGCGGATCCGCACTTCCGGGTCTGCACTTCCGTTCCGCAAAAATATAGAACATGTCCTATTCTTGTCCGCAATTGCGGACAAGAAAAGGCATTTTCTATATAGTTCTGGCAATGTGCGGATCTGCAAAATGCGGAAAGCACATTGCCGGTGTCCGTGTTTTACGGATCCGCGGATCCGCAAAACACATATGGACGTCTGAATGGAGCCATACAGGGGGGTGATCAATGACAGGGGGGTGATCAGGGAGTCTTTTTGGGGTGATCAGGGGTTAATAAGTGACAGGGGGGGGGTGTAGTGTGGTGCTTGGTGCTACTTTACATAGCTACCTGGTCCTCTGGTTGTCGATCCCAGCAAATGGGACCACCAGAGGACCAGGTAGCAGCTATATCAGACGCTGTTAACAAAACAGCGTCTGATATTCCATGTTTGATTTCATTTAACTTGATCATCGCTGGCAGGCTGTAGTATAACTTCCGATCTGCGAGCTGCTGTGAACGCGCGCGCGTTCACAGCAAATCTCGCCTCTCGTGAGATGATGCGCCGACACGTCAAGTAGGAGTAACTGGGCCGCCGAGATCATGCGATCCTGCATGCGGCGGTCCAGAGAAGGTTAATATTTTCCCTATTTCTCTGTCCACCTACCTAAGGTGAACACACAGTTCCATCCCTCAACTGCCACCAGCCCTATTTCCTATTAGATGCCAGGATAGCTAGAGGCAGAAAGCTGCAGCAGAAAGCACACACCCCTGAGCTGCCAGCTTGATATTAATCTAACATAAAAATTGGAGCAATGAATGAGGAGATCTCTGGATCCATGTAAGGTACAGGGCTGGTTCTGATTTGTTAGAATTAGATTATCATGTGCTAGATGATTTCCGATTTTCATTTTTTTTACATTAATTATGGGATAACCCATCAAAAGTTGTTAGGTTTTTATACAGTATAAATGTGCATGTGTAATAGTAGTTGTTCCACCCCAATCCCTTGCAAATTTTCTTAGACAGGAACTGGGGCAGAATTCAGTGACCACAATGTCACATCCTTTTCCTGGTTTGATCTCTGTTATCCACTGTCAAATCTAATGATTTTCCAGTATAGGAAAGATCCTCAGATTGTCCAGTAACCTGTGACGGTACTAGTATGGCCCTACTTTACATATTCCCTATCACACTGTAATTGCCAAGATATAAACTAGAGATGAGATCACTAGAGATGAGATGCCATGGAAAGCTGTAAATGTGAATATCCCCAAAAAGTCTTTACGGGTTTAACAGCATTTGAATCATCCTCTCTACATGGCCCCTGGAGTAACTCTACTTACTGACAGAATCTGTCAGCCGAGCAGTGCGAGGGAACCCCTGTCTATCATGTTACCCATGGTTAAGGAGTAATGCAGAGCGCTTCCTGCTATACTGTTACATTTTGCTGTTTTAAATATTTACAGAGCACCTGTCACCCCTCCTGACATGTCTGTTTTAGTAACTACTGGCATTCCCCATGTGATAACAATTCTAGCGCATCTTTTCTCTCTGTTGTGCCATTCCTCTATTATTCCTACTAGAGGATCATGAATGAATTTCCTGCAGTCTGCATTGAGGGTCCAGATGGGTTTTACCAGTTGGGTGTAGGTGTGTACTAATTGGATTATGTTAGACTGTGTTGGGGCACACTCGACTGGTAAATCCCTGATGGACCTTTATGGCAGACTGCTGGCTAGTAGGAATAGTAAAGGAATGACATGACAGAGTTATAGGAAAAGATGTTCCAGAATTGTAATTGTTATGACACTGGGGAATGCAATTGGTTACTAAAACAGACGTGTAAGGAGAGGTGTTCTTCTGTTCTCAGGTGACTGACATGCATGCTTGTTCGAACCCAGCATGCATGTGTACGGAATAGGTGTGCTCCAGCTATTGAATGTGTTTGCAAGATGTTATAATGGGATGAAGCAGTTTTGCTTAGCCATTGCATGAATTTTACATAAGATTGACAAACCTATATCCAGGAAATAATTCCAACTCTCTTGGTGTAAGGTGTCGAAACCCAAGGACATCATCTTTCCATGAAGGTTCCTGAAAAAACAGAAATCACAAGTATTACATTTTATATACAGTATCTACATCAAATTTTAAAATATACAGTATTTAGAATACAATATTTTCAACATACAGTGGTCTTCCCTGGGCTATTGTAATGTGATTCAACATACAACGTCACAGACATTGCCGATATGCAGCACGTGTGATTGGTCGGAAGATCCAGCCAGTCATCATGGATATTTCACTAGTAAAACAGCCATATTACTGAAGTGCATGCTCTGATTGGCTGTCTTTAAGTAAAATGTTTAATCTTCATTGCGTGTTATTTTGGGTTCATATTTTGGGGTCGCAGAGATTGGGGACTGTAGATCCTGTGCACTCATGGGACAAGGCTGGCATCCAGCCTTGTCCCATAAATGCTCTATTGGCGATAAATCTGGTGACCAGGCAGGCCAAGGAAGTGTTGCAATCTGGCGCAGACATTCCTGGAAAACATGTGCTGTGTGTGGGAGAGCATTATTTGCTGAAACACGCCAGTTGGAGCTTGTTCACCATTGATCATCCTGCTTCTCTCGGTGCAATGATGTGCTCCCTTTTAAAGTCTGTCAACTGGGCAAAATGTTTTCAAGTGTATCGTGGAGGCAAGTCTAGCAGTCAAAAATCTGTCACTAAGAGGTACACTTCCCAAAAGTAGCCTCTGAAAGCACTTTTATAGGGCAGCTGAGGAAGCACTTTTACACCCTCTTGTGGCAAGAACTAGGGGGTCATTTACCAACAGATATACGCTATTTTTTCCCCTTTTCTGCCACTCATGCCCGCTCTAAACAAGGGGGGCGGTGTGGGTGGGGAAAAGGGGGGCCAGCAGGCCCATCTCCTTTATGGATTTTCTACGCCTGTTCTAGATCTACGCCAGCAAGGGAACTGGTGTAGATTTAGACAAGTATAAAGTCTACCTAAGTTATGTAGAAGCTGTCGCCTCTACATAACTTAGGTGGATGAACCGCCAGCGCAGGAGGGACAAAGACTGGCGTCTAAATCACTGATCTTTATAAATGTCCTCACTAGTGTCTAACCAGACCCCACCTGTAATCATTTACAAATCTGCCTGAGACATAACTGCATGCCGAGACATTTCTATCCGGGTTTGTCCATGAATGTACTGTAACTGGAAGGACCACTGTATTTATCTTCCAGTGACCCTGTATTATAACATGTATTATAGCCTACATCTACAGCATATTCAGACTTCTGCTTACTACTCCAAAATTTGGCGCCACCATCCACACTTATGCATCAAGTGGCCGCGTGCAGGACCTCCATGGCCCAACTGCTTTAATAATATGTGTGCCAGAAAACTGCTCTGCAAGATTCCGCAGAGTCGTACCAGGACCAGGAGGGTGGAATTGTGGCCAGATCGAGACATCACACATGGGTGGACATATTGGCGCAAGGGGCAGCACTGGGAACTCGTCTACATGAGGGCTTGGGCTCCTACAACCGATAATTCCTCCCCGATTGGCACTTTGCAGCCTATTTTGCATATCAATCAAACTTCTTTTTCTGACGTTTGGAACCTGCACATTTTCTAACAAAGGTACAGTTGTCATGATGGTACAGTGGACTAGATTGCCTTGCCATTTCTTAGATACACTTGAGCGAGGTGACAGATTCCCTTTAAGGTTGGTGTTGGACTGGCTCCTTCCTTCCATGTTTTCTCACAATGCAGTCTCCTACAGTGGGATCTTGTTCCTATTATTGGTGTGTAAAATAAGTGGCACCTAAATGGGACAGGATGTCTTTGAAGTCCTAATTTAGGTCACTATTTACATTCTTACATGAGCAACATGAACTGAGTTTTGAAGTGCCTAGACAAACTACATTTAGCGGGATGGATTTTGTGTGATGTATGTATTTGACACCTTAAAAGCATAATTACTACCTAAAAGGCAGAAACAACAAATAAGAACATTCTAATTATACCACTTTTAGGAGATATGTAGTGAACATGCCTCCTTTTAATAGTATTCAGTAAATAAGGTGGAAAGAGAATACATTAACTAAACTGGTACCCTACAAATAACAGTAGGCTCGGGGGCTATCTTATACCACCTGGTAATGGTCATGGAACACATACGGAGCTAGGAAATTGATAGTGTGGCGAGGTGCCAATAATATCCTGACTATAATATCCTCTGTCATGTAAGTAAAGAAATATGTGCAATTGGGTGGACATTTTATGGTGTTAGATAACTGTACACAAGGATTTACATCATATAAATGTATTGGTACTTGGGTAAATATTTTGCTCAAAATAAATGTGCCTATCCACTGCAGCATGGTAACCTCTTATAGATGGGACCCTGAACTAAAATGACTCCGCTCTCTTTGGGTTTGTGCCGCAAAGTGAATTAAGGGAAAGCAGGATCCAGCTATATACTGCATATACTGCTCTAATTAAAAAACTGTCTTGGTCCAACCAAAATGGAGGTTGCCACACACCCAAAGAGGCTTTAACACTTGCGTTTGGTGCGGATCCGTCATGGATCTGCACAGACGGATCCATTCAGATAATACAACCGTCTGCATCCGTTCAGAACGGATCCGTTTGTATTATCTGTAACATAGCCAAGACAGATCCGTCATGAACACCATTGAAAGTCAATAGAGGACGGATCCGTTTTCTATTGTGCCAGATTGTGTCATAGAAAACGGATCCGTACCCATTGACTCACATTGTGTGCCAGGACGGATCCGTTTTGGTGTCCGCCTCCAAAGCGGAATAGAGATGGAACGGAGGCAAACTGATACATTCTGAGCAGATCCTTTTCCATTCAGAATGCATTAGAATGCAAACTTATCAGGGCTCTCACAAACGGTCCAAAACGAAACAGATCTCACAAACGGAAAGCCAAAACGCCAGTGTGAAAGTAGGCTAAGGCAAGTCATTTTAGTGTTGGCTCCCTTACACAATAACTCACAATTTAAAAAAATGCAAAGCAGGAAAACACGTTGCAATTTTTTTTTACATTAAGCCACAATTCTAAATCCACTCAATCCCTCAGTAAGGATGCGCTTGTTGTGCATCCCACAAAGTAAGAATGCCTCCTTAGTGCCTCCCAACTCAATTGTGTTGAGTGCCCTCCATACACTAAAGGTGCACCCCAGACAGTAAGGATGTCCCCTTATTGTCCGTCAGACAGTATGTGCCCCTGACACAGTATAATTCCCCCCCAATGCCCCCACAGAGTATGCTGACTCTTTAGTGCCCCTGACATAGTATGATCGTCCTATAAGTCCCCCCTTACAGTGTGATGTCACTATAAGTGACCCCCACATGGTATAATGGCTTCGTAAGTGCCCTCTAAGACATATTGACACACGGGGCAGACTGGGAACTTAAAGTGGCCCTGGAAAAAATATGAAAAGTGACCCTGTTTTGCAGTTGGGTCCAAATGGATGGAAGGCAGGGTCAGGAATACCATATTGTGGCACATTTTACCACCCCAACAGAGCTAAATACCACAAAATACTGCCAGCAGAAACAAAATGCATCCCCAAAAACTTCCACTGGGTATCGGCCCACCGGTAAATTTCCCTGTAAGGTCTATGGCCAATCCGCCGCTAATGACTCATTTCTATGATGAATGGAGCAGTGCAGGTCTGCTCTCTCATTGGGGCTGTCTGTGGCTAGTCACAACAGCCACAATACCATCACTGCATCATGCCTGCCTGTGCCAAACCACCAGCAGCAGGGAAATGGTGAAGCAGGCGCATGACACCTATTGTATTCAACGGTATCTGTGTCCTGAGGATGCAGATACAGCTGAAATCAGGACACACAGTAGCCATCCTGGACAGAAGTCGAAGTTCAGGAATGTGGTCCTGGACCTGCGACAGTTGAGAGGCATGGAAGAGGTCATACTTGCTAAGTGTCTCTTATAATGTGTAGTGAATACAGTATTAGGCATTTCTATAGGGGTGCCGGCCTGGTGTCCTGCGGATCCGCAATACACAACGGACGTGTGAATGGACCCATAGTATCACTTTATAATCTACATATTCAATGTCTGTAGAATGCTATGACAGAATATAGTCTTTTGTACATACAGGTGCAGGTTCTTTCAGCAAATTGTATCCAGACTGTAGAAATATGCCCATGTCCTGGGATTCCGCAGAGTGTACAAATTTTAGAAGATAGTCAAAAGTTTCCTTGCTCCATTGACTGAAAAACAAAACCATTAACTATGGTAAATGCAGTGAAAAATGTCATATTCACACAGCTGACTGTTGAGGATTAAGCCGCTGCCAAAACATTTGATGGTAGCTTATTCCTTGGGAACGACTGACCCTTTATTCTCCCAATATTTGCTCTAAAGGGGACGTTTCATACACAATACATATTTTTTTTTTTGGGGGTTGCATTTATTGCATCCAATTTTAGGAAAAGCTGGATCATTTACATAATCAGATATATTGGGCAGGGTATATTTGGCATCAGACATATTTGGCAGGGTATGTGTTGCTTTACAACTTCACAAATGCAGATTTGCAAATATATTGATGTTCATTGATTTTTAGATGCAGTAGCTCAGCAGTAGGTCTTTCAATAGTTTTGCAGTGCAGGTAACTCTGCTATAGTATACAGTACAGCAGGGGCGTAGCTAGAAATGACTGGGCCCCACAGCAAATTTTTGTATTGGGCCCCCCCTACCCGCGCGTTTCGCTCCCCCTCTATAATGTGCCAGCCATATAGCCCCCCCAGCCCCCCTATAATGTGCCAGTAGCCAGCCATATAACCCCCCTATAATGTGCTAGTAGTCAGCCATATAACCCCTCCTATAATGTGCCAGTAGTCAGCCATATAAACCCACCCTATAATGTGCCAGTAGCCAGCCATATAGCACCAGATGCCCCCATAGTGCTCCTCTCCCCATAGTGCCCCCTATAATGTGCCAATATCAAGTGCCTCTGTCTTCCCACATCCCAATATCATAGTGCCATCCTCTCCCCCTGCCCCCTAATGTGTGTGCCAATATGAAGTGCCTATCTCTCCCCCCCATTTGCCAATATCATAGTGCCAATAGCCCCCTCCTCCCTGTGGCAGTAAAGTAAAAGTCCAGTATTTAAAAAAAAAAAAAAAAAATCCTGTCTTTCAGAAAAGTTTGTGAAGGGAATTGAACCTGTGACCATTAGGATGAAAGGCAAGCCACTCATCCACAAGACCATATGAGCTGCTTAGCCAGGTAGCTAAAAAAAAAAAATAAGACCTCTAGATGTGGAGAACTTTGATAGTGTATCTATACACATTACAGCTGCCCCAACACACCAAGCTCTGCTACATCCATATACAATGTGCTGGTGCAGCTGTAATGTGTATGGATACACTATCAAAGTTCTCCACATCTAGAGGTCTTATTTTTTTTTTTTTTTAGCTATCTGGCTTATCAGCTCATATGGCTTTGTGGTTAAGTGTCTTGCCTTTGAACCTAATGGTCGCAGGTTCGATCCCCAGGGCAAGCTTTTCTGAAAGAAAGAAAAAATAAGTTTTAAATAGACAAGGGCGAGAGCACACTGCGATTCACTGTGTAATTAGCGAAGGGAGAGGAGTGAGGACACGTGCTGATTACCCAGGGGAGGAGAGGAGTGAGGACAACACGTGCTAGCCGGGCCCTCTGTAAGCCCAGGCCCCGAAGCAGCTGCTTCCCCTGCTTCCCCGGTAGTTACGCCCCTGCAGTACAGTATAAAGCTGGCTTTTGTTGTGTATGGCTCTGGTGCCTTCTTTTTCTCGCCTGCAGCAGGTTGTCATGCTATAAAGGTACGCCCTCTCTAACTAATTTAGTGCACATAATATACAATTAGGTCCATACATATTTGGACACTGGCACAAATTTATATGTGGCACCCTGTTTATAAAGGGACCAAAAGTAATCGGACAATTGACTCAAAGGCTGTTTCACAGGCAGGTGTGGGTAATTCCTTCATTATTTCATCCTCAATTAAGCACATACAAGGCCTGAAGTTGATATGAGGTGTGGTGCTTGCATTTTAAAGATTTTGCTGAGAAGTAAACATGCGGTCAAATAAGCTCTCCATGCAGGTGAAATAAGCCATCCTTCATCTGCGAAAAACCATCCGAGAAATTGCTACACTATTAGAAGTGGCAAAATCTAGAGTTTGGTACATCCTAAGAAAGAAAGAAAGCACTGGTGACCTCAACAATGCAAAAAGACCTGGGCGCCCACAGAAGACAACAGAGGTGGATGATCGCAGAATAATTACCATGGTGAGGAGAAACCCCTTCACAACAGCCAACCAAGTGAACAACACTCTCCAGGATATAAGCGTATCAATATCCAAATCTACCATAAAGAGAAGACTGCATGACAGTAAATACAGAGGGTTCACTGCACTGTGCAAGCCACTCATAAGCCTCAAGAATAAGAAGGCTAGATTGGACTTTGCTAAAAAAACATCTTAAAAAACCAGCACACTTCTGGAAGAACATTCTTTGGACAGATGAAACCAAGATCAACCTCTACCAGAATGATGGAAAGAAAAATGTATGGTGAAGGCATGGTACAGCTCATGATTCAAAGCATACCACATCATCTGTAAATACAGGCGGAGGAGTGTGATGGCTTGGGCATGCATGGCTGCCAGTGGCACTGGGTCCCTAGTGTTTATTGATGATGTGACACAGGACAGAAGCACCGGATGAATTCTGGGGTTTTCAGAGACATACTGTGTGCACACAGCCAAATGCAGCCAAACTGATTGGTCGGCGTTTCATAATACAGATGGACAATGACCCAGAACATAAAGCCAAAGCAACCCAAGGGTTTATTAAAGCAAAGAAGTGGAATATTCCTGAATGGCCAAGTCAGTCACCGGATCTAAACCCAATAGAGCATTTCACTTGTTAAAGACTAAACTTCAGACAGAAAGGCCCCAAACAAACAGCAACTGAAAACCGCTGCAGTAAAGGCCTAAAGGAGGAAACACAGCGCCTGGTGGTGTCCATGAGTTCAAGATTTCAGGCAGTCATTGCCAACAAAGGGTTTTCAACCAAGTATTAGAAATTAACATTTTATTTAGTATTTATTATTTAATTTGTCCAATTACTTTTGAGCCCTCAAAATGAAGGGATTGAGTTTAAAAAATGCTTTAGTTCCTCACATTTTTATGCAATCATTTTGTTCAACCTATTGAATTGAAGCTTAAAGTCTGAACTTTAACTGAATCTGAATTGTTTTGTTCAAAATCCATTGTGGTAATGTACAGAACAAAAATTAGAAAAATGTTGTCTCTGTCCAAATATATATGGACCTAGCTGTATATATATTTACAGTGGCTCACCTCTCTGTACTAATGGATCAAGGTGTGCTGTCGAAGGCCAACCCACTGCCAAATAGAAGATTTAGTACATATAACAAGTTGACAGGCACACTATCATCTGGAGAATTGCTCATATAGAAAATATGTCAATGTATTAAAAATATAAAAAATATAACAAAGAGTTAATTCATTAATTAAAATATGAATATCCTCTATGGGTCAGCACCCCCACATGCATTAGTAGGTGATGGCACATAAGATGCATATAAAATGCAGATCTTAATGTCTATAAGAACTGAATTGTTATATATTAGAATAACCACATAGTTCATAATCCTAATGAATGGCTAATATATCTATTTGTCGGTTTCTTTTGTTCAATCCGAACATAACCATAATTTGTACAGTATATTCAAATGGGAGATTGATGTAAGGGTTGTTAGTCTTAGTTAATAAATTGCCCAGGTCTTAATAGTACGTACTATTGATGAATAAATAAGTTAATGTATGGATATGTCCAAGGTGTTGAGTCTGATATTACCACTCCTGGAGCTGTACTTTAGCGTCTTACGCTGGTGTAGAGGAGCACCGTCCGGTACCGCGTGTCTCGGCGTCCCATGTGGGCGGTACTTTCCAGCTTGTAGTGGCTCTTAGATTTTGCCGGCTTACTGTGGTGTGCAGCCACAGTCCTTGCTGCACTCACCTCCTCTCTTTTTCGGCATCCCACATGGCAACCGGCACCTCCGCTTGTTGGCCCAGAACACTGTGTGGTCTGTGTTGTGGCTCCTCTGGCCTTTGTCTGGGATTCTTGTTGCCGTAAATATTTGGATATAAGTCTTAAAGGGGTTGTCTCAGTACAGTAAGTGGCATTTGCCATGTAGAGAAAGTTACTACAAGCCACTTACTAATATACTGTGATTGTCCATATTGCTTCCTTTGCTGGCTGGATTCATTTTTCCATCACATTATACACTGCTCGTTTCCATGGTTACAGACCACCCTGCAATCCATCAGTGGTGGTCGTGCTTGCACAATACAGGTAAAAGCACAAGCCTATGTGCGCTCCCATGGTCCCGGCCACATAGAAGCTGATGCTTTTTCCTATAGTGTGCAAGCACGACCACCACTGATGGATTGCAGGGTGGTCTGTAACCATGGAAACCAGCAGTGTATAAAGTGATGGAAAAATGAATGCAGCCAGCGAAGGAAGCAATATGGATAATAACAACACATCAGGAAGTGGTTTGTATTAACTTCCTCTACATGATAAATGCCACTTACCGAAGTGGGACAAATCCTTTAATATGAATGCATTATTCAACAGATAATGTTCCTTAATCCTATCTTTTTAAACCCTCCATTTTAGAGGCGGTGTATCTCTCATTGGACACCTTAGTAGTATCCAAAATCTGCAATGGATTGTAGTTGTTTCCATTTCAAACCATAAACATAAATTAAATTTGTGCCAAAACTATTAATAATAAATTAATACTGTTAAAACAATTTTTAATAAATTGACATTTTTATTTTCTATACGAGCAATTCTCCAGATGATAGTGTGGCTGTCAACTTGTTTTATGTACTAATTTAGTGCACAGTAACAAGTTTTTAGTGATGCATGCAAATGCTGTATATTGATGTGCCCACAACTGGTGGCACAGCTATAGAGGCATGCACAGGTGGCAATGTAAACCAGGACTCCATATTTGAGAGGCCATAGGCCTACATAAGGCTATAATCACACATGCAATTTCTTTTTTTATATAGCTTTGGGAACCAAAGCCAGAACTGGATCCAAAGGCTGAGAACTTCAATGTTTCCCTCCTGTAGGATCCACTCCTGCCTTTGACCCAAAAACTGCCTATGTGATATCAGCCTCAGAGATGCCTCCTTAGTGCCTCCCTAGATATTTAGGGTATATCTAGCTAGCTGTAAATAATGTAGATTCTATATAGTGTCATTTCAACACACATGAATAAAATAAGGAACCATTGCCTCTTGGTGGTAGGCCCAGTTAAAGCATTTGTACCGAGGCCCAAGATCTTCAGCCCATATCATTACTAAAATGACTCCCATCATTGATAATAGCAGAATAGAGGGATTAGAGATCAAAGGTAGAGTTCAAGAACTTACGTTTCCTGCTTGTTTCCATTGTCATATAGATATGGCTGCCACAGGCCCGCGGCTCCATCACTTGTGGTGAGTGGGGTAAACTTGTCTGCATACACCTCAATCTTGAGAGGATGTACTGAATGTTGGTACTGGTCATGAATACATAGGGCTGTGGAGAGTCCAATCACTCCAGCTCCTATCACAGCTATATGCATATTCCTGGCTATTACGACCCTGCAGGACAAAGCACAGAATAAATAAAAGATGGGTAATACAGGTCCAAGAGCTCAATTCATAATTAACCATCTGCACTGGTGGTTCTCCTGGTAGGACTAACAGTACATATTAAAAAGAAAACATGGCTCAATGTCTGCACGTATGCCTGATGATTTGTATACTGGGAAACGCCTTCTTTGCAGGCACTGTATGTCTCATGAGACAACTCTATCACTTCAGCAGATAATTCTTTCAAGTTTATTGCCGTCAGTGATCAATGTTGGAGTGATTTGCCGTTTATGTGGAATTCCAGACTATATTTCAACACTGGTGACTATTCCCATGTTTTGTAACCAAGACAGATCTGCTTTGAAAAATTGCCTCAAGGTAGAGGATCAACGTAAGATGTCAGGAACTGAAATCACTGCTTAACATTTTATAACAGAATATGTGTGTTGCAATATTTCTTGTAAAAATGTCTCATGTTGGCATCAGCATTACATTACTGTCAACTCATACACATATGCAAATATTTGTGCACCGTTCATCATACTCGTCATACAGTGAACAATGCAATTTATTCCCATTTTATACCATCTCACAGAATCCTCGCTAAGTTCATAAACAAATTCCTTAGGTTTAAGTGGGTTATCCAAGACTATAATACACCTTGCACCCGTGGTGGTGATCTTACTTACCTGGTCCCCGCCAATGAGTTGGGTCTCCATCGCTCCATGGTCGGCTCTTCATCTCCTTGCTGTGACGCAAAGGGAGCAGGTCACTGCTGCTGCCAGTGATTGGCTGCTGCGGTCACTTGCCCTGAACTATCCGTAGAGCGTTTGAGACCGAACCCAGCGGCTAAGACCAACCAGGTAAGTAGGATCACCTCTGTGAGGTCTGTTATAGTCTTGGATAACCCTTTGAAATGTGAATGTATAATTATAATTAATTATAAAATAAATCAGTAGTATTAAATAAAATACACTTTGTAATATATTGTATAAGAGGAATACAAATTGTCCTCCATCCAGAACTGTACCCTCTTTCTTTGCCGACAGGCGCTCTATAAATATTCCCTAGAATGTCTACTGTAAATGAGTAACTAGAAGACAGCAGCGTTAAGAAAAAAGATGCAAAATATTTGATGTTTTCTTTTAAATGATTGGCATGCTTTATGAAATACACGTCTGGACTCTGAATACCATCAAGGAATACATTCAGGTGGATTACTGGGCACATTATGGTCCAGACTGAAGTATAAATGTTGGAACATAGTATGAGAATATTGAGCTAACTGTAAAACAGCATCAACAATAACAAACACCTGTAATGCCTTTTTCTCACAAGAGACTCAAAGCACAGTCTGAAGAAAGACGTCTATGAAGCATCTCATTCAACCAAGCCATGGTATATAAGCCAAAGCAACTGAATTTCTTGAAAATGTTTTGCTTGTCATCTGACTAGCTTTTTTCAATAAGAATAACTTGTACAAGGAATCTCTGGCATTAAATACTTGTGACTGATGCTTCAGCATAATCTGTTTATCATAATCAGCACATTGACTATAATGGGGGCGGGTCGGAGTTCTGGCGGCAGCACGGCAAACATGCAGAGAGGTGGCCGGAATAAAACTACGACAGCTTACTATAAAGGGGTTGTTCGAGATACCATATTTTTGGACTATAAGACGACTCTAGGATTTGGAAGAGGAAAATAAGATAAAGAATATTTTTCATCAGACCCCCCAGATTCCCTCAACTTCCATCAGCCTCAGATCAGACCCCCATCAGCCTCAGATTGGATGTAAAAAGAAAAAACTTACTTGGCCTGCTCCATGGTCTTCTTTCGGCCCGCACTGCACTGTGACAGAACGTTGCATAGTGTCAGGTAATAATGCACACCTGCGTGCACTATGTCCTGATGGTGTACGCTGTCAGGACACAGTGCAGTGGTGTCTGGAAGAAGATCAGGATACGTGAGAGTACAGCCGCACAGCTCTTTCCTCACCACTCCCTGCACTTCTCGCATGCTGATAACCACTTCCATAATGGAAGCAGTCATCAGCATTTGGGCTATTAGATGCAATGCAATGCCACTTTTCCCTCACTAAAAATACGATAATTAAAAATCTCAGATAAGCCCTAAAATCGCTTAAAGTCTATGTACACCTTCAGAGGCCAATTTTTTTTTTTATGACAGCATTTTACTTATTTCGGGCCAAAAATTTGTTTCAAGTGGTCTTCATTAAAACTTAATTTTTTCTGTCACAAACGGTCACCAGTTTGTCTAGCTGTGTGAATCATACCTTTTTTTTCACTTTGTGCTCTAATAACCCTTATCTCTAATTTACTAACATAAGAAGTCATAAACACTTATTTAGGCTACATTGTTATCAGTAAGATAAAAACTGAGCTATAATCAGTGTTTATAGGGTCAGAGAGCAGAGATAAGGAGCCCCTCAGATTAGCTGGCTGATGGAGCAGAGAGAAAATTCACATCCCTCAGAGCTTCTCAGCCTTGTACAAAAAAAGTGTTCCATATTTGTAATGAAGACAAATTTAAAAATGATGTTTTTTTTTTTAGCACAAAATGAGTACAATGCAATAATAATAATAAAAATAAAAAATAAACGCCCACTGAGGTGTATATAGCCTTTAAAGTTAAAAAACATGCTCTACTGACCACTTTTCTCAAGCACTGGTATGGTTCTCTGGTCTACTGCTGAGGACAGTAATTGGCTACAGTGGTCATGTGCCGTATCCCAGCACACCACGCACACTGTAACATGTACATTCATGTGCAGGTATACAAATCATCACTGATGTAGCCAGTCACTGTCCTCAGAGGTTGACCTGGTAGTACTGTCACAGAGGAGTGAGGCGCTAAAAGAAAACTAATCTTTATTAAACGCAAGAGAAATAAAGCAAAATTTGGGGTGATATCTGTACCCTCAAGAAAGAAAACCTATGGTGAAAACCTATAACCCAGAACACATAGAGGACTTAAACATATAGGTCATGTGTGTCCAAAATGGGGTGGTAACGCTCCGTGTGTACACCTGAGCTTCACTAGACCAGTTATCACCAAGGTGTAAAACAATGTTTGATAACCACACCGCATCACCTATCTATACCGACCAGTCCGTAAAGAGTTGACCTGGTAGTAGGCTAACAGAATAGCGATGCAATATACTGACCATGCGAAAGTGGCCTTAGGCTGGCTACACATTAGATTTAGGCCAAATGCTTGTTCAGCCAAGGGCTATTTCTCCTTATACCCCATACACACTGGGTGTGCATGTACAAACATAGTGCAAATGATCTTGAGTCCAATTATTTATTTTTTATCTTCATTCTAACTTGCGTTCTGATGCTGTGCTCCAACAAACCGGCAGTAAAACGCATTGACAGGAGTCCTCTCCATTATGTGCTTGAGCTCAGGAGTCCTCTCAATGCATTTTACTGCTAGTTTGTCACACACATCGTCGAAACGCAAGTGAGTATGAAAAAAAATGACGGAGCTGAAAGACTCCCTTTAAAATGAAAAAGACCACAGGGTCCACCTCATCTGCCTTTGTATTTTCCTTTTTATTTTTCTCTTAGGATAGATATATATCCCCAGGCATCTTTCTTCATTTACTGTTGATTTTCCAACCACATGTGATAGAAGTTTGTTCAAAGCATCTACTACTCTTTCAACAATATAATCTTCTCCTACTAAATTCAGATTGTGGCCCATTTTCTCATGTTCAGAACCCAAAATAAAGGTTGTTGTTGACCAAGCACCACTAGCAGTTCATACTTTGTCAACCCCAGCTTAATCACATTACATTTTCGCTGTGTTCTTTTTTTTCTTTTTCTGCAGGTGTATATCTGAATAATATCTACATAGAATTTTAAATATGTACTGTACCATGATGCTGCAGATGCTGAAGAGTGCAAAACTGCTGCACCTTGGAGAAAAATGTACTGCTATCTTTGTTATATGTGAATTCACAACATCATTTGTGAGTAAATCCATCAGCCTGCTCCACTACACACTGTTGGGCCTGCGCAGGCATAGATTGTGCTGCAATGGAGGAGGCTGATGCACTAGTCTTGTTAAGTGCCCACTCCCCCATCTCTGGACATTTTCAGGATTTCAGCAGCACACAGTTGAGATATTGTAGAAGACTATGCTAACAAGGAGGCATAGCTTCAGAAAGTGTCAAAATGGCACAGCCCTTCTAATTAAGGGTGGGTTCACATTAGCGTTATGGCTTTCCAAAATGATGGAATCCATAAAATGAAGAACTGATCCGTTCTGTAGCCCATAGACTTGTATTATGACAGAATGCAAAACGGAAGCCTTTAAAAGGCATTCCGTTTGCTTTCTGTCCTAATAGAAGTATATGAGAAAGCATAACGGATCCGTCTGGTTCCCGTTATGGAAGACGGAAAATAAAGTCCTGTCGACAGGACCCAGACGGATCTGTTATGCTTTCCCATAGCCTTCTATTAGTACGGAAAGCAAGCGGAATGCCTCTTAAAGGCTTCCATTTTGCATTCTGTCTTATGGATTCCAGAAGCCATAACGGAAACCATAACGCTAGTGTGAACCCACCCTTAGTCTACTTTCACACTCGCATTTTGGCTTTCCGTTAGTGAGATCCGTTCAGGGCTCTCACAAGCGGTCCAAAACGGATCAGTTTGCATTTTAATGCATTCTGAATGGAAAAGGATCTGCTCAGAATGCATCAGTTTGCATCACTTCAGTCTCCATTCCGCTTTGGAAACGGACGCCAAAAAGCTGCTTGCAGCGTTTTGGTGTCCGTCTGATGAAACAGAGCCAAACTGATCCGTCCCCATTGACTTACATTGTGTGCCAGGACGGATCCGTTTTCACTGATACAATCTGGCACAATAGAAAACGGATCCGTCTTCCATTGACTTTCAATGGTGTTCAAGATGGATCCGGCTTGGCTATGTTAAAGATAATTCAAACAGATCCGTTCTGAACGGATGCAGATGGTTGTATTTTCTGAATGGATCTGTCTATGACGGATCCGCACAAAACGCCAGTGTGAAAGTAGCCTAAGATATATATGTCAGACGCTTATATTCAGGTCTGAAAAACTATATGTAAAGCACAACCCCTTTAAGAGGAAACAAGGCAGTTGTGTGGATGCCTATTAGGAAACAGTGAAAGTAATGGAAGAACAGGCTGTGAGGAAGAATAGTGTGGTTGTTCTGATAGCAACTACAAATATATCTCCTGTAATTATGCAGTTAGCTGTGTAGCTGTTAGGCTTTTAGCTGTGTATTGCCAAATTACAAACTGCCCTATGTGTGCCTAATGCACTTGCATTTTAGAAGTACTGTTCCTTTAAATTGTAACAAACAAGCTAATTTGTAAGCATACAGTGTGGCATCCAATAATGCAAGAGAGCGGTACCTGGCAGAGTGAACCAGACATGAAGAAGCACCTTTCCAAAGCATAGCTCAAAATGAACAAGTTCAGCTCCCCGCATGTATGCAGCTGCCACACAAGGAAATGTCCCTGCAAAGTTTCATTTTCAGTTACTCTATGGTATGAATACAGTATACACTGATGTCTGTGTTTGCAGCACTACACTGGCTGAAATAAGAACTACAACTTGTGTTCAGCTACGGCACACCATTACTTACTGTAGGAGGAATGTCTGGCTGTAATCGGGTCAAGTGGGGGCAATCAAAAGATATTAAATGATTACTTAGTTTTGTACTGATTCTGAGTAGAGCTGACCGAATCAATTCTGACTAATCAAATCTGTTAAAAAAACTGCCTCCTTGAACAGTGAGGGGTTGCCCTGCTGCTCAAAACCCCACCCCTTAATTGATAAGGCAAGACATATAGTCTGGCCCTGTCAATCTCAAGCCTGCGCTTTGTTGTGGCGCATGCACAGGCGGCATCTGCGCTGCTCAGGAAGCGGCAGCAGAGCCACTGCGCTTGAGCATCTACTGGGAGCAAAGCGCAAGAGCAAGATTGAAATGGCCAGGCGAGATGTCTGGTCCTGTCAATCAAGTCAATTTCAACAGCTTCTTTGAGTTCTTGTAATCAGTGACACGGTTACTTTTTTCAATAGCAGATTACTGTATTTGTTTATTTTACGCACTTAGGCTACTTTTACACTTGCAGCAGAGTGATCCGCCAAGCAGTTCTGTCGTTGGAACTGCCTGCCGGATCCGTCGATCTGGATGTGAACTGAATGCATTTGTAGACAGATCCGAATGCGGATCCGTCTCACAAATGCATTGCAAGAACGGATCCATCTCTCCGCTTGTCATGCGGGTAGATGGATCCGTATTGTATTTTTTGTTACAGTTTTAAAGGTCTGCACATGCGTAGACCGGAAGGACAGATCCTTCAGGTATTTCTAATGCTGGATCCGGCACTAATCCATTTCAATGTAAATTAATGCCGGACCTGATCCGGCATTTTGGACGGGGATAATACCGCAGCATGCTGCAGTATTATCTCCGTCCAAAACGCTGTTCAGTGACTGAACTGAAGACATCCTGATGCATCCTGAACGGATTTCTCTCTATTCAGAATACATTGGGATAATACTGATCAGTTATTTTCCGGTATTGAGGCCCTTTGGCGGAACTCAATGCCGGAAAAGAAAAACGCAGTGTCAAAGTACCCTTATACAGCTCTTTTATATTCTGCAGTGCTTTACAGACATTAGCATCAAGCTGTCCCCAATGGGGCTTACAATCTAAGGTCCCTATCTGTATGTCTTTCAAGTGTGGGAGCAAACCAAACCCAGGACCCCAGCACTGCAAGGCACTTGTGCTAACCACTGAGCCACCATGCTGTTGTATGACCAGAAAAGGACTGTGTACGGCATAGAAATTACATTTTTCAAAATGGAAATCACCAGGCAA
The DNA here is from genome assembly GCA_033119425.1 of Bufotes viridis. NCBI lineage: Eukaryota > Metazoa > Chordata > Amphibia > Anura > Bufonidae > Bufotes > Bufotes viridis. The sequence goes on from CM065589.1 coordinate 194,391,111, forward strand.
AGCTGTGTGAAGGCGTGCAGAATGTAAGTACCGTTTGGAATAACCTGGATTTCTGCACTGATCACTAATAAAATGTGATCTGATTGTTATCACAGTTATATGCCTCTTTCACATGGGCGTCATGTTGGACGCCCGGATAAGAGGCGGGTGTGTTGCGGGAAAAGGAGCGATTTTTCCGCGCGAGTGCAAAGCGTTTTAATGCGTTTTGCATGACTGTGGGAAAAATCGGCATGTTTGGTACCCAGACCCGAACCTGGACGTCATCACTGAAGTTCGGGTTCGGGTTGAGTCTTCTGTAGATTTTATTATTTTCCCTTATAACATGGTTATAAGGGTAAATAATAGCATTCGCAATACAGATTGCTTAGTAAAATGTGGATGGAGGGGTTAAAAATAAAAAATTAACTCACCATATCCACTTGATCGCGTAGTTGCGATCTCTTCTTCATTCATTAGCTATCGGCTAAAGGACCTGTGATGACGTCACTGAGCTCATCACATGGTCCAATCACATGGTCCATCACCATAGTGATGGACCACGTGTTTGGACCATGTGATGTGACGTCACCACAGGTCCTTTAGCTGGCAGCTAATGCTTGAAGAAGAGAGAAGAGATCGGCAACTACGCGATCAAGTCGATAAGAGTACATTTTTTTTATTTTTAACCCCTTAATCCACATTTTACTAAGCATTCTGTATTGAGAATGCTATTATTTTCCCTTATAACCATGTTATAAGGGAAAATAATAAAGATCGGGTCCCGTCTTTTAGCAACCTTGCGGGAAAATCGCACTGCATCCGCACTTGATTGCGGATGCTTGCGATTTTCCTGCAGCTCCACTCACTTCTATGGGGCCTGCGTTGTCTGAAAAACGCACAATATAGAGCATGCTGCAATTTTCACTCAATGCAGAAGTGATGCGGGAAAATCACCGCTCATGTGCACAGCCCCATAGAAATGAATGGGTCCGGATTCAGTGCGGGTGCAATGCGTCCACCTCACTCATTGCACCCGCGCGGAAAACTCGCCCGTGTGAAAGGGGCCATAGACAAACTTATTCTAATAATGTGAAAAAAAGAGTTCTTGTGACACTTGCGTTTTCTTGAAGCAGCAGTCGCCGGGGCACTGGAGTCAGTCCTTTACTCCTTTTCAGTTCATGTAAAAAGAATATAGTCCAGAGACCGCGCTGAAGGAGAGCGATATGTATAAGGATCGTGATGAAATGTTGTTTCTTCAAATTGCTGATGATGACGCCATTGGTCAACCACACTTGGACACCAGAGATGGACTTGCTAAACACAAAAAAACACACAATTGCGCAGAACACCCCAGGTAAGTGGCAAAAGTGAATTTTAATGTACTCACAAGATAAGTGCGTATAGTCGCACAACAAAATCGCACATAAAAAGATCGTGTCTGTCGCGGTAAACGCTGCTGCCCGACCCGGGTTTCGCCTGGATAGCTTCGTCAGGGGCTTACTGGGTAGTTGAACCCGGAAGTAGTTATATAGCCTGAAAGGCTTATTACATGTGACGTAAGTGCAATGATAGACATGAAAAATACATATTAAAAACATAATAAACATCCCAATGATAGGCTAAATAGTCAGTTACCGATAAATAGATAAAACCAACCGCTGACAGCTGACGCGGTTCTAATAACAAAACCGCACCAAACTGACGCGGTAATAAAATTCATAAAATTGCAACCGGGAAAATACACAGAATGATAAAGAGAATAATAGGATCATAAAAAAACTAACACCTAAAACTACACCACTGGAGAACTAAAAAAACAAAATAGGTGAATCACATAGCACCACAAATCGCATCAAAATCGCATATAGTTTCTAGTAAAAAAATTCAAATTGCAGATGACAGTGGGGAGTCAAAGAATAGACCCAATATGGATACAGACAATATGTATGTTCATAAGATAGCTTTAATATCCCACTCTATGTTCAGCCCCACTGGTTGGAGAGTGCCCAGTTCAAAAATCCAGAATGCTTCTCTTTTGTTAATTTGTTGTATAGGGTTGCCCCCCCTCCAATTTAACATAACTGATTCAATCGCCATGAACCGTAAGCCCACTGGATTTTTTTGGTGGATTGTAGCAAAGTGGGCTGACACACTATGTGTCATAAAACCCTTTTTAATATTCCTCACATGTTCTGCGATTCTCGTTTTTAGTTTACGCAGGGTCCTCCCTATATACTGCATGCCGCAAGGACATTCCAGCAAATAAATGACACCTGCGGTCTCGCAAGACATATTACCTTTGATCTTACAGACTTTCTGATTTGATCTACTCGTCACTTCTTTAACATTCTGAGTGGACTTATCGTCTTTATTGCGGTTTTTGCAATTCCCGCAAAAACCACACCATGTGAATTTGCCTGTAAGTTTCTTCTGTTCGAAGCCTATCATTGGGATGTTTATTATGTTTTTAATATGTATTTTTCATGTCTATCATTGCACTTACGTCACATGTAATAAGCCTTTCAGGCTATATAACTACTTCCGGGTTCAACTACCCAGTAAGCCCCTGACGAAGCTATCCAGGCGAAACCCGGGTCGGGCAGCAGCGTTTACCGCGACAGACACGATCTTTTTATGTGCGATTTTGTTGTGCGACTATACGCACTTATCTTGTGAGTACATTAAAATTCACTTTTGCCACTTACCTGGGGTGTTCTGCGCAATTGTGTGTTTTTTTGTGTTTAGCAAGTCCATCTCTGGTGTCCAAGTGTGGTTGACCAATGGCGTCATCATCAGCAATTTGAAGAAACAACATTTCATCACGATCCTTATACATATCGCTCTCCTTCAGCGCGGTCTCTGGACTATATTCTTTTTACATAAACTTATTCTAATAGACACAAATAGTTGTATTGTTCAGGTCTTTCATTGAGCACATTGGGTAAAAATCCACACTACAGGGAGAAAAGGTAAGTGAACCCATAAGTTTACTAACCTGTAGATCTTAGAAGTAATCACCTCAGCCAACATTACCTATAGCTAAAAATAAGATTTGCACAATGTTGAGGAGAAATTTTGGACCATTATACCCCGCAAATGTGTTTCAGTTCATCCAAATCTGTACTCCAACAGAGACCGGAAATGTGCTAGAACAGTGAGCCTTTCAAAAGATAACTAAGATTTAGTTTTTTCAAACCCTTTCCAGTCATCCAGCCATTTTTTGTGGGTTTCGGACAAGCCCTTTAATGAGCTTAGCACCTATGAAATCCACACTTACACACTGAGTTTACACTTTCAGTCATCAGTATTAAAATCTTGGAAAACCCTTTTTATTTTATACTTGTTATTTTACTTCAGTAACACGTAAAGTAAAAAAAAAAAAAAAACATAGAGTGAAAATCCAATAAAATCCTATTAATGGAGACCTGGTATTCAGTAATGCTTGTAAGGCACAGCGTCTAAATGAACAGACAAAGCTATTACATACAACCAGGCAAGCATTTGACAAAAAATACGATACACACAAAATAACTAGCAAAACTATACTTATGATGTCCCTTCTAATGTACAAGGTAGTAGTAACAGTACTCACTTCACTCTCCACTAGGGAAGGATGCCTTGCTGTGAAACTGTGTCACTGAATGTTAGGTAAGACTACTTATTCATAAACTATGGTAATCCACATAACTCCACCCTTATGTAATAACAATTCAGATCCTAACTACTGGTATGCATACAAAGCCTAAATTAACCATAAGGATATTTCTATCACAGGCGATGATATGCCATCACTTCCTAATTATTGTGGGTCCAACTGCTGGAACTCCTCTGATTCTGAGAATAATAGGAATGTAGTGATGTTTTAAGAATGTGTCCCTTTCACGTTTTTTTGCTGGGAGAAAAATATGAAGTGGGCTGCAGCACTGCAGCCCCTTTAATCTCAGGATTGGTGTGGAACTCCATTGTAGCATAATTAAAGGTTATATCCACCTTCAAAACCAAGTGGGTCATTTATGATGCAAAGTACGCCAAAGTGGCAAAGGGGATTTGCTGCTGAATCTGCAACTTTTCCCCGTTCATGTCACTTTTTTGAGGTGGCGGTAAAAAGAGGGTGTGATGTTGGCGGGGAAGGGGGCAGACCCATGACCGCTTGTCCCATTCAGCCAAATAGAGAACTATTAGGGTGAATGGCATTCTGCTGCTCTATCTTCTGAGCTATGCCTTGTGCATAGCTCAGCAGGCTGATTACTGTGACAGCCCTGAGAAGCTTCAGCAGGACCCAAGCTGCCATGGTAACCGATCGGAGCCCTGCAGGGGCTCCGATCAGAAGGCAGAGGGAGCTGCATCCCTCTGCCTTACCTCACAGATGCTGCAATCGCAGTATCTAAGGGGTTAAATGATGGGGTTCGGCGTGATTGCCATTCCCGGTTATTGCAACCGGGTGCCTGCTGTATTATACAGCTGGCACCCTCTGCATATAGAGTATGATCAGCGCAGCAGCTTTGGCTGGTCTGCCATTGAGAAACTTGGAGAGATGAGCAGTTGCGTACATAGAGAAGTAAGCGCTCCATAGCAAGGATCAAACCAGGCCCCTCACACAGGACATAAGGGTTTCTGCCTAAACCCTTTTCAATGACCCTTGGGCCGATTTTCCACTGCTTCATTTGTTAAAAGTTGTTCCTTTAGAGAGTAGAGTCCTGACAAAGTTTTCAGCTCCAGTAGAAGTGGACATAATCCCAACTAATACTGAGGCCTCTCTTGCCCTGGGCCCCATAGCAGTCGCATGGTCTGTCACGATGGTAGTTACGCCCCTGACGCTGAGCCATTAAGGCCTCTGGCTCATAATCCAATCAGAGGTGTAGGCAGTGGATTTAAACCAGATACTGACACTGCTCAGCTTGGCTAGTTCCACTAATCGTAGGGGTTAAGACAGAGTGGCTGGAACCACGGTGGGGTTCATACTTACCTGTCCCCACACTGGATTTTGGCTGCATTGCTCCACAGGTCCCGGGTCTTTGGGTGATGGGTGTCACATGACGGCTGCAGCCAATCACTGCCTGTTTCCTATACAGTACAACATTGGGTCACAGTCCGCAAAAGTGACAGGTCTCCAGTGGGTCGAGTAATTGGCTGCAGTGGTCAGTAACACCCATCAACAGGATGTTAATTCCCAGACATCTGGGACCTGCCAAGGTTTTGCCTTTAGCCATTTTGATTATCCCAGGGGTTCCATAAACTTATGGAGCCCATCATCAGCATTGGCAGGAAGGGGCTACTAAAAGATGCAGCCCATTCTTTGGCATTTTCAAGTGTTGAAGAAGATGATGGCTAGGATCCAGAAGGGAAGCCAGGTGACTGCTTTAGGCCACATTGGACCTGGAAGTCCATAGAAACACACAGAAGCCCTTCTGTGGGCTTTCGGATCCGTGCCTTCGTGCTGCAAAAGTTATAATGAAAACGCATTGGCTGCTACTAGTAGGTTACTTCACAATGACTAGATATTATTCTAGGCTATATAATTATATTATTCATTATGATCAGTGCTATGCCTCATACTGTGACTCCCTCTGCCAACTTCTCAATGTCAGTTTCATCACATCTGAAGCAGTATACAGAATTCAATATTTTTCACAGGGGTAAGTATAGTTTCCAAATGAAAAACAATGCAGTCCATTTGCAGGCATGTCTAGTACAACAATAATTAAAAAGGTGTGGCACAGGAATTTGTCATGTTAAATAGTGTGAGCCTGCCAAATGTAGACACTGCTCTGTATTCTGTATGAACAAGTCTTTCTGCCTAAGAACGCCACAGTGACAGGTCTAACCCATTTTCTTTTTGTTCATCTGAGTCCAGTAAATCACCAAAGTCTAGCTTCAAACCATCAAAAGTGCGACTGGCTATGAGAGTCGCGCCTACATGACAACATAAATAATGAACAATGAAGGTTCCCATTTTTTTTGCCTATATGGAGAGATTTTTCAAATAGTAAGGATGTGACATACTGCAGACTTTGGGACACAGCAATTTTTTCGTGTTTTTTTTTTTCTTATCCAGATTTTATAACTTTTTTTGTTCCCATCAACATAGCTGTATAAGGGCTTTCTTTTTTAAGAGAGACACATTGGTATACCTCTAATGTACTGTAATATATAACTTTATTAATATTTTCTGGGGGGATGGCATTAAAAAACAAAAATTCTGCTATTTTTTCTTGGGTTTCGATTTAATGGCATGATAACTTTATATCGCAGGTCAGTACAATTACAGGAACGTCAAATTTATACAATTTCTTTCTTTGTATTTCTACTTTTGCAAAATAAAACACTTACCAGATTTACTCAAAAGTGGTGCAAATTGGCACAATTATGGTTTCTACACTTTTTTCCACCTTGCTCATAAAGAGTTGGGTCTTAGTCAGAAGTGGTGGAGTTTCACAGGAAGGGGGCATGGCCTAAGAGGCAACATTTTGCACCAAAATTGCACAATTCTGATGTAAAATTCTGTTTAACAGTAAACCAATCAATAGTTAGTTTACAGTCAGAGAAAAGTGTCTATCCCTGCACCACATTTATCATCCACCTTGAGCTCTGGTGATCCGGTGCAGATCTAGTCAGCCTATCTAAGCTTATGCCATCAGGATTAGTAAATCTGGGCCCTTATTTTTGAAAACTCATTTGTTTGACTCTTGACATTTATTATGTGTTGCTTTGGGAAGTTGTTTGAAAAAACTCAGCAATTTTGGCACTTTTCAATTCGTTTTTCAGTGTTTATTGCACAGGATGAATAATTTGTTCCTTTTTTTGTACAAGTAGTTATGGACACGGCAATACCAACTATGCATGTTTTTTTTTTTTTTTTTGGGGGGGGTTATAGAAATAAAGGCACTTAACAACCTACATTTTAATCTGCAGTCCCCTCATCACCTAAGCAATACTTCTGTATTGAAGTGTATTATGTCAGTTACAGTAAAACTGACAGAATGCCTAATAGGCATCCATACATGGCAGGCCTGGATGCCATTGTTAGGCCCCTGACTGCCATGGCAACCCCTTGGCGCACCACAATCATGTTGGGGGAGGAACAATGGGGTGAGAGAGGGCGCCTGCTTAGATGCCACTATAAACTCAGCATCTAAGAAGTTAAACTAGGACAATTAGATCTTCTCTTCAATATTAGTCCACAAGAAAAGCAAAGTAATGCTCATGGCAAACAGATTCCACCAGATTTGAGAAGCTGTTTGGAAAATGAAAGCAGCAACCCATTTTCATTGCACCACAGCTGCTGTTATAGAGAGGACCAGCCACACTGCATGGTAGTTAGGTAGGACGTGCAGATGAGTGACATCATTTGGGGCACTGCGTTAGGTGCCTAGGTACAGGTTGGAGAAGAGACATCTGTAGCAGAAGGGAGCTTCGAGCAAGAGGCACCTGACCATAGCACTTCGTGTCCCTCAACCTGCAAGCGTTCAGATGACCAGGTCAGGAGGAACAGACCAGCCGCATAAGTGAAATACCCTGTGAGACAAAGTATGTGAGCTGTTGCTTAGACTGTGTCAAGCCTGATGCCTGTAAGCATTTATGTGCATTACTTGGAAATGATTCAAGGCCTGTGGTCATACCTGTGTAAAAAGTGTGCACCACATGGAGAGTGTCCACGTCAAACTATGCAACAAGGAGTCATCTTCATCACTGCCACCAGAGGGAGACTCCACGGCAGAATTGTTGATGCCCATTGAGTTGGGTGCAACACAGTCGATGACCATTGAGTTGGGTGTATGCTGCCATTAAGTAAAGACTTTGATGGTGCCAAGCCTTTTATCTATAAAGAGAGTTTGTGACCACCAAGCCAGTTGCCTCTTGTGAGATCTTTGTAACCAACAACCCTGTTGCCCCACATAAGTTCAGTAAAACCACTTTTTCCAAGATACTAATTTGTCTGCCAGATCCCTTCTGCCATCCATGAATGGAGAGGTACAAAGACCACTCACTGGTATAAAACATCCTATGTACGTTCTGACGGCCATATATGTGGCTATCCCTTCATTTAATATCCATTTGGATGGAGCACCAGCTACACCTGGCAGCATATGTGACATTTATGTCATGTCTAAATTTGGAAAGCACATTAAAAAGGGATCTCTGAAATGTCACTAATTTTTACTTATAAAGATTATCATGACATAAAGAGATATTTCCTATGAATGTCCTTTACCAGCTGAAAATCGGTCTTATAGACAATATTAGGCTTGGACTGGAGTGATTACAGGTATCTGTAAATCCAAAACATATGCACTGACTATTGTAATATAAGCTGGTATTTCTTTACCCTTCATACGGATAGCTTTGTATGGGCTATACATTCAGAAAAGAATAAAAACGAGAAAGTAGAATCGAGCAAAGTAACACGTTTTGTCTGTTATTCTTCCTAAAAAATTTACTGCAAACATAATCGAAAATCATGCAATAAAGAAATATGGAAAAAAAGCAATAACTACTGGCAACATTTCACAACAGTGTAAGGGCTCATTCACACGGCCGTTCCGTGCGCTGGGGGCCTGTTTGTGGTCCCCAATGCACGGGCACAATCCGTTCGGCTGCTGCGATGGATCCAGACCTATTCAACTAGAATGGATCCGTGATCCATCCGCACCGCAAAAAAATAGAAAATATTCTATTTTTTTGCGGTGCGGAGGCACGGAGAGGAACCCCACGGAAGTACTCCGTAGTGCTTCCGTGCCTCCGTTCTGCACCGACCTCCCGGATTGCGGACCCATTCCAGTGAATGGGTCCACATCCATAATGTGGGGTGTACATGGCCGGTGCCCGTGTATTGCGGACCTGCTGTTTGCATGGCCGGGCAATGGCCGTGTGCCTGAGCCCTAACGCAAATGAATGTGGTTTTTTTTAAACTCTATGAACATAATGCAGGATAAAAGTCATTACAGAATTCACCTTTGCCATTACATAGTGTGTGGTCACTATCAAAGCCTATATAGTGCAGAATAAGCTTGATGCAAATTTGGCGAGAACCTATACTTCTGCCAAATCACCAATTGCATAACAACCAGGCTGTAGGATATGACTTATTTGTTACGATTAAAGGGGTTTCCTAAAGATAAAACAAGAATTTTTTTTTACCCACCTGCCAGATGACACACGGGCAGACCGCAGTAGTCATCTATAGCAATGTCACTAAAGCAGGCCATGATTGGCTGCACCCCCCATGGGTGATACAACATCATGCAGACAAGTTAACAGATATCAGAATGGAGATCCGAATATTGACAACAAAGAACTCTAAGGGGTTTTAACATAACCTTTTAGAATGTGACCATCGAAAAATCACCTGGTCGCCCTGGGTCCCACTCCTGGCACCCTCGGCAGACAGCTTATTTTGTGGGCAGAATCTTTGGCCACATGGCACACACATGCCCTAATATGAGACAACCCCTTTAAAAAGAATATTATTTTAAGTCACTGAACTGACAAGGCAGGAGTCATTATTCCAATATGCGAGTCATTCATCACAGAATTTACAGCTTAAAACGTAATCTTTATTATATTTTAATTTAAAATGAAAGTCTCCTATTGTTCAAGATCCATAAAAGCAACAGAACAAACAGGATTGGGGATGAGGTAGATTCATGTCACTTAATGTCACCCTATATATTTAGGCCTGCCTACCAAAGACGGAACGGCCACCTCTGATAAGGGTAATCCTGTATCAGGAACCTTCTCTAATTCTCTAGTCAGGCCCTGATCGGAAGGGAAGCCACCCCCAAAAGTAACCGTATGGGTGCACACAATATTACATACACCAGGCACAAGTATCAACCACAGCATTGATAATGACCACAGGTACACACTATAATTACTGTGCTGTGAAGTAGTGTCACCCATACGTTCTGTGACAACTGTTTGTCACTAAATACATTAAGCGACTGTAACTTATAATACTTCCTATAGTGGTAGGTATACACCACAATCAGATATCCAATTATATGGTTTTCTATATGTCAGATGGGCTAGACACATAAAGTTTTCTCCAGCCCCCAAATTCCGTGTCCCAACTAGTTTCCCTGTGGTGCCCTCCACAGTTCATCAGGGGGCAAAAGTACCATCCAAACAGATGGTTACTCTAGTATTTGGGGTACAGGATGCATAGTATTTTACCCAGATACAGTCTATACAACACAATCATATCTATAGTCACACCCTTAAGACACAAAGCAAGGTAAGTATGACCACGGCACACAGTCAATTGCAGGAGCTTCCCCTAAATGTGGGGAGAGCTCGGATACTCGCAGGACCCAATCGAGTGATGTACTTGATGTCCTCGGTAATAAGTGATGGGTCCTGTGAGATGCAGGGCTCATGCACACAACCGTATATTTTTTCTCCAATGGGGCCACAAAAGATGCCGACAGCACACCGGGCGTTGTCCGCATCCGTAGGCCTGTTCTATAGAGGGCAGGACATTCCATTCTGCAAAATGTGGAATGCACACGCCCTGTATCCGTGTTTTGCAGATCCGCAAATTGTGGACTGCAAAAATGGCTACGTCCATGTGCATGAGCCCGCAGTCTGATGCGGCACCTGTTGGAATAAACCTTGTGTAACTCACATAGATTTAAAGAGTGGGGCAGGCTGTTTGGAAAGTAATGGCGGATATGTCAACACTTTATGATTGGGGTGACCTCTCGGACCCTCACACTGTGTCCCCTTCCTCATTCCTGGGATGCCACTGTGCAGGGAAAACCTAGAAGAGGACTCCCCTTCATTTTCAGGATTAGTGGGGCCCCAGAGACCAGCCCCCAACTGATCACTTGATATGGATGGAATACCCCTTTAAGGTTTAATTCTTTATGCTATCCATGTACAGTAGCACACAGAATGATGTCACATTGTTATATAACTTCCTTTTTTAGACAAATACACATTTAAAGGGGTTTTCCCACCGTAGATACTTGTAGCTAAGGCTACTTTCACACTGGCGTTTTGGCTTTCCGTTTGTGAGATCCAACATGGGCTCTCAGAAGCGGTCCAAAACGGATCTGTTTTGCCCTAATATATTCTGAATGGAAAAGGATCGGCTCGGAATGCATCAGTTTGCCTCCGTTCAGTCTCCATTCCGCTCTTGAAACGGACACCAGAATGCTGCCTGCAGCGTTTTGCTGTCCGCCTGACGAGCCAAACGGATCCGTCCTGACACACAATGTAAGTCAATAGGGACGGATCCGTTTTCTCTGACACAATCTGGCACAATAGAAAACGGATCAGTCCCCCATTGACTTTCAATGGTGTTCAAGACGGATCCATCATGGCTATAGAAGACATAATACAACCAGATCCATTTATGATGGATGCATGCGGATGTAGTATTGTAACGGAAGCGTTTTTGCAGATTCATGACGGATCCGCAAAAAAGGCTAGTGTGAAAGTAGCCTCATTTATGCACAGAATAGGGCATGATCCTATCCCATTCCCAGAAGTGGGAAGAGCTTCTGGGAACAATGTGAACACATTTCTGGAGTGTGGGAGGAAAATGGAGAACCCAGAGAAACACATATGAATGTAGGAAAAACACCCAACATATGTGTTCACGATAGCGACGATGGAAACTTGCAGAAAAGCTATTTACAGTCCTGACAATTGTAATGTAGTCCTCTCAGCAAGTAGTCACAGTAGTGTAAACTGGACTGATTAAGTGTGGACAACACACATTTCCTTTGACACTCAGCACAAGCACATTGACACGTCAGATTACACTGGTTAACTAGTGGTCAGAATTCTAGAGAAAACTACACAGTGAACAACATAAAAGCCAACACAGATTTACTCACTCATTTATGCACGTTCCTTTAAGAGTCCACAGAGGACGTGCCGGTATAAGGTTACCAGCTACACCCGCTGTCTCCAGAGGAGCCTACTGGTTGTAGAAATGTCTGACAGGCCAGCAAACCAATCAAGACAGCTTTGCTAGGAAAAGTTCTCGGTTAACCACTTCAGTCCCAAACATGCATCACAATCCAGTACAGCGCACATCACACTTTTTCAGCAGTAAAAAGCTATTTGATCATCTATCTATCTATCTATCTAATCTATCTATCTTTTATATATCTCATATCTATCTATCTATCTATCTATCTATCTATCTATCTATCTATCCACTATCTATCCATCTATCTATCTATCTATCTATCTATCTATCTAATATATATCTCATATCTATCTATCTATCTATCTATCTATCTATCTATCTAATATATATCTCATATCTATCTATCTATCTATCTATCTATCTATCTATCTATCTATCTATCTCATATCTATCTATTTTATATCTATCTATCTCATATCTATCTATCTATCTATCTATCTATCTATCTAATATATATCTCATATCTATCTATCTATCTATCTATCTATCTATCTATCTATCTCATATCTATCTATTTTATATCTATCTATCTATCTATCTATCTATCTATCTATCTATCTATCTTCAAAGAGCAGAAAACATCATTGTTGTGCAGTGCCCCCTTAGGCCCTGCACTAGGCGGAACACATCATTTTCGTGTTTTCCATTAATACTAATTTAATGATTCGTGATACCACTCCTGTATTAAACAGACACTACATCTACACTGCATGTGACTGCTACATGTTCTTCCATGTAAGCAGCCAATTCATGCAGGCGATAGGATATTATTACTAATAGAAATCCACGAAAAACAACTGCCATCATAATCACTACATCATCTAACATAGTTTCATTTCTGAGACACCTGAGAAACCCTCACATGTAGATTTATTAATGATATGGCTTCCTTCACAAAGAGTCGTTTCTTGGCACGTGTTTATTGTCAGCTTGTTTTTTCCGCACAGCGCTGTTTGAGTCTTAGGCCGGGTTCACACAAAGTATTTTTTTCCATCTAAAATAACAGATCTCAGACAGAAATGGCTAAAACGGATGCAGAATGTATGGACCACCCAGAGCGGTTAGCTTGGGGGACACATGGGGGCAATGACACTAATGTTAGGGTATATATTCTTGTAGTTCTGTTCTGTTTCTTCCCCCTTCCCCCTTTTTTGTTTCCTGCTCTTTCTTTGACAGGATTTTTACTTCAGAAATGATGTACTTCAATCAGCTGGTTTATTCCGGTTTACCTGAGTAACATAGTAACATAGTATATAAGACCGAAAAAAGACATTTGTCCATCCAGTTCGGCCTGTTTCCTACAAGTTGATTCAGAGGAAAGCAAAAAAAACCTGTGAGGCAGAAGCCAATTTTCCCCACTTAAGGGGAAAAAAAATTCCTTCCCGACTCCAATCAGGCAGTCAGAATAACTCCTTGGATCAACGACCCCTCTCTAGTAGCTGTAGCCTGTAATATTATTACACTCCAGAAATACATCCAGGCCCCTCTTGGATTCCTTTATTGTACTCACCATCACCACCTCCTCAGGCAGAGAGTTCCATAGTCTCACTGCTCTTACAGTGAAGAATCCTTTCTATGTTTGTGTACAAACCTTCTTTCCTCCAGACGCAGAGGATGTCCCCTCGTCACAGTCACAGTCCTGGGGATAAATAGATGATGGGACAGATCTCTGTACTGACCCCTGATATATTTATACATAGATATTAGATCTCCCCTCAGTCGTCTTTTTTCTAAAGTGAATAACCCTAATTTTGATAACCTTTCAGGGTACTGTAGATCCCTCATTCCAGTTATTACTTTAGTTGCCCTCCTCTGAACCCTCTCCAGCTCTGCTATGTCTGTCTTGTTCACAGAAGCCCAGAACTGTACACAGTACTCCATGTGTGGTCTGACTAGTGATTTGTAAAGTGGTAGGACTATGTTCTCATCACGGGCATCTATGTCCCTTTTGATGCAACCCATTATCTTATTGGCCTTGGCAGTAGCTGCCTGACACTGGTTTTTGCAGCTTAGTTTGCAGTTTATTAAAATTCCTAGATCCTTTCCATGTCAGTGTTACCGAGTGTTTTACCATTTAATATGTACGGGTGACTTGCATTATTCCTTCCCATGTGCATAACTTTACATTTGTCAGTGTTAAACCTCATCTGCCATTTCTCTGCCCAAGCCCCCAATCTATCCAGATCCCTCTGTAGCAGAAAACAGTCCTCTTCAGTGTTAATTACTTTATACAGTTTAGTGTCATCTGCAAAAATAGATATTTTACTGTGCAGGACAAGATGACAGCTGATTGGTGGATCCGTTGCTGAGGGAGATTTTTGAGCTCCTGGTTGGTGGTTGTTCCTGCGGCGGGAAGCTCAGGTCCTTAAATTGAGGGTTCGGCAGCACTTCTGGGCTAGTGTTAAAAAGACCGGGTCGTCACCCACCTCCCTCCCCAAATTTTTGTATTATGTTGCTTTGCTTTTTTAGAGGGGCTGTGTCACTCAGCTATTGCTGAGTGGATTTAGCTCATTATGGGAGTTTACAGTGGTTATTAATTAATGAATTTAATGGTTTTAATTATTTATTAAATATTATTACTTATTGTTATACCCTTAATAAAGCATTGCGGCCATTTTATTCCATATTGCTGTGTCTGTCGTTATTCATTAGTTGGTAAGATTTTATTAGTTTATTACAAATGGTGTCATTTGCATCCATGAGCATAATGGATGCTTAAAATACAGGATCTGTTTTTTTTTTTTGTTGTTTTCTGTTCTTCTGAGGGATAAGAAGAACAGAATATGAGAGGGTGATGTAAACCCAGCTTTAGCTGAGCACAGCAAGTGTTAAGACCTACATGTGCAAGCTGCTGCAAAAAAAGGCCCAGAGAGAAGCCTCCTCCAGGAGACACCACTCCTGAGACAGAAAAGCTGCCATGGGGTTACTTAACTTGAGAGACTACAAGTGAGGGAAAGAGAAGAGACAACCACAGAAGGTAATAATACTGTGCAGGATAAAATCAGTACAGTACCACTAATTTATGTCATAAAGACTGTACTGCTTGTGGAAAAGGGTTAACTGCCTAAGGCACCCAACACCTCTTGAGACAGACTGGCCATCTGGATCTAGGATCTGTATACCTCAGCCTGGGAATTACAGAGAGAGTTAATGAGAATAGAATTGCATGTCTGTGGTTATCTTGGAAAATTGAAAAGGGCATTTAGAGTGAGACCCAAGGACTACTACTACCATCATTGTCGGTGCCCTATACTGCCATTGGGAAAATGTAACTTCTGCGATATACCTCAGAACTGTACCAATAGCTGCTATTTGTACTGAGACACTCTTCATCCACTCATTAAAGAGATACTCTATTTACTGCAACCAACGGGCCTGGTTATTGACTCCACCATCCATCAGCCGCTGCATCTACCCTCCTGCCCTGCACCCTGCCAATTACCCACCATCAAGGGCACCCCAAGGGCTGATAGCTGGCACATCTACATGAGCCAATTATAGGAAACAAGGGCTCATACAAATATTTGTTCATTGGCCCAATAGTCTGCATGTGTAAAAGCGCCCTAAAATTGGAAAACTCACTTCAAAATGTTTATGTGTAGACTTAACCTTAGAATTGGCTCCAAATCAGTGGTTAGCTCCATTACAGCTTCAAATGGGATAGTCTTCTGAGCCCATGATAAATTCACTGGTACTCTGCTGAGCCATTCTAACTATGGAGTCAAGGTAAAGACCCTTTACTCTGCTCGATGGTTGGGCAGATTATCGCTAACGTTAGCGATAATCTGCCGGTGTAAAGGTGCTGCCGATTATGCGATAAATAAGCGAAATGCTCATTCATCGGGTGATAGATCATGCAGTCACAAAAATCCATGTTTGCTAGCAGCAGAGCGTGCCATTCTAAACAGCCTCTGCTGCTGGAAAACAATGATTATGTATGGGGACGAGCAATGGCATTACTGATTACTCCTCCCCATACTGTGGAGGAGATCACTGCATGTAATAGCAGCGGTATCCTTCACTGACAAGCAGGCTCCGATCAGTTACTATGGCAGCCTGGAAGCTTCTAAAGCTTAAGTTCTGAGTCCAAAGTTCGGATTTGTGTTATCGAAGAATCCCGTTATGGATTCTAAATTCCGTTATGGTTCGTGGTAACGGAATCCATAACGGGATTCTTCGATATTCTTTAAACACAAGTTCGCTCAACACTATTCAGGATGTTTCCGGATTCAAATACAACCACACTCTCTGTCCTAAACGAATTCCTTTGTCTCGGCACATTAGACGCCTACACTGTATAAACATCACTCCTACTGGTCCCTGGCATCACTAGACCCTTTATTGGCCCTATATACACAATGCTTTCTCTTTGTTCTCTGAACAGATTTCGTGCCGAACTCCGAATGGATGTTTATGTATCAGTGATGTAATATTAGAAGGTGTACAAAAAACTAATGAACAGTCTACCAGTTACTGGTCCCTTGATCAAACAGTGAGGACAAGTAAGAGTTTAGTTGTTTGCAGACATATGTAACTACATCAAAGTGTGCTATGCATGTATTTTTTAATGAATCCTATTGTTAATCTCAAGGATAGGGTCTTTAATGTAAGCAGTGATAGTCACAGACAACCCTGACCGTGTCTGAAGTAGAAACATATGGGTGGTTTCATTAGAGAATCTTGCATATGGCCAATAGATTTGACCGCATGCCACCAAGGACAGAGTGTACATGCCTGGAGCAACTGCTGCAGACAAAACCCACTAGTGCACTCATAGACCATCTGTCATGAAAATGCTAGTTGTCTATGTTTTAGTATACATCATTATAGGGTGATGTGATAAATCTGTTTTGCACTTTGAGAAGATTGGATTTGACTGCTTAATTGCTGGCTAATGCAAGGCTGAAGAGTTCCCACAATGTAGCAGTTTAGACAATACAATCAGAAAACAAAGGCAGTCTGTTGCCAGTGACTTCTTCATCTTCTCTTAACTAAGGGCATAGATAGACAGCTTTAGTAAAAAAAAAAAAAAATTCTGCTTCCTGATCTGTGGTTCTGTTCCTGAGTTATACGACTTTCATAGTACGCAAATAAGCTGTTTGGCACAACAAGTGTATCACCATTGCCCCTTTTCTGTGCCCTGCCCCTTCCTGTTGTGCCCTGCCCCTTCCTGTTCCATGATATGTATGAGTAGAGCGGCGCTCAGGGATCTCCCTGCACTTACTATTATCCCTGGGCGCCGCTCTACTCATACCGGTACATATCATTATCTAACAATCGTTGGATCAGTGAAAGGTCCTTTTAAGTTTCAGCACGCCGTATACCGGCTTATAAGAAAACACCCGGCGTATAAGACGACCCCCGACTTTTGAGAATATTTTCATGTATTAAAAAGTTGTCTTATACGCCAGAAAATACAGTATATCCCATGTGGTGAAATATCAAAATGATTGATTTTACGTTGCCTCACTACAAAAAGATTTTCATAAAAAGTGATCAAAAAGTCATACAGACACGGTAATGGTGACAATAAAAACTATAGATTGGCCTGCAAAAAATGAGCCCTCACACAGCTCCATAGACGTGATTGGGGTCAGAATAAAGAGATGCAGAGAAAATAAATGAATTTCTTCCAAAGTTTTTATTTTGGAAGAAATTAGATGGTGCCTGCCATTAGAAAGTAGAAATTGTCCCACAGAAAATAAACCCTTAAACGGCTATGTAAACAGAAAAGTAAAAAAGTTATGGCAGGAGTAGAAAATAATAATAAAAAAAAAAGAAAACCACAGGGTCAGGATGGGGTTAAATATTCCACTTTCCACACTGGTCACTAGAGTAGTCACAACTGACTTATGCGTTGTCAGGATAAGGCGACAACCGTCACACACAAACAAGGATAGTGCAACCCTAAAACTTGTATGATTGTGTTTTCAATCTCTTAAAAGTCTAAGTATACAGTATCTCAGCAATCAATTGAATTTGTATTACACAAGTTAAAGGGGCATTCTGGTTGTAACAATTACTATTAGATCGCTGGGGGTCTGACCGCAGGGACAATCACAAGAACGGAGACCCTGTAACGGGCATGCCCCCCACGGAAATGAATGGAGGGATAGTTCAAGCATGCACACTGCCACTCCACTCATCTCTGTTGGATTGCGCCCAGTTGTTTCCGGCAGTCCCAATGAGATGAATGGAACTGCAGTGCGCATGCTTGACTTGCTGCTCTGTCATTTTTTGGGGGAAAGGGGGGCTACAGGGTACAGGGATCCCATTGTTGTGATTCTGGGAGTCCCATCTGTCGGATCTTTAACCAATTTAATAGTTATCCCCTATCTTGTGGATAGAGGATAACTTGTTACATTTCCAATGGGAAAACAAAGGTCATTTCCAGATTCCTAATAAAGTGTGTTTGATATGAAAGCACTGAATATTGCATGCACAGCAATTTAAATGACTGCAATAATGCAGACACACTAGCAATAATCATATAAATGACTACCTAATTATCATTGACTCAATCATATGCTTACGCAGCTGTTATAAGTCTCGCCGTACGTTTAATATTAAATCCGAAGGAGTAAAGTTTCAGCAAAGACGAGAGCAAGGTAATAATTAGAAATGTTCAGTGTTTTAGACAGCTAGAATTTCTTAGTACAGTATTATCTATATACCGGTATACCAGTAGCTCCAAGCCACATAAAACCTCAAAAATCAGATCAAGTCTTATGATTGTGTGATGCCTCCTGTTCATCAGTGGTGTGCCAGTTATTGCTACTTGCCGCAAACTGAGAGGAACAGAGTCCATGAATTTAGAGACTTTGGTTTATCACTCGGGTAGAATCAGGGCCGGTGCAAGGATTTTTGCCGCCCTAGGCAAAATAAAAGTTCCCCCCCATGTGACATCACAATGCCCCACCCATATGATCTGCCATATTAACTAACTCCAGTGCTGCACACAGTGCGTGTTTACATTAAAAAGCCTGCAGGGACAGGCTATACATTAAGCTGCAGTGGTTCTGGGGATTATAGTGTCCCTTTAATGTGAGGTAAATTAGAGACTGGGGCCACGAATAATAGACTAGTTTGCCTACTTACAACCAGATAATGATGATGATGGGCTCTAGCTGCAGTCTGGCTCCACTGGTCTGGTGTAGAACAGGCTCTCTGGACGCTGTTTGTAACTGTGGTCAGAAAAATCAATGTTCTGGGAGAACGGAAAGCAGCTGCATTTTTTGGGGCCCTTTACACAGCTCAAGGTCTGGGCCCCAAGGCCTGATGGTGAGTATGCCCATAAGTCCACCAACATGCTCCACCCATGAGTTTGTTCACAGGGGGTGGAGTGTCACTCTCTTTCTCCCCTCCCTCCCTTGTCACTCTCTTCCCCCCCCTCACTTGTCACTCTCTTTCTCCCCCCTCCATTGTCACTCTCTTCCTCTCTCCTCCCTCTAGTGTAGCGTGGCCGAGCTCTGTATGGTCCCAGGGTACAGGAGCTTTTTTTTCCTGTACCCGGGCGGACTGATAGGAAGTGTGCACTTTGTGCGAACTTCCTGTCAGTCCGGCCGGGTACAGGAGAAAAATGCTCCCTGTACCCACGGACCATACAGGGCTCGGCCACGCTACAATGAGGGAGTGACAGGAGGGAGCGCTGAGCGCTTCCCTCCTATCAGCCCCTCTCCTCTTGCTGCACCCAGGCAGTGCGCCCTCATGGACGCACCAGGCCGGACCCCCTTCCAAAGGGGTGCTCTAGGCGGCTGCCTAGTGCACCTATAGGACGTGGGTAGAATGCTACGTAGATAGGCCGAGATGTCAGCACTGTTCAACGTTGTGTGTCCTGGTGGTTGGGAGAACAACCATGAACTGGAATGAGAGCAAGAGGTGCACAGAGGTGAACCTCTGCATGGACGGATCGTCTGTAGAAGAATTGCGTGTAGTGACCCATTCTATAATGCAAATTAAATTGGACATCACATCCCAAGCCTAAGGGGCGGCAAACGGTGTCTACATATACCATCAGAAGGAGTTTGCGCTACATTGAGCTACGTACCAGACATCCAGTTACAGGTGTTCCATTGACCTCACACTACAGCTCTCAAAGGCTATGATGGTGCACTCCAAGACAGCAATGGAGGATGGAATGGAGGATGGAATGGAGGTCTGTCCTCTTCAGAGATGTCTTGGATACAATGATAGCTGGAGATTGATCTGAAGACAATGTGAGCAATGCCATAAAAGTGGCCTTCACTAGGAAAAGTCACACCAGTCCTACTCTGGGGATTATGATGTGGGATGGCATAATGTAAAGCAGCTGGACCCCTCTAGTCTTCATTTCAGGTGCACTAACAGCTCTGTGTTACATTGATATGGATGTGGAACCAGTAGTATGGCAAAAATGTCCCAGGAGCCGTTTTGCAATAGGACTATGGCAGGTTGCATGTTGTCCAAGCTACTGTGAGCAGCCTGTATGGCCGAAATGTGCTACCATGGCCTGTGGCATCTCTGGACTTGCCTCACATTGAGCACTTCTGGGATGTCATTGGTCAACAATTGCAAAGGGAGCCGCGAGTAGTGGATTTTGCTGAATTGGTGCCCAAGTGCATTCAGCATGGCAGAACATTCCTCATACAGCCATTAGTAACCTCTTTGATAGTATGCCAAGGCATGTAACTGCGTATGTTTCTGCATGTGGCGCTCATACTCGATACTGTATAAATCGAGATGTCTTGAATATTTAGTTTTTTTGTTTTCTTTATCATTTGCATATTATTAACATGTCTATCGATCCTGTGATTTCTATAGTTTTCCTTCTTGGAAAAGATTAGTTGTGGATGCACCGCAGCAGACTAGGCTAAATTACTGAATTGGAATTGCTACAGACTATCATCTGCGCATCAGTTCCAGATGTAGTAGCAAGAACAAACTGTAACTAGCTTATCAGCAGCCAGATAGTGATCTGCTTGTATAGGCTATTTTACCGAATTAGACTCTGAAACCTCTGCATAGAACATCGGTGCAGGGTATCCTGGGCAGAGCTTTTAGCAGAGGGTACAAGTAGGGGCAGTGAGGTGTGCTCCTGCCAGAACAGTGCACTTCAGGAGGCCCGAACTTTAAGGGACTCTTTTGGTGTTAAAATTAGAAAATAAATAAAGTATGTAATGAAAATAAGTTTTAGAGTATTTCTAACACTTTTGAAAGTCTAGGTACACGTTAAACAAACGTGTTTTTAAAGGGGTTCTCCGGGATTTACAAATTGATGACTTATCACCAGGATATGAGATTGGCAAGGGTCCGCAAACCTCTAACCCGATTGGTCAGCTGTTAGAGGAGGCCGCGCAGCTCCTGCTTCCAGGCACATCGTATATCGTATAGCTGTGTTTGGTATTGCATCTTAGCTCCATTCACTTGAATGGGGTTGAGCTGCGCCTAGGCCACGTGACCAAGGTACGTGACGTGGCGAACCCTCGCCAATCTCACATTGATCACCTATCCTGAGGAGAGGTCATCAATTTGTAAATCCCAGATAATTCCTCTAAATAATACAGTTTTACGACCAAGCTATTCTACATTGTGCGGCTTTATATTTCCATGATACAATCAAATATGCATTAAGAAGCGGATAGATAAAAAAATACTACTGGGGATTAGAGAGCCCTGTTCTATAGATTTGCTTCTATTCAGCCTGTAATATCAATAGAAATACTTCCGTTCAAAATTATTATACTGAAAAAGGATACGAGTGATGATGAGACATGTTATACAAAGTCACAAGAATTGCAGGATAAAGCGGTTATGTATGAAGTGTGAAGAAGATACGTGGAAAGTATCTGAAAATGCATCCACTATGTGTCATTTATTCCTGAGATTATGATCAAGATGTGACTGCGTTCCAGGGCCATCATGCTGTTGGATAGATATTTTCCAGCACACGACACAAAGGACATCTTTTAGTATAGTAAAGATAATGCTATCATCTGTATAGAGTGCTAAAGACTCACCTGTGAACAGTACAGAAAACAGGAGCAGACGGTCTGTACACGCCGCAAGCACCTGTCAGTTTATAAGTAAGCAATGTAAAATACAATAACCAAAGGTTAAGTTATAAAAAGGGTAAAGGTTGTTCTAGTCACATGGCACAATTTAATATTTACACAGTGCGGCATAGAGGACTGTATTACTGTGTAATTTGTGTTATACAATGCTGCCAAGAATTAACAGACAGCAGATAAGACTATGGTCCCGACGTATACCTCTGATGGAAGGCTCTAACACGTCATTGTATAAACGTACAATGGCATACATCACACTTGGGCTCCCATATTAAAAAAATATTTCTTTGGTGGGATGTTCCAGCATAGAAACAAGTAATAGCCAGCACTTCTGAATACAGTAAAAAAAACAGCATAACGGAAACGGGACGGATCCGTTTTGCAGGCCATAGACTTCTATTATGACGGAACGAATAACGGAATGCCTCTAAAGGCATTCCGTCATAGAATTGCGTTATGGTCCGTGGTAACGGAATTCGTAACGCAATTCTGCTTTTACCACCAAACGAAGCGTGAGCGAATTTCAAAATATGAAATTCGCTCATCTCTAATTAGGACCCATGATGGATAAATATTACTTTTTAAATTACATTCTGCGTGACCAAACATACAGGAGAACACAGCAGTAGTAATAAAGCCCCCATAATAGGCCCCAGAAGTAACAATGCCTGCTTATAGTGTCCCTAGAAGTAAAGAAGCCCCTATAATGTTTTCCAGTAAAAACGCCTCTTTATAATGCCCCCAGTAGTACGAAAGCCCCCTTATAATGTGAGCTAGTAGAGCAAAATGCCGCTTTATAATGCGCCCAACAGTACTAATGCCCCCTTATGTGTGCCAGTAGAAAAAATGACTCTAATAATGTGTGCCAGTAAAAAAGTGTCCTTATAAAATGTGCCAGTAGTAAAAAAAATACACCTTATAATGTGTGCCAGTAGAGAAGTTGCCCTCTTATAGTGCCCCCATTAGAAAAAATCTCCCCCAAGAGTGAATGGCGGTTCAGGGAGATATCACTTAAATGCCCCGCAGCAGCATTTAACTGTATCACTGTTCTGAGGATAGCATAGTAATATCAAGAAGCTTTCGCAACCAGCAATGAAACACTGTTGGCTGCTAGGGCAGTGCCGCATACCCCCATAAACAGTGTCGGGTACCCCTTGGGGTACACGTATCGGAGGCGGAGAACCATTGCTCTACTGCATGCCGTATTCTGGAGATATTCTGGGCTACCTCAGGTATTTGGGTCTGATACTAGATGCATTTCTTTCTTCTTTTTTTTTTTCCTTTTAAAAGGAGTCTGTCAGCAGTTTTGACCAAAACTGCTGATAGCACAATATAGTAACAGGAAGAGCAGTAAATATATGCCACGGGTGATGGTCATGCAGAGTTGTATTGTAAGGGTGACTGATTGGTTCTCCCCTTTAATTCTGTTTAATACTCTGTGTAATAGTTTATAAGATTCCCTTGTAATGAAGTGGGTTAGAGAGAGAAACCCATCCCCCATTGTGCTGATCATGCGTGATACACATTGGAGGAGGGGCTAACAGGTTAAAACTCTGCTACCCACCTTGTCTCAGGAGACTCCACCAGGCCTCCATTCTAGGTAGGATGTGAGTTTGATTGCCCTATCTCTCTTGTACACCCTGGGGTGTTGGTCATGTATTATAACGGGGTAGACAGCCATGGGTTATAGCATGATCGACGGATTCTCCATCCCATTTAAGCTAGTGATGTTTATTTACTTTTTATTCACTTAGTAAATATATTTATTCACGTAGCCTGCGTAAGCTTGTTCTTTCTCAAATCTTTCGAATTCACTTTAAGTTACAAGAGTGCACGACTGACAATCCAAGTTTTAACCCCTGCTTTGCCTCATTCAGAAGTGTTCAGGAGCGAACCCATCATGTGCAGGACTCTCTGCACTAAACGCTACCCAGCCCCTCCTCCCTATGTAATGGTTCTAGTGCTCCCCTGATTGGACGGTAGAGCTGCCTATCAGAACAGAAGGGAGGGGCTGAGAAGGATTCAGGGAGACCAGGTGTTAAAGGAAAATATTTTGGGTTAATATCAATAATTAATATTCATAAATAGGCGTGCGTTGTCTATTGGTGACGCTGCCTATTTATATTATAAATACAACTACCTGTTGCTCTACCTTTTCCTGAACTACGTGTGATGGATTATTACGGTGGTGACCAAAAGGACTATAAACTGCGTATTGAACAATAAAGGAATTTATTACACAAATACAAGTCTACAGTCTATTATTACTGTTATATCTATATATATTTATATCAATGGTTATAAATATATATACATATAGACAAACACCGCAATACAGTAACGACACTATAAAACCTGACTACAATAACACAACACAATCTACTATTCCATCACACAAACTCTCGTCTTGCTGGGGATGGTTCTCGCTTGCGGCTGCTTGGCTCAACTGACGAGCGATCCGCCGCCGGACTAATGAAATTCGGTGGTGCTCGCTCCCGAGCAGCCCGCGCTGCAGGCATGCGCGCATGCCTGCAGGCAAGTACACGAGGGCTGGCGCGGTGATATGACGTCACCGCACCAGCCCGCGCATACCAGTGCTTCAAGGCGGAGGATCGCTTTGATCCTCCTGCCTTTCAAGTGATAGCGTATCTGTGGTACGCGGAATACAGGCGCAGAGGAGCTCTTTGTTCCCTTGTTCCTGTAAGGCATAACATCTCTGCCCCTGCTGGAGGTGTTTAGCAAAAGGCAGAGGATCTCTTTGATCTCTGTCTTTTGACATGCCCGCAACTGGACACTTGTCCAGTTATCTGGGCGGCATCTCCCTCCCTGGCATGCGCTTGGGTTACTCAGCTGGGAGGGGGCACCTGCGATTGGGGGGCATATATATCATATATAGACATGCATATAATAAATGGGACATATATGCATATCTATATATACACAAATATATATATATTGGGCCCATATACAGGGGACATACTGAGATATATATACATACAGTATATATATACACACAATGTCCCACTTGGCCATTCAGGGCCTATATATATATATATATATATATATATACACACACACATATATATATATAGATATATATACATATATATCAACAATGGTGAATTTACATATACTGTATATATCTATATATACTCCTACCTGGCACTTCCCTCTACAATCCCCCTGTGGTCGAAGGCATCTTTGTTGGTCCCATTATCCATATGTGTCCGCATTACTGAGAAAATGCGGACACATATAAATGTTATATGCAAATGAGCCTCTAGGAGCAATGGGGGCGTTGCGGTTACACCTAGAGGCTCAACTCTCTCTGCAACTGCCCATGTTGGATTTGTCATTCCATGCTTTGTGATTTGCCCACACCTGATTATCATGTGATGTTTCTATGCATGTGATTGGAGGATTTGTATTTATATGAGTCACAGATGGCATTTTATATCATGAGTAAGGATTGTTTACTTGAGATCCGAAACGCGTCAATTTGGCATCTGTCTTGTTTTGTATGGATTTTACCACATCGAAAAAAGGATATCGTTTTATCAGAAGCTGGACCCCTCTACTTTTTACACAGTTTATGTTGGCTTTGTCTTGGCCACATCCGTTACCTCCGATACGATACACAGGTGAGCGCTGCAATTTGACGTTCTATATCTCTGCAACTGCCGCGCCCTTGGCACTTTGATTGACAGGTCCAGGCAGTTTTACCGTGATCATGCCAGCATAGCCGTGTCAATTAAAGTGCAGAAAGTGCAGCCATTGTAGGGAGTTCTGAGCCTCCAAGTGTAACGGCAACGCCCCTGTTGCTCCTAGAGGCTCATTTACATATATTAAAACACAATTTTTCCCAGCAATGCGGGCACATATGAACATGGGACCAACACAGATGCCATCAGCTGCCAAGTGCACATGTAACAGGTCAGCCAGTGTCATAGGTACAAACCTGCTGACAGATGCCCTTTAATATTAGGTTTGCGGTCTGAATTTATTTGGAGTCTGATCTAGAGTCGAAATGAATTTTAGTGGTCTGTCCTGGGCTCTGAATTAATTTTAATGGCTGGTCTGAGGTCTAAATTAATTTAGGGGTGTAATTGATATTAGGGATAGGTGATAAATGTCTGATTGCTGGGGACCCCCACAGTAGGGGCTGCTCCAGGAACTGGAATTTGGTTTGCTACTCTAGGGACAGTTGGGATCCCCAGCAATCGGACCTCTATCAGCCATACTGTGGAGAGATTAGGCTACTTTCACCATTTGCGCTTTTGCCTGATCTGGCAGGGCTCAGCAAAAACGCTTCCATCCAGATAATATAACCTTCTGCATCCAAAAAGAAAGGTTGTGGGCAGCTCGACCCTGCTACTCACTCTCTGGGAGCCAGGAACTCCACTTCTCCGGTAAGTGGTGGTAAACACTTGACAAAACAGAAATTTTCAGATCCAGCTTCTACCAGTTCGAGTGCTTTATTGGAGATGCGATAAAAACTCACATATGTGCAGGACAATACAGCAATGTGACGCGTTTCAGATCACCAGTAATATGGATCCTTCCTCATGACAAATGACGGTCATGAGGAAGGATCCATATTACTGGTGATCCGAAACACGTCACATTGCTGTATTGTCCTGCACATATGTGAGTTTTTATCGCATCTCCAATAAAGCACTCGAACTGGTAGAAGCTGGATCTGAAAATTTCTGTTTTGTCAAACCTTCTGCATCCGTTATGTCGGATCGGGTTTTATTATCTTTAAAATGGCCATGACGGATCCGTTTTCTATTGTGTCCGAGAAAACAGAACCAGCATGACACACAATGTAAGGCACACGACCGTATTTTTTTTCTGTTTCCGTTCCGTATTTTTTTTCCGTTTGGGGTCCGTATGCGGAACTATTCACTTCAATGGGCCTGCAAAAACAATGGAAGGTACTCCGCATGCATTCCGTTTCCGTTCAAAGATAGAACATGTCCTATTATTGCCCGCAAATCACGTTCCGTGGCTCCATTCAAGTCAATAGTTCCGTAAGACGCGATGCATCCGTATGTCTTCCGTATCCGTTCCTGCAGATCCATCGATTGAAAATTTTATGCCCAGCCCAATTTTTTTATGTACTTACTGTTTTAACATTATTGTATGCTTCTGTTTCCGATCCGCAAAAAACGGATCACAAACGGAAAAACAGAATGGAAACACTACTGAAACAAAAAAAAAACGAAAAACGGATCAGTTTAAAACGGACCGCAAAACCATACAGTCGTGTGCAGGAGGCCTAAGTCAATGATGCTGGATCCGTTTTCTCAGAAAACGGTTCCGTCACCCACTGACTTATCTGATCCGTTTTGCTCCGCATTCCACGCCATGATGTCAGCGGTTTTCTGTCCGTCATGGGAACGCAACCAGGTGGAAAGGAATGCATTCTTCATTTTTTGTCCCCATTGACAATGGATAGGGATAAAACGGAAGCGTTTTTCTCCGGTATTGCGATCCTGTGAAAGTAGCCTCATTAGGTAAGTTTGGTGATCTGTAATAGCCTTATAACTGACAGTAGGGGGCCCCACCTCACGGGGTGCAGGGTGCCTCAGTGTTCCCAGGCGGGAGGGTACCCCGGAAATGGCGGCCACCTGGGTGAATCCCGCAGTCTCTAGATGCGACCACCCATGACCCCGCAGCCCTGGCCCGTTATCCACCGCCGGGTGGGAGGAGTTTGGGATCAGTGCGGACTCAGCCTCACGCCGGGGTCAGGCAGGCAGCACCGGCCATAAACCTGCGCCGCCGGTACCGAGCTGTCAGGCGGGACCTGCCGCTCCTCTGCCGTAATCACTGATACGCAATGGCCGGCCCCTAATGCAGCCCGGACGGCACCTGCCTCCCCGCACCCCGGGATATGCTCAGCCCGTCTGCTACACTCGGAACCGCTGACCCGTCACAATGGCCTTAGTGACTCTCCAGCGATCCCCGACGCCCAGCGCCACCTCCTCCGCCAGCACCAGCGAGGTGAGAACTTCCTCCCACAGCCAGGGCTCAGGAAAGAGAGGAGCAGCCTCCATAGGCCCCGGCCTCACTGTGCGGGGCCCCGTGCCAGCAGTCACACCGGTGCTGGGGATGCCAGGGCCACATTACTGCCTCCCCTAGTGTGGACATAGCCTGTGAGTTTATGGGGCAATGTCCAAAAGACTAATGCCACTGCTGTGATTCCTGAAAAGGGGGTGCCGGGCATGCCACTCTCCATTACAGTCAGTGGGTGGTATAGAGGAAGACTGGCTTAGTTGCTCATAGCAACCAATCAGATTCCACCTTTCATTTTTTACAGCTCCCTTGGAAAATGAAAGGTGGAATCTGATTGGTTTCTATGGGCAACTAAGTCACTTCTACTTTACACAAGGTTGATAAATCTTTCTGGGTTCACATCAAGTTTTTCCCATCCGTTTAACGTATACGGCAAACGGAGGCTCAAAATGTGATGTGAACCCACCCTTACACCAAAAGGAATGCATCCCCTTAAAATGAGTTTTTATAAAAACACCTCCCCTCTCCCTGAATCTCACCCAAGAAAATAAAGTTTGTAATAGCCTTATCTAGACACACATTTCATGGACAGAGCAGCTGGGGTGACTGGCAATGGTCCGACACCCAGAGATTATAGTACAAGGGTCCCATTAATTATCATGATCGCCCCAGCGCGCATAACGGAATAACGCAGGACATCGCCTTTAAAATTCTCCTCCAGCTTCTGTGGATGCCCTCCGCTCCAGTGTTGGGATCTATACATGGTGGCCATTTGTTGTCCTGGGTCATCACGTCAGTTGGCAATGTCACCAGGTTAAGGTCATAACACTGGAGTTGTGGTGAATCCATCAAAGCCATCAGCAAGGGAACCGAAAGGTATATACAAGCGTTCATATATTTCTATTTCAAGGAGCCGGGGGAGTCCCCTTTAAATAGGTTCATCATCTGTGAACATATCTCCCCTATAAAATATGGATTATATCATGTCATATATATCAGGCGGTATCCTCCTCCACATGGTGGCTGATGGCCCCAGTCATTCTGGACACGTACGAACAGAAGACTTGATGACGTTGGAATATTTAACCAGATACATATAAAATCTTCAGTGTCCATTGATGAGGATGCCTGTACACGTAGGAGGATAGAGAAGAGATGGTGCAGGCTACGTAAATACTATATACGCTTTTCTTCCTTCTACCAATCACGGCTATCATACATATATGCAGAACCGTGCAGCAAAAATGGCGCCAGCTGGATAACAGAGTTCTTTAACCGAACCTACCAAATAGACGGGAAGTGGAAGAGGGTTTGACTTCACAAGGTTTGTTTGTAGTCTGTTACCGTGGAGACGCGTAGGTTTTCATAGGAGCTGTAGACGCAAACTGGTGGGAAATTTTAAATCAAGACTAGTTGCAAATTTGCTTGAGATGCACCGAAGCAATAAAAATGTGGTATTTGGCGAATAGAATTGCGGACCTGTCCCCAGACTAAGCTCCTCTTATGTAAGGCAGCGTATTCTGATCACAGATCCACATTACGGGCTCGTGCACACAACCGTATGTGTTTTGTGGTCCGTGTGACATCCGTGTTGCATCTGTTTTTTTGTTGACTCGACTTCAGCGGGTCCATGGTCCACATTTGTGGCCAAGAATAAGATGTATTCTATCCTTTGTGGAATGGATGCGGAAGGCACACAGAGGATCCCCCTCACACTACAGAGTCTCTGTTTATCCCTCAGTCGGTGTCCCCTGCCTACTGCTTGTCATAGGTTTCTCCCTGTCTTCTTCTAAAAGAAGAAGAGAGCAGTGTGAAGCTGCTTCTCATGGAAGTACACTGAAGATTCTGCACACAGCACTCACAGATCGTATAGACCAGGGGTGCACAACTTGCGGCCCGGGGGCCACATGCGGCCCTCGATACCCTTCTGTGCGGCCCCTAAACATCAGGTAAAAGACATGTAGGTCTATGTCTTATGGCTTCTTACATGTATCTTTCATGTATTCTCCTATTAGATGGGAGTTCTAGAAGTGTAACTAGACATTTATAGTATATACTGTATGTTCAATATGCCAAAAATACAGTATTTCAGTTGGTAATACCCTTTTAAGTTTTATTTTCGGCCCTTGGAATTGGTTCAGGCTGACAATGTGGCCCTCAACCAGAAAAGGCTGTGCACCCCTGGTATAGACAGTATGAATTTGGAGGGGGGGGGGGGGGTTATAACTAAGCACCTAATCATTGTATGGACTCGCCTACTAAGTAATTTCACTCCTGGTTCCATAGACTTTGTTCATTTTGGTGTTGGGCGTCTCCATTGCAAACTCTGTTCAAAAAAACGGTACTCTGTCCTGCAAAATACTCCGCTCCGTGACAGAAACCCAACAGACCCCATTATAGTCAGTGGGGTCTGTCTGCGGCTGTTTGTTGCCGACATGCAGCTGACCCAGTGCTTCAGGGGTACAACCCCGTCATCCACTAAGATCGGTAGAAAGTAGGGGTGGCTGCTGTGCTCTGTTGGTTGATTAGGTTGGAACCCCACAGGGTGCTAACTTGTGTTTTTGCTATGGTTGTTATTTAGTAGTTGTATGGTATCGCCAACACTGCTTCCAAGACTGAACAACCCCCCACAATGCCCGGACCGGCGATACTGATCATACTTACCTGGTCCCCGACGCCAGTGTCCTTCCCAATCGCCCCCATGACTGTCTTTGCATCTCCCCCGGGTGCAGATAACATGCGTTGACAGTACAGCCAATAGCAGGTCGCAGCAGAGACCTGCTCCCCGTGCCCCATAGGAACTAATGCGCAGCAGCCTCGTATCATTAAGGAATACAGAGGCTGCCGCACACACTCCGGCTCCACGATCCTCTCCTCAAGATGCCATGGTCACGTTTAAGCACTGCATCTGAGGGGTTAAATGTGTGCAATCAACATTATAGTCAATCGCATACATTGGTCCTGGGTGTCTGCTTTTTAAAACAGCAGACAACCAGCGGCTATGCCAACCTCCGCGCTTGAGCGCAGGTGCCATATTTAATGTCTTTCGATGTGCCATACATGTACAGTGGTGGTTGGTAGGGACACATGGATCAGAAGAACAGAAAAATAAACGGTGATGTGAAGCTGGCCCTACTGGGAACTTGGCCCTTCTCTTAGCAATGGGGAATTAAAGGGCTTGTCTCATCATGTACAATGAGGGCATATCGCTAGGGTATGCCCCCATTGTCTTATAGGTGCGGGTCCCACCACTGAGACCCGCACCTATATCGAGAATGGAACCCCGCAAGGTTGTGGCTGGAGGACTCCAGTCCGGCCACCACCAAGCCGACTCCCCATAGAAGTGAATGGGAGTGTACCGATTTCTATGGGGCCGACAGAAATAGCCGAGCCAGCCCTCAGCTATTTTTGCTGGCCCCATAGAAAATTAATGGAGGGCGGCTGTGCATGCGCAGTGCGCCCTCCTTAATTTGTGGGTCTCCGTTCTTGATCTAGGCGCAGGTCCCAGTGGTGGGACCCGCACCTATAAGACAATGGGGGCATATCCTAGCAATATGCCCCCATTGCCCATGATGAGACAACCCCTTTAAGGGGTCTTCTCGGATCCACTGGACCCTGCAAAGTTACCTCCATTAGGCCTCTTTCACACGGGCGTCACGTTTGATGCCCGGATCAGAGGCGGGTGCGTTGCGTGAAAATGCGCAATTTTTCCGCGCGAGTGCAAAGCATTTTAATGCGTTTTGCACACGCGTGGGAAAAATCGGCATGTTTGGTACCCAGACCCTAACCTGGACTTCATCACTGAAGTTCGGGTTTGGGTTGAGTATTCTGTAGATTTTATTATTTTCCCTTATAACATGGTTATAAGGGAAAATAATAGCATTCTCAATACAGAATGCTTAGTAAAATGTGGATGGAGGGGTTAAAAAAAATAAATAAAATTCTCACCTTATCCACTTGATCGTGTAGTTCCGATCTCTTCTGTCCTCTTCAAGCATTAGGTGCCGGCTAAAGGACCTGTGATGATGTCACCGAGCTCATCACATGGTCCATCCCCATGGTGATGGACCATGTGATGTGACGTCACCACAGGTCCCTTAGCTGGCAGCTAGTGCTTGACGTAGAGAGAAGAGATCGGAACTACACGATCAAGTGGATAAGGTGAGTTAATTATTATTATTTTTTTAACCCCTTAATCCACATTTTACTAAGCATTCTGTATTAGAGTTGTTTCGGTACCAAAATTTTGATTCGGTATCGATACCATAAAAAAGTATTGCGATACTCGATACCATTCGATACCACGCGAAAAAAATAAAAATGCCAAAAAAATGTCCTACTATCCTACTTTTTTGTGGGGACAAGGCGACTAAAAGAAAATGGCGAATCGTGCATTTTTTCTTTTTCTTTTTTTTTTCTTTTACGGCGTTCACCGCATAAAAGTGGATTTTTTAATAGTTTGGACTTTTGAGACGCGGCGATATGTAATATTTTATTTATGTATTGTTTATATATTTTATATGTAAAATTGGGAAAGGGGGTGATTTATAATTAATATTTTGGTGTACTTTAACTTTTTTTTTTACAGTTTATTTATTAACTATTTCCCCCTTAGGGGCTAGAACCTGGGATCTTTTCATCCCTTGTCCTATTCACCCTAATAGAGCTCTATCAGGGTGAATAGGATCTCACCCTCTCCCTGCTGCCCTGTGCACAGTGCACACAGCAGCAGGGAGCAGACTATGGCAGCCAGGACTTCAGGAGCATCCTGGTTACCACGGTAACCGATCGGAGCCCCAGCATTACACTGCTGGGGCTCCGATCACTGCCACTGCCACCAATGAGGAGGAGGTGAGGGGACCCTGTGGCCACTGCCACCAATGATTTTATTACTGGGGGAAGGGGGAGGGGGATGGGGATGTACGCACTGGCCACCAATAGTGTATTTATTACTGGGGACAGGGGGGGCACACTGCCCACCAATGTTTTAATACTAGGGAGGAGGGGCGGCGCACTGGCCAGCAATGCCTAATTACGTTCATATATAAATGCAGGCAGAAGACACAGGCTGCCGGCACCTGCCTGTGACCGAGCGCTGCGATCAGAGGCTATTAACCCCTCAGGTGCGGCACCTGAGGGGTTAATTGCCTCTGATCGCAGTGCTGGGTCACAGGCAGGTGCCGGCAGCCTGTGTCTTCTGCCTGCATTTATGTATGAAACGGTACTCGGCATTGGTGGCCAGTGCGCCCGCCCCCGCTCCGCCCCTCTCCCTCTATTGGTTGCAGCGGCAGCACAGGGGGAGGGAGAGACTGCCTCCTTCTCCCTGTGCTGCCGAGGAGAACATGGCCGCGCTGAGAGCAGCGCAGCCATGCTCTCTTATACTGGGCTGTGCAGTAGTGCAGCCCAGTATCGATAAAATACTTTTCCTGGTATCGAGTGCGATACCAGAGAAAAGTATCGATTGGGTATCGAAAGTTCGATACCCGAAACAACCCTATTCTGTATTGAGAATGCTATTATTTTCCTTATAACCATGTTATAAGGGAAAATAATAAAGATCAGGTCCCGTCTCTTAGCAACCTTGCGGGAAAATCGCACTGCATCCGCACTTGCTTGCGGATGCTTGCGATTTTCCCGCAGCCCCATTCACTTCTATGGGGCTGCGTTGCGTGAAAAACGCACAATATAGAGCATGCTGCGATTTTCACGCAACGCAGAAGTGATGCGTGAAAATCACCGCTCATGTGCACAGCCCATAGTGCGGGTGCAATGCGTCCACCTCACGCATTGCACCCGCGCGGAAATCACGCCCGTGTGAAAGGGGCCTTACACAGAACACAATTATTCGTTGTGTGGATTAGCCTGCCAGGATCCTGTTCATATGACGCTCCTCTTCTAAAATAAAAAAATCCCGCTTCTGCTGATGTCACATCCTTCGCCAGGTTTCTGACCTGTGCTATTTGATGGGGCTTTTCTGCAGTTGTGGATGGGGACAGAGCTATCCCTCCTCCTGGCACATGCACCAGCTCCTGAATCCACCTCATCTGCGCATGTACCAGGGAGAGGCATCATTCTTGTCCTGTTCCCAGCAGAAGGGACATCCTGTCTTCAGCCCTTTAAAGTTCCCTAAAGTCCCGGGAGACCGCTTGTTTTTTTTTACAGAGTATGCGTCCATTCACACGGCCGTTAGTTGGGTCCGCATCCGTTCCGCAATTTTTCTGACCCATTAATTTTCAATGGGGCTGGAATGGACACTATGCGCTGTCCGGATCCGCGAATTCCGGTCCCGAAAAAATTGCGGATGAGAAAAGGCATTTTCTATTATAGTGCCGGCAATGTGCGGTCCGCAAATTGCTGGTGTCCGTTTTTTGCTGATCCGCAAAAGACTTACGGACGTGTGGATGGACCCTGACAGGGCAAAGGCAGGATGTGTGAGAGGTTTCCTCCTGAAGGTCTCTTGCTGCTCCATGGAGTGACTTACAACTGTCACTTTTTTTATTTTTTTATTTGTGTAATGTATAGGGGCAGTGATACTGGCCATTTTTGTAATATACTTTAATTACTGAAATCATACATTTCTATTAGAATAATAGCTGTAAAGTGTCCCGTTCTGAGCCTCAGGAACGCTCCTCTGTTTACGTAACAGTGGAGACTTGCTAACACTGACTGTTACGTAAACAGAAGACAGAGCGTTGCTAAGGCTCATAACGGGCCACTTTACAGCTATTATTCTAATAGAAATGTACGATTTCAGTAATTAAAGTATATTACAAAAATGGTCAGTATCACTGCCCCTATACATTACACAAATAAAAAAAAGAATGACAGGTACACTTTAAAGAATGGCATTTTATGAAAGCGTTTTGATGTTAAAGATTTTCATCTAACAGCAGAGAATTTGGGTCACTCTTTTGTTTATATCCAGTAGACCCAAATTTCTACCTTACTTGACTACATGAAATGTGGGCTCTTTTACTATTGTGCCCGTACACATTAGACAAAACCCATCCAAACCTCTCCTGTTCCCCCGTTTGTACAGAGTGATAAGCCGAGCTTCCTGCTGCAGCCCCATTCAGCCTCTGTGGGTCTCCCGGAGATTGTTGGGTGCTTTTGTTGCCACCTTTACGTCCCACTGATTGGATCCAGACATGGACATTGAGCATCGAGAGTCTTCTGGAGCTAAACTAGACTAAATCTGAGTGTGAAGCTTCTAAAGGGGGTTCCTCACCTCAGACGTTAGTTCCATTTTGAAAGGATATGCCACCATTGTCAGATATATGCGGGTCCCACCACTGGTACCTGTTCCTATATTCTGTGGGAGTTCAGAAAATAGCCAAGCGCTGGTTCGATTATTTCCGGCAATCCCATAGAAGTGAATGGAGTGGCGGCTGATCTTGCGCAGTGTTCTCTCCTTCACTTTGGGGGTCCGTTCTGAAGATAGAAGCGGGTCTCAGAGGTGGGACACACATCTTTTTGACATTGGCGGCATATCCTAGTGATATCCTACCGATGTCTGAGTAGGGTTACATAGTAACATAGTATATAAGACTGAAAAAAGACATTTGTCCATCCAGTTCGGCCTGTTTCCTACAAGTTGATCCAGAAGAAGGCAAAAAACCCCTGTGAGGCAGAAGCCAATTTTCCTCACTTAAGGGGAAAAAAAATTCCTTCCCGACTCCAATCAGGCAATCAGAATAACTCCCTGGATCAACGACCCCTCTCTAGTAGCTGTAGCCTGTAATATTATTACACTCTAGAAATAAATCCAGTCCCCTCTTTAATTCCTTTATTGTACTCACCATCACCACCTCCTCAGGCAGAGAGTTCCATAGTCTCACTGCTCTTACAGTGAAGAATCCTTTTCTATGTTTGTGTACAAACCTTCTTTCCTCCAGATGCAGAGGATGTCCCCTTGTCACAGTCACAGTCCTGGGGATAAATAGATGATGGGACAGATCTCTGTACTGACCCCTGATATATTTATAGATAGTTATTAGATCTCCCCTCAGTCGTCTTTTTTCTAAAGTGAATAACCCTAATTTTGATACCCTTTCAGGGTACTGTAGATCCCTCATTCCAGTTATTACTTTAGTTGCCCTCCTCTGAACCCTCTCCAGCTCTGCTATGTCTGTCTTGTTCACAGGAGCCCAGAACTGTACACTGTACTCCATGTGTGGTCTGACTAGTGATTTGTAAAGTAGTAGGACTATGTTCTCATCACGGGCATCTATGCCCCTTTTGATGCAACCCATTATCTTATTGGCCTTGGCAGTAGCTGCCTGACACTGGTTTTTGCAGCTTAATTTGCTGTTTATTAAAATTCCTAGATCCTTTTCCATGTCAGTGTTACCGAGTGTTTTACCATTTAGTATGTACGGGTGACTTGCATTATTCCTTCCCATGTGCATAACTTTACATTTGTCAGTGTTAAACCTCATCTGCTATTTCTCTGCCCAAGCCTCCAATCTATCCAGATCCCTCTGTAGCAGTATATTGTCTTCTTCAGTGTTAATTACTTTACACAGTTTAGTGTCATCTGCAAAAATAGATATTTTACTGTGCAGGCCTTCTACAAGATCATTAATAAATATATTGAAGAGAATAGGGCCCAATACTGACCACTGAGGTACCCCACTAGTTACAGTGACCCAATCTGAGTATCTACCGTTAATAACCACCCTCTGTTTTCTGTCACTCAGCCAGTTACTTACCCACATACAGACATTTTCTCCCAGTCCGAGCATCCTCATTTTATATACTAACCTTTTATGAGGTACGGTGTCAAATGCTTTGGAGAAGTCCAGATATACGACATCCATTGATTCACCGCTGTCAAGTCTAGAACTTACCTCCTCATAGAAGCTGATTAAATTAGTTTGACATGACCGATCCCTCATGAAGCCATGCTGATATGGCGTTATTTGCTTATTTTCATTGAGACTCCAAAATAGCATCTCTTAGAAACCCTTCAAACAGTTTACCCACAACAGATGTTAAACTTACCGGCCTATAGTTTCCGGGCTCTGTTTTTGGACCCTTTTTGAATATTGGCACCACATTTGCTATGCGCCAATCCTGTGGAACATTCCCTGTTATTATAGAGTCCGTAAATATCAGAAATAAGGGTCTGGCTATGACATCACTTAATTCCCTTAGGATACGGGGGTGTATGCCATCCGGTCCTGGCGATTTGTCTATTTTAATCTTTTTAAGTCGCTGTTGTACTTCTTCCTGGGTCAGACAGGGCACTTTTAATGAGGAATTTACTTACATTCTGCATTTCATCTCTCATTTATTTTCCTCAGTGAATATAGTGGAGAAAAAAATATTTAATAGTTTTGCTTTATCCTCGTCGCTCTCTGCAACACCCCCCTCATTGCTATGTAGAGGGCCGACTCCTTCAGATTTATATTTTTTACTATTTATATAATTGAAGAACATTTTAGGGTTAGTTTTACTCTTTGGTGATTAATCTCTTGGTCTCTAGTTTGGCAAATTTTATTCGTTTTTTACATATTCTATTTTTTTCCTTATAGTTTATCAGTGCTTCCTGACTCCCCTCCTGTTTTAGCGATTTATATGCTTTCCTTTTGTCATTTATTGCCTTCTTTACGGTTCCATTTATCCACATTGGTCTCTTATTGTTCCTTAGCCTTTTATTCCTATAAGGTATGTACCTCTCACAATTAGATGTTACAATGCTTTTAAAAATCTCCCATTTTATGGTTGTATTTTTATTTTTGAGGACTTTGTCCCAGTTAGTTAGGCCTATGGCCTCGCTTAGTTCGCTTAGTTTTTGAAGTTTGGTATTTTTGTTCCTCCCTTTAGAAACTCTCGTTTGAAGGATAATTGGAAGGTTATAACTTTATGGTCACTATTTCCCAGGTGTCCCCCAACCTGCACATCTGTTGTTCTATCAGGTCTATTGGTTAATACTAAGTCCAGTATGGCCGTCCCTCTAGTGGGGTCCTGAACCAGTTGGGAAAGGAAATTGTCTTTGGCTATTGCCCAGAACCTGTTTCCTTTATGGGATGTACAGCTTTCAGGGTTGTTTCGGGATGCACCAGGATTGGTGTTTTATCGATACTAGGCTGTGCTACCCCAGCCCAGTATCAGAGAACGTGGCTGCTCTGCTGTCAGCGCGGCCATGTTCTCCTCGGCAGCACAGGAAGAAGGAAGCAGTCTCTTCCTCCCCCTGTGCTGCTGCTGCTGCCAATGAGGAGAGACGGGAGAAGGGGTGGGTGCATTGGCCACCAATGAGTAGTAACGTTTCATATATAAATACAGGCAGAAGAAACACACTGTCGGCACCTGAGGGGTTAACTTCTGCGGATCGCAGCGCTCTGTCACAGGCAGGTGCCGGTGTTCTGCCAGATTTCTATACCTAGATAAAAGTCTATACCGGACGTTACATCAATCAGCTGGTGGAGGGAGTGCGCAGCGCAAGCGCATATCCACTGTCTTACCAAAGAATCATTGCAGCGCCTCCATAGAAGTACTTCGCGCACCACCATGCGCACTTAGGGGTATAGAGATTCTGCAGCACAAAGTGTTGCATCAGATCTCCCTACCCCTGAGTGCGTACGCGCGCACAAATCATCAGTTGCACTTCATAATTACGGCAGAGCTGAGTGCAAATCATCAGTTGCAGTTCATCCTTACGGCAGAGCTGCCGTAAGGCTGAAATGCAACTGATGATTTGTGCGCACTCAGGGGTAGGGAGATCTGATGCAACACTTTGCGCTGCAAAATCTCTATACCCCTAAGTGCGCACGCGTGGTGCGCAAAGTACTTCTATGGAGGCGCTGCGCAAACCCTCCACCAGCTGATTGATGCGCGGCCACGTCACTTCTGGTGCGGCCACGTCACTTCTGGTATACACTTTTGTCTAGGTATAGAAATCTGGCAGAACACCGGCAGTGTGTTTCTTCTGCCTGTATTTATATATGAAAAATTGCTTGTCATTGGTGGCCAGTGGGACTCTGGTTACCATGGCAACCAGGACGCTACTGAAGTCCTGGCTGCCATGGTAAGCTACCTGGGCTGTGTGCACAGGGCAGCAGGGGAGTGTGAGATCCTATTCACCCTGATAGAGCTGTATCAGGGTGAATAGGATGAAAATGATCCCAGGTTCTAGCCCCTAAGTTAATAAATAAACTATAAAAAAGTACACCAAAATATTAAGTATAAATCACCCCATTTCCCAATTTTACATATAAAATATATAAACAATATATAAATAAAATATTACATATCGCTGCGTCTCAAAAGACCAAACTATTAAAAAATCCTCTTTTATGCGGTGACCGTCGTAAAAAAAAAAATGCACGATTCGCCATTTTCTTTTAGTCGCCTTGTCCCCCTAAAAAATAGGGTAGGACTGTTGTATTGTGAGCCGGCGGTTCCATAAAATGTGGAATGCACGCGTTTTTTTGGGGCGTTTTTATTTTTTCCGCGTGGTATCGAGTATCGCAATACTTTTTTATGGTATCGATATTGAATCAAAATTTTGGTATCAAAACAACTCTATGTCTGAGATGATAAATAGAGATGAGCGAACTTCTATTTTTAGTTCGGCGTCCAAAGTTCGGGTTCGGGTTATCGTAGCATCCCGTTATGGATTCCACTACAGCGACCATAATGGCATTTGGAATCCATAGGGGGCTGATTCATTGAACCCAAACCATGGACAACCCTAAGGACCTGGGGTGACGTCACAGTCATGTGATCGGTGCAGGGGGCGTGGCTCAGTACTGGACCACCTCTTATCCAATCCAGTGCTGAGCCACGCCCCCTGCACTGATCACATGACGGTGATGTCACCCCAGGTCCTTAGGGTTGTCCAAGGTTCGGGTTCAATGAAGCAGCCCCTTATGGATTCCAAATGCCATTATGGTCGCGGTAGCGGAATCCATAACAGGATGCTACGATAACCCGAACTTTGGACGCCGAACTAAAAATAGAAGTTCGCTCAACTCTAATGATAAAACACCTTTAAAAAGGACCTTTCATCAGGGAAAAAAATATGAACTAAGTATGCTGACATGTAGAGCGGCGCCCAGGGATCTCCCTGCACTTACTATTACCCTGGGCGCCGCTCCGTTCTCCCGGTATTGGCTCCGGTATCTTCGCTCACTTGGTTCTTCTAGGCAGAGCCTGCCCTTGTTCTCCTTGGCGTCTCCATCTCCCAGGCTGTAGCGCTGGCCAATTGCAGCACAGAGCTCACAGCCTGGGAGAAGGAGACGCCCAGGAGGACAAGAGGCCGCTCTACATGTCAGAATACTTATTTTTAGTATTTCTTACTTACTGACTTCCCTTTTCTGTATGTCCTAGTGATTGATGGGTGGGGGTCTGAGTGCTGAGATCCCTGTCGATCACTAGTACAAGGAGAGAGAAGCACTCACATGGCACACTCTCCCCGCTGGAATCGAGATGGGCACACAGACTTTCTATTGTCTCTATTGAGTATATCTCCATTCCGTCTCCAGCAGTGAAGCTGGAGGTACTAAACCATTAGTTATGTGCATGCCATTTTAGGCTACATGCACACAACCATATGTGTTTTGCGGTCCGCAAATTGGGGATCCGCAAAAAAAAAAAAGTATGACGTCCGATTCATTGTAATAATGCCTATCCTTGTCCGCAAAATGGACAAGAATAGGACATGCTCTATCTTTTTTGCGGTGCTACAGAACGGATATACAGATGCGAATAGTACACGGTGTGCTGTCGGCATTTTTTGCAGACCTATTGAAATAAATAGGTCCGCATCCTATCTGCAAAAAAACGGAACGGACACGGAAACAAAATACGTTTGTGTGCATGTAGCTTTAATAAGGGATGAGATAAGCAGCTGCCAAACACACGACACTGTATATTTCCTGAGGACGGCAAGCTATAAATGCAAGCAGAGCCACCCTTACTTTACAGTGCAGCTCTGATCACACCTTGCTATGTAAACATGTTAAGCATACGTGCCAGAAAGGATAGCACAAGCCTCTATTGGGGCTGTTAACTGTATAGGAAAGCTCAGCAGACACAGCGGCCAATGCATTTTTTTTAAAAGTTGATCTCTCAAAATGGTTTATATATTAAAAATTTAAAAACAGTGGTTGGTATATGAAAATGGTTGATATATGCCACTGTTTGGCATAGATTGAATGTCAACATCAGGGAATGCTCCCAAGGTATATCTTCCACTTATAGCTCAGATGAGAAGTGAATAGAGGCTTAGCCTGTGCCCATACACATTGGCATGCCAGCGAATACCATCCAAATCATCAATGCCAGGTGTATGGTCAGCTTGGGCTAGCTTTGCATTCAAGTCTATACCTGATTTCTATTTCCTTTAGAGATGTGTGTTGTCTGATGGGTGCTGTTTGACTGTCCTTATGTTTAACCCTTACATACTGTGCGGCTGGGTAGAAGTATGAGAGGCGGCCCACAGTGGAAATGCCGCACTCCTGGTAAACCAGTAAGAGGGTGGATTTACTGTACAAAATATCCAGATGGCAGGAAGCTTAATTCACGTGGACTGAGGTCAAACATGAGCTTAGGTCCTAGGAGATTGTCTGGGGACGGCATGTTCTGAGTTTAGGTATTTTCATAGGCCGTGCTTCGGGATAAATTCACTTCAATTCGTCTTCTAACGCTGTGTGCGAAATTTCATTCCAGTCCATCGACGTCACTGGTATCTAAGGGAGCGGTCACATGTCAGTTTTATTTTCCCTTCTTGTGATCCATCAGATCCGAAAAGAAAAAAAAACCTGTAGGATGCTGTAAAAAAACGACCGGATCCCATGCATCTGTTATGCACATTTGGCACCCGTTTGAGCCATTGCCGTCTGAGATCCAGTATATTAGACGGGAAAAAAGTCCTGCATCTCAGACGGAAATGGCTCAAGCGGATGCCAAATGTGCAGAACTGATGCATGGGATCCGGTTGTTTTTTAACAGGATCCTACAAGGTTTTTTTTTGGATCTGATGGATCAGAAGAAGGGAAAATAAAAGGGACATGTTAACTCTCCCTAAGAGGCAATGCCCCATTATATCAAGAAA
Organism: Bufotes viridis; assembly: GCA_033119425.1. Lineage (NCBI taxonomy): Eukaryota > Metazoa > Chordata > Amphibia > Anura > Bufonidae > Bufotes > Bufotes viridis. The sequence continues at coordinate 194,433,154 of CM065589.1, forward strand.
GGGGCAGGAGCGGCCGCCATGTTTAGTGAGCGGACACAGGACGTACCCATACGTCCTGTGTCCTTAAGAGGTTAAAGGGCATGATTTCATTTAGATGTGAATATGGAAAGAATCCAGAGTGGAGGACTTCTGCCAAAAGCAATTTTTCCCTCTGGAGGACCCAACTCCTCTGTGCATTATATGAGCTTAGGATGAAGGTTTAGGATTGTCACACCAGCGAGGACTTCCCAGCAACTTTCCGTAGTGATGCAAAGATCATATTGTCATGTTGAACAAATCCCAAGGCCTGCAATAAGACTTAAAGGGGTCTTCCCATCTCGGACATTGGGAGAATATTTTTAGGCTATGCCCTCAATGCCTAATAGGTGCGGGTCCCACCTATACTTAAACGGAGCCCGCAAAGTGCAGAGAGTGCACCGCGCATGCGCGGCCGCCCTCCACTCGTTCCTATGAGAGTGTCGAAAATAGTCGAGGAGGAGACCATGCATGCAGTTCACAACTCCAATAAACTGCAGAAGAGAGGGCCACATACAGGGGTCAAGGAATCCCAATCTCCTGATATGAGGACACCGAGATGGCTACACAGTGCATCAGTAGTACTTGTCCACCCCTATTCCTGAGCTATGTGCCATTCCTCAACTCTCCAACATGGAAACTATATGTGGGCAGCCACACATGGCATGCATATTTGTGTCCAGATGGTTAGTGGGTGCACAGAATGGCATCGCAGGTTGAGCCCCCCTGCTCTATAAGGATGTGTTTGCACTTGACTGATTTGCTGCTGAAATTTCTGCAATTTGAAATCTGAATGGATTTGTGCTACAATGCAGTAGTCAAACATTTCTTCTTAAAGGCAGCCTGTCAGCAGTGTTAATCTTGCTAAACTGTTGACAGCACTAGGCAGAGGCGTAGGTAGAGAGCAGGACAAACAGAATTTCTGTGTAATCAGGAGCAGTGTGGAAATTATCTTCTATTCTGCCAGAATTCTATTCTGCTACTTTAATGGGTTTTCCGGGATTTTAATCTTGATGACTTCCTCAGGATAGGTCATCAATAGGACATCGGCGGTGGTCTGACACCCGGCACCCCCGCCGATCAGCTGTATGACGAGACGACTGTGCTCGCGCCAGCGCTGCTTTCTCTGCTGTAATTACCTGCTCGCCATCGACAGCGCAGCAGTGAGCAGTGTAATTATAAGAAGCCATCCCATTCGCTTCTGTCGGACGGCTCTGTAGTATACTCTTTAGTAGGAACGAAGTGTCCCATGGAAGTGAATGGGACGGCTTCTTGTAATGTGATGACCTATAACCTAGGATAGGTTATTAATATCTGATCAGTGAGGGTCTGACGCTCCACATCTCCACCTATCAGCTGTTCCCTGCAGCCCCTGGTGCTGGAACTAGCCCAGTGATTGGAACAGGAGCCACAACTCCGTTTAAAATGTAGTGGCCATGCTGGGTTACCGCAGCTAAGCTCCCTTTCACTTCATTGGGATACGAGTTGCGGTAACCCAGCGCAGCCACTACATTTTGAATGCTTCCTGTCCCATTTAAGGGATGGTTCCGGTGCCAGAGGTTGCAGGGAACAGCTGATGGGTGGGGGTGCGGGGTGTCAGACCCTCACTAATCAGATGTTATGACCTATGCTGAGGACAGGCCATCAAAATCAGAAGCCTGGAAAACTACTTTAAGTGCACTGGAGGCGGAGCTTCACTGGGAAATGATCTCGCTGCTCTGCATTGAGTTGCTTCATGCCCAACATCTAATCTCTGAATGACAGCTGTAGTCATTTTCTGTCAGCAGTTTAGTATGGTCAAAACTTCTGACAGTTTCCCTTTTATTACAAAGAATAAAATCATCCAAGGAAAACTAAACTATAGAAATGAATGTGTGGGATATTAAAGTGCAGACCTGGCCTTTGACATTTCTTATTTTTTTCCTGCAGGAGTTTGGCAATGATGAAGAGCGTAAGGCAAACCTAAGGTGAGTGATGCTTGGGTAGTCCTCTAGGACAATAGGTGAAGGCGAGATTACATTTTAATTGTAATTATTTCACATTTATGTAAAGCAGAGATGCAATAAATATTATAGAGCTGGCTACACCACACCAACAACCAGCTTAAAGGGGTTATCCCATGACTAATGTCAAAAATGAAAATCGGACATCAACTAGTATATGACTCCCTCGTTCTAACAAAGCTAGAACCAGCCCTGTACCTCACATGGATCCAGAGATCTCCTCATTCATTGCTCTGCTAGATTTATATCAAGCTGACAGCTCAAGGGGAGTGTCTTTTCTGCTGAGCTAAGGGGGCGTGTCCATGCTCTCCCTATCACAGCTCAGGGTGCGTGTCTCAGCGCTCCCTATCACAGCTCAGGGTGTGTGTCTCAGCTCTCCCTATCACAGCTCAGGGGGCGTGTCTCAGCTCTCCCTATCACAGCTCAGGAGGCAGATGAAGGATGAAACTGAGCATGTGCGGCCTTCTCAGTGAGGTGGACAAAGAAATAAGAAAAATAACAAACAGCAGGAGGCGCTATACAGATACATTTTATTGAATAACTCAGTGGCTATGCTACATTTTTAATTACATGCAATTACAAAAGTATTCGGATCCAGGTGCTGGTTTGAAAACTGTAAAATATTTTTCGGGTGACAACCCCTTTAATCCATTCTGGTTACCAGGCAGGTAAAATAGTTATGGGCATCGATAGTAATCCCAAGCTAGTCGCCAATACAATAATAAATCATTGCATGTTGCCTGGGTTGTGTCCTGGGAGTATTGGATATCTGGTTATATTGTAGTTGCAGCAGTTCCCACAAGATGGTGACGGTAAGTCACTTCTTCAAACCTCATCCAGTAATTGTATTGTAGATGTCACCACTGCATGGGGGTTGCAATGAATAGTAACATGCTGTAATTGAGCTTTATGGTTATTATTTTTATTTCTCATCACAATCTTTAAACGGGTTGTTGCATGAAGACCACATATCCATGGCATAAGGGAGTAAGTGTATGATCAGCAGGGCGTCCAACCACTGGGGCCCCTGACAATGACTTATGCTCCCCCGGTTGAATAGAGCAGTGGTCACACATGCCCGCTGCTGCATTAATGAGCTGCTGGAGATTGCTGATCTCTGGCAGTGCCATAGAGTGGTGGTCGCGGGTGTCTGCTGCTCCATTCAAACGGGGAGCATAGGCCCCAGCGCTCATACGTCTGCCAATAAAACAATTATCCCCTATTTTGTGGTTAAGGGATAAGTTGTTGTAATGGGACAACCCCTTTAAGTATCTGTCTTTAGGTCAGCTTGGCTGTGCATGACTTGTTCACTTAGAGGTTGGCGCATAAACAATAATTATCACCTGTCCTCAGTATAGTGCAAAGGTATGATCACTGACAGTCTGACTACAGGAACCCTAATCAATCAGGGAATGGGGGTCCCGGAGCCCCAGGGTCATTTACTATTTTATTATTATTGGTTTTACTCACTCATATGCGAACAAATCAGTACTACCCTGTGTCTGTGCGACAGCCTTATAGAAGTGAATGGAGAGGTGGTCAGGCATGCGCCATTCACTCAGGGGACTCGGGGACACATCCATTTATAAATGTTGTTTGGGGCCCTTTAACCAGTGCATTAATTGAAAGCTGTAAAGGTTTTCATATTTGTACAAACTAGGCTTGTCTCATTTTCCTTGTCATGTCCCAAAGCTTGTCAAAAAGTCGGATATTGACTCATAGGGAGCCACTTCCACAAGGTGGCGCTCTCTTTCCTTGGTTGATACCTCTTTGCATACTTCTACAAATATACAGATATCTGTCTGTCTTTTTCTCTATATCTCCCTTTCCTTCTGTCTCTCTTTTCCTCTATCTACGTCTCTCTATCTGTCTATCTCTGTATCTTTCTGCTCTATCTATCTATCTATCTATCTATCTATCTATCTGTTTCTGTGTCTGTATGCATGTTATTTTTTTGTGAACATACAGTATAAGATCAACTCAAAATGAATCGCTGTGATCGGACATTTGTGATACCCTTCCGTACAGCTCTGGGAAGTTTTGGACATAACGGAGCGTTAACTTTTGGGTGTTTCTATAGCTTTCATGCAGGCATATAGAGCTACAGGACGCATGCTCAGCCACAAACTCCTCCTCACTGGGTTCCTCACCCTTAGGCTCCATTCACACGACCGTATGTTGTCCGCAAAAAAACTGATCCGTGTCCGCAAAAAAACGGATTGCATTCCGTTTTTTTGCTGATCCATAGAGTTCAATAGGGCCATGTCCTGATTTTCACTGACAAGTATAGGACATGTTTCATTTTTTTTTGCTGAGCTGTGCAATGGAAGAAAAGTGAATGGGACAGCATCTAATCCGCAAAAAAAGGATCCGTTTTTTTGCGGACAACATACGGTCGTGTGAATAGAGCCTTATAAGTAGTAATGGATACAAAGTTTTGTGTATAAATGGAATTTGCACTAGTATTGCATTCCCTACACCGAAGGGTTAAGGGCCCCTAGTATTGTATGTGCAGCTAAACGTGAGTCATATCCTTGTCATGGGGGGTGGATGTGCATCCTGTGAAAACTTGGCCAGCGTACTAGTAAATGACACTAACATCAGTCATGCTTTAGGGCAGGGGTAGGCAACCTCCGGCACTCCAGCTGTTTTGAAACTACAACACCCAGCATGCATACTTGCTCTGCTCTTGTAAGAACTCACATAGAAATGAATGGAGCATGCTCGGAATTGTAGTTTCACAACAGCCGGAGTGCCGAAGGTTGCTGATCACTGCTATAGGGAATGATGGCCTTCAGCCATATCTGCCAATTAGAGGCCAGGGAAAGATAGTAAACCCTTACTTAGGGAAGTCATAAAGTCACCTTAATATGATGGGTTATGGCTCCATTGTCTCTCTACTAGAACGTCAGATAAAGGTAAGACTCCTGTTCACAAAGTATGGGCAGACACTTTTGTAGTAAGGTTTTGAGCTCACTAAGGCCTCTTTCACACTTGCATTCTGAGGATCCGGCAGGCACTTCTCTCCCGCCGGATCCGTCAGAACGCAAGTCGCCTGAAGCATTAGAAGACTGATCAGGATCCTGATCAGTCTTCGAAATGCTTTCAGGTTACCATGGCAGCCAGGACGCTATTAGGCTGGGAACACACCTAGGCGTTTCTGAATCGCGCGTATGACGCGCGTTTTACGCGCGTTTTTGGATGCACGTTTTTGTAACTAAGAAACGCGCGTCATACGCGCGATTCAGTGATTCTCCCCTATGGCATCATTGTCCATAGGCGCGTTAAAACGCCCCAAAGAAGCTCATGTACTTGTTTGGGCGTGGGGCGTTTTACAGCGCGTTCAAACGCGCTGTAAAACGCCCAAATGTGAACCATGCCCATAGGGAAGCATGGCTTTTTACATGTTGTGCGTTTTACAGCGCGTTTGAACGCGCTGTAAAACGCTTAGGTGTGTACCTAGGGTTAAAGTCCTGGTTGCCATAGTAGTAGTGGGGAGCTACTATCATTACAGTTGGCAAATCGTTGTGTTTAATCACGATCTGCAGCCGGCAAACAGTGATCAGTATGGGGACGAGCGATGGCATAACGATCACCCCCCCCCCCATACTGTGGTCTCCTCCGCTAACTAGCAGATGACTGCCGCTTCCCTCCCGAAAATCGCCTGGCTGTGTAATACAGCCTTAAAAGTTCAAGGTTTATCTTTACTAAAGTCTCACATATAGCAGATTTATCAGGTGTGACAGCTCCTTCTTGCCAAAAATTGTTGACCTCCTTCCCGCAGTGGTCGACGTATACCGTTATAAGTGCACCACTTTCTTGGCGTCGATTGCACCAAAATTCTGGAACACCTCATTTAGACACATTTTTTATTCAGATGCGCCAAAAAGAATGACTTTTCCCGACATTCTCGACATGTCCTGGTTTTGACCTAGAATGTGGCCATGGCCAGCTTTTGTCTACCTTTATCTGTGACGCTGAATCTCTGATTCTGGCTCGTAGAAGTGGTGAAGATTAGATCAACTTAGTGTAAAGTTTTTGGTGGACAGAATGTTGGCACAGTGTAGTGACAGACTGGCTGACTTCTGTGATGGCAGCAAGTACTTATAGAGTGATGACCCACCGATGCCCGCCGTGGGGAGATGAGTCTGATGAGGCTCACTACTCCCGCCGTCCTCCGCCTCCAGACGATGAGTGACAGGTTTCCTTTTTTTATGCAGAACAGACAAGAAACCTGACAGTCATCATCCGGAGGTTGGAAGTAGTGGGCCTTGACACATCTCCCTCAGCACAGGATTCAGGATAACTATTGTATCAGTGGGGGTCCTACCATTCGGACCCCCACCTGGAACGGGAACACCATACCCTCCAAAATGACCAGAGCGGTCAGTTGGACATGCATGAGGCAGCACCATTCATTTCTATGGGATTTCCCGAGATTAGCTACATCCGGAACACCCATATAAGTGTTTGAAGTGGCCTTGCGCATGCCTGAATAGCTGCTTTGGTCATTTTGGGGGGCCTTATGGGTTATGTGGGCCTCATTCTCGTGCCCTGTGGGGTGCCTAGCAGTAGGACCCCCACAGTTCTAATAGTTAGGGCAGGGGATAACTTGACATAATCGGAATACTCTAAAGACTTTGCCTAATTTAAAAACTAATGTCTGGCAGTACTGTGGTTGAAAAATAAAAAAAACTCGCCTTTCAAAATGTTCTCCGTTCCACCGCCGTAACTCCCTGCAGTCCCCATCGGACTACACGTGACTGTGACCCCATCTCGCACACGGGACTGCGGCAGCCGCTCAGTGGTCCCAGCAGGGACATGGCATTCTTGCCCATGTGACCACTAAGGTGAGTTTTTTATTTATTTTTTATTATTATTATTTTTGAACACAGACCTGCTGGTTACTAGTTTTTGTTAGGCCAGAAAACCCCTATAATGGCCATGGACACGTTTGCATCGCTTTTTCTTTAGTTTTTTTTTTGTGTGTTGGCCAGCACGTACATACACTATACCGCCAGCGACAGAGAGCCGGTCACTAGCAAATCCTTCAGGCTGGCTGTCTGACAGCCCCTTTCTGACCTCTCCAGAAAGATCCTCTAAGCTGATTTATGACCAAATGCAAGTTCCACTTTGTGTAAGTAGTCAGCCAATGCAGGGTAGAAGATAACCCCAGATCTGACTGGTTAAAAACAAACGCCTTGAAAATGGGATATTCCTCTCATCCCTCTGGATCAGATTTTTCGCCTGGTTTCCCAGTTTATTATCCCTGGATTCTATGTAAATCTGCCCACTCCAGCCCATGCCTTTATTAATGATCTGTTTTCTGTAAAACCATGTCATGTGCGAACATCTAAAATTGGGCAGATTAATGCAGATGACGTCAGCAGTTGCCTGAGTGCACAGCTCCACATAATGGGTCTGTTTCAGGCTACAATAGATGCGGCATGCCACTAAAAGGTTAACGTTGCTGGTAATTTTGGGCTTCTTTTAACCACACAGCAGGGTCTTATTTTCTGCTGCCGGCCTCTTCTTTGTATTTTTTCCTCAAAAGGTCACTTGCTGAGGCTGAGTCAGAGCCAGACGGACAATGAACCTCATTTCTTCGTACTAGAAGAGAGGGGCTGCTGACTCATATCTTCAAACCTGACACGCTGGGAACGGCCCCGTCACAGAAGGCGAAATAGAAGTTTATCTTTATTAACCCTTGAAGATTTCTTATTCTCTATGCATTTGGTCTTGTAATCTGTTGGATATAATCGGTCATGGCAGACAAGCTCAAGCCACTGGTAGAAGCAGCAGCCAGCTCTGGTCACATCTATTTGGTCAGAGGTGACTACTTGCTGCAAAGTACCCCTTGAGAAGCCAGGAAATGCACATTTTGATTCTGCCTACAATTTTTGTACCTTGTGTTTGCTTTTACTGCTCTCTACTGATAATGTCCTATTATGTAGGTTCTTTTTTATGTGCATTACAAGCCATCTCGGATGGCCAGCTTGGATCTTCCTTGGGAATCCAAACTTGTCCAAATTTGGACCATTGAGTTTTGAAATCTCACATCATATGTTTTGATAGTGAATTGTGACCACCATCTTGGAGTAAGGATGGCATTTTAGCTTTTTTTGTGATGTACCAATAAAGAGATGGAATGATTTTATGTAATTTATTATGTTTTCGTTTATTAATAGGCATTATGGGCTTTATTTACTAAGACCAGCGTTTCTCCAGCGGGGTTTTACTAGTGTGTGAAAGATCCATCTAATTTATTAAGAGGCACACTCCTCATAAAGGGGAGTAGAACATTGATGATGTTTCTTCAGGAAAGGTCATCAGTATCTAGTTGGAGGTTATCTGACTCCCATCAGCTGTTTCACGAGACCGCGGCACTCCAGTGAGTGCTGCAGTCTCTTCCTAGGCCAGTGATGTCATGTTCATCGGTCACACGACCTATGTGAAGCTCGGTCCCTTTCAAGTGAATGGGCCTGTTGTGCAATGCCAAGCACAACTGCTATACAATGTATGGCACACTGGTTGGTAAGCTGTGAGGAGGCCTCAGCTGATCAGTGGCAGTGCAGGTAGTTGGACCCCTACCGATCAGATATTGTGACCTATCTTGAAAATAGGTCATCAATATTCTCCTCCACAAATCTTCTGCTGTCTATGCGCCAAAATAAAATCTACTCCAGCTGGTGTAATGTACATGACCCGCCTTTTCCTGTCCACTTTTTGGAAAAAAACGGCGAGGGTGTTGGGAAAAACTATAAATGGTTTGTATGAAAATCTAAAGCATGTTCCTTTATCTGTGTGTTGTTACTCGCTACACGTGGTAGGGTTTTCAAAAGCCAAAATGCAAACCCATGGGATATGAACCCTCCCTAAGGCTATTTTTACACAACAGAATAAAATCCGAGGAGTTTGACCCTGGATTTCTGTCCGTGGATTTGCAGTTTGATTTACCGGGGATCCGCACAAGGATGGTCATTCAGTGGGGACATAAACATAATCAAAAACAAATAAACCATGATGGTAGGTCTCCACAATCAAAGTATTAAGTAGGGTCCTATGGGTGGTAGACTCTAAAAACAGTACATTTTATTGATATACATTAAAATTAACACAAATCCAATCAATTCTATATATAGACAAAAATCTCTCCAAAAATCCACAAAAACCTATAAGTGTGGAAAACACCAGGTAGGGAACGTAGAAGATACCAATCGTCGAGGATTAGGCTATGAGGAGACAGGTGTGGTATCCCTACCGTATCCCTAATATCTCTCTCAGCCCGAAGAACTCACCTGATGGTGGTAAGTCTTCGTCCTGGACATCAGAGGATCCCTGAGGGGGCTGGATACCTGAGTGGCTGCGACAACATATGTGTCATCTGACTAGCGCTGCCTCATATGGATCAGGTATTGCTGGTGAAGACCAGCCCCCTCTCATGTTAATGTACAACTATCATTTATTTATATTTGTGTTTGCTGTATTGACCCCCTGAGGAACCCTTTGATAGGGGAAAACGCGTCGGGGTGTTCAGGTGTTTACAGGGATACGCAGGTTTTTAGGGTTGGGTACGTGGACGAAGACTTACCACCATCAGGTGAGTTCTTCGGGCTGAGAGAGATATTAGGGATACGGTAGGGATACCACACCTGTCTCCTCATAGCCTAATCCTCGATGATTGGTATCTTCTACCTTCCCTACCTGGTGTTTTCCACACTTATAGTTTTTCGTGGATTTTTGGAGAGATTTTTGTCTATATATAGAATAGATTGGATTTGCGTTAATTTTAATGTATATCAATAAAATGTACTGTTTTTAGAGTCTACCACCCATAGGACCCTACTCATTCAGTGGGGACTAATCCTTGAGGGGTTTTTTTTGCCCAAAACGCATGACATGCCAATTATTTCTATGGTGTCTAGTTGTAGCCTAGGAGTGGGAGGCTGGATTTTTCCTGTGAATTTTCCATCCCCTGTTACCACAGCATACTTCTTTACTGCAGTAAACTGTGCTTTGAAGATGTGTCCCTGTACCTGTCTGAAAACCGTTTCAGATCCATGTTCTGCTTTTCCACATTTAATAGCTCAAAAGCATATTTCTTGGGAAAAGTGACTAACATAGTCCAGAAATAAACATTTTGACACGTCCCACGCAACGGCAGTAACTGTTCTGGGACAGAAAATTGCTGTCTTGTGTATTACTTCTTTCACACTTGAGTTAAAGGCACCCTGTCACTAGGCAGCTGGCCCTGGTTTTAACTGTTTGCCCTGAAGAACCAAACTGAAGACTGGAGGGCCTAGTGGAGGAATGAGCTCTGATGACCTGCTGTGTCTACACAGTACGTTCTGATGGGAATTACAGTTGACTTGGCAGTCTTGCCTAAAGGGTCAGTAAATAAGTTTCACAGCTTCCTTTACTGGTCTGGGTCATGTGCTTCACCACTTGCCTCGAGGGAGTGCAGCCTTCCCAATTTGCACTTAGGTTGCACCTCTCCAGACCTATCTTAGTAAATGCTTGTATTCTGTAACAATTCTGGAGACTATTTTCTGAGAACACAATATAGTACAGTTCCTCTGTTATTCTTCCTGGAGATTTATGAATAGGTTGGGTTACGGTCTTTTGAACAGCTCAACACAGAGTTCTAAGAAAAGATCGTTCAGAATAGTTATCTTATGGCAAATTCGGGTACAGGGGTCCCTCAAGTTACAATATTAATTGGCTACAGGATGACCATTGTATGTTGAAACCATTGTAAGTTAAGTAATTGTTTCTATAGGCCCAAAATGTCATCCAAGATAAGAAAAAAATGAAGATTTAAGAAAAATAAGCAGATAACGAAGATAGAGAAGTGGCCTTGATTAGTTGGATCTGAGTCTGAGACATTTGTATGTTGGGTCTAGTTGCAACTTACGATGGATCAGAAAAGACCATTAAATGTTGAAAATATTGTATCCTGAGGCCATTGTATCTTGAGGGATCACTGTATTTCTGAAACCGATCATATCAATTGAGATAACAGGTCTTTGAGAGCATTTTCAAAATGTCTGCAGTTTATAATGGCCTCATCAGTAATTTATGTTGAAACTCCCAGCTCACCACCAATATCGTGCAGCTTCACTACCTGACAGAATCGCTGCGACGTTTGTTTGCACTCTGCTAGTATTTGCTTGAAAATGTGAATGTTGTAGACAACATATACAACATGCACATGGCCATATCCGCAAAATATTTTTTTATTTATGTTTTATGTGGCACCAAAACTCAATGGGGGAAATGTATCAAAACAGGTGTAAAAGAAAATGAGCTTAGTTGCCCATAGCAACTAATCAGATTACATATTTCATTTTCCAAAGGAGCTGTGAAAAATGCTCTTCGGAATCTGATTGGTTGCTATGGGCAACTAAACTAATTTTCCTTTACACCAGTTTTGATAAATCTCCCCCACTGTTTTTTTATAAACGGGGAGTGTGCTGCTGATAAATGAAAACTGTATGTGGATGAACAATCGTATTGCAGATCATTCATCCCTATACTAAAGCTATTTGGCACATGTAAACGCAGGTCATGAACTCCGGTCAATGTTGCTATTGACAATCAGGACAGAAAATTTGCCTGTGTGAAAAGAAACTTAGGGGGTCATCTACTATTCTGAAATACTCCTAAAGTAGGCGTACTCCAGGCGCAGATGGCACCGTTGCGCCGCTATCTGTGAATCCCCCCCACCCCGCTCACTCCAGGTCTAAAATTTTGGTTGATTTTTGCATCAAGGTCTAGATGCAGTCATATTAGTATTAACGGTGATGTGAACTCTCCCTTATATGGTCTGACGTGCCCTAAAAGATGAACTCTTACTGGCCTTTTATCCGAGAACTACTTCAGTGAATTCTGTACAGACCGCCTTGGGTCCCGTTTCCAGTAGTGTGGGCCTAAAGGGTTTGCTTTGCTACAGTAGCTTTGACTTGTTCATTGTGGAATAATTGAGTGTCTACCACTAAGAGCTAAGGTTCTATTTTTTTTTGTTAGGCTGTGTAGGACTTTACATTGGCAAAAAATAATCTATAACATTTTATTGTAAGGGCTCATTCAGATGACCGTATCTGTTTTTGTGGTCTGCAAATTGCGGATCTGCAAAACATGGATACTGGCTGTGTGCCAGCCCTTTGATAGAACATGTCCTATTGCGGACAACAATAGGACATGTTCTATCTATTTTGCCGGACCACGGAACGGAAGTACGGATTTGGGCAGCATAAAGTGTGCTGTTGGCATCTTTTGCGGCCCCATTGAAATTAATGGGCCCGCATCAATTCCACAAAATTGCGGAATGGATGCAGACTCAAATTTACGGCCCTTAGGATGTAACTTTAATAAGAAAAAAGAGTGATATGCAGAATATTCCTCCTGCTATTTGCATGGCTCATAAGTTACTGATAGATGCTACCAGCCCACAAGTGACCTAATATCACTGCATTTGAATGAGTTACAGAAACATGAAGTCATCTTGCCTTTGTAAAGCTCTATGTACATCCAAGAAGATGATAAGAAAGGAAATATCTTCACATTGGAACATCGTAATAGGATAGAAGGTACTTACTGATGCTGCTGGCTCCCTGGCGATGACACACTGTGGCTAGAGGTCCACAAGAGTCCTTCAGAGAATGTCTTCCTTTCATCGCACTTGGAAGGAGTCTTAGAAGAACCTCTCCTTGGTTGCTGCACGTGTCTGTGCCTTGTTCAAATGGGTGATGCTCAAATAACAGAAGCTAAGTTGGATCCCATGTAGGTGGTTGTATCCGTGGGCTTGTGTAACTGGAAACTTTGGGAACTACTGTTGGCCTTTTATTTTGGATTGTACGCTAATTTTTATATTATCTAGGTTGAAACATACTCTGAAAGGCTATGGACACCTTTATGTTTGCATTTTGCTCACTTTGGGCTAAAAATAATTTTTTCAATTGATCTTTAATAAAAATGTTCGGCAGTTTTTGTGATACATGTGGCTAAGAATCAGTCTGTCCCTCCTGAGTTCCTTAAACACTCATTTAAGCCATATTTTTATCAGTTTGATAAGGGTTTAGCTATAATGAGTGTTTGAGGTCAGGAGATCAGAGATAAGGCTTCACATGAGCCGTCAGTCTGCAAGTAGACTGATTTTTAACCACATGTATCACAAAAACTGCAGAAATTTTTTTAATAAAGACCAATTAAAAATATTATTTTTAGCCCAAAATGAGTAAAATACAATAAAAAAAATTGTCATAAAGATGTCCTTAGCCTTTAAAGAATTTATTTACTTAGGTTGTACGTTCTTGGGATACAGTTTGGTAATTGGGAACCTTTGGATGCTAGATTATAAGAAATGTAATTTAAATTGAGTCCCTCTTGTTCTGTCATTGTAATATATGAAATGCATCATGCCAGAGCTTGGAAAGTGTAAACCTCATGTAACATACATTCCTTTTCTCTCCTGCATCTTTTACCTGTTTTCATTTAATAACATCGTATTTGATTATTGGGGTGCCTGTCTGTGGTACTGGCTTTTTGAAATTATGGCATATTATATTAAGTACAGATGCGGCCCGGCAACTAGAGGTCCTGCACATGAGGACCCTGGGGCCAGGCTGCATCGTTTACAGGCACCCATAGAGGATAATTACTTGATTGCTTTTCTGCATTGATTTTTAGCCAGAATAAATGCAGAATGGTGCCATGAGTCATCTTGTGTATTTTATGACAAACATAATAAAAGTTTCAATTTTTATTCGATCTGTATACATGCATTGTAAATCTTACAGGGTATATGTTTATTTTCAGCTTGAGTGACAGTTTTTTCATGGTGAAGGGAGCTGCCCTCTTCCTGCAGCAAGGAAATAGCTTCCAAGGACAAAGGAGTCTGCTTCACTTGCACAAGAATGCTGGTACGGGGTGGCCGTAAGGTCAGCAGCTTTCTAGGGGGTGCTGGATAGTAATTGCTACTAATGATGTTCCTTGGATCCCTTGGGGGAGATCACATGCATGGTTGTCAGTGTGACAGATGTTCAAGGACCTAACCCTCAACATCCCAACTACTGCCAGCTGGCCTCATGAGAAGATGATGTCAGTACGGTCAGAACTGCAATAGCATGGGAGTTCAAGAGCAGCAAAAATATTATGTCCCCATACTTAGCACGTATTTAAATGTGGGTTGCGTTTTCTTAGCCGAATTACCATTATTTATTTTGAATACCATACAGCCAAGAGCTACCCGACTGTACCATACAGCCAGGAGCTACCATACTGTACCATACAGCCAGGAGCTACCATACTGTACCATACAGCCAGGAGCTACCATACTGTACCATACAGCCAGGAGCTACCAGGAACCCGACTGTACCATGCAGCCAGGAGCTACCCAACTGTACCATACAGCCGGGAGCTACCCGACTGTACCATACAGCCAGGAGCTACCAGGCTGTACCATACAGCCAGGAGCTACCAGGAACCCGACTGTACCATGCAGCCGGGAGCTACCCGACTGTACCATGCAGCCGGGAGCTACCCGACTGTACCATGCAGCCGGGAGCTACCCGACTGTACCATGCAGCCGGGAGCTACCCGACTGTACCATGCAGCCGGGAGCTACCCGACTGTACCATGCAGCCGGGAGCTACCCGACTGTACCATGCAGCCGGGAGCTACCCGACTGTACCATGCAGCCAAGGGTGTATGTGTTTGCAATGGGGAAAACAAATGATTGGGCGTGTTAAAATCAAACATGGCCAATGCTCCCCCACCCCAAGATCATGTAAGATAGTTGGCAAAAATCGTCAGGTTATGTTATGTGTATAGCCACCTTAAAGGCCTCTTCAGATTAGCCAACTGACCAGACACTTATCAAGAATAAAGCACTTGCTCCTGATAATTGCCTGCTCTTTCATATAGTGATTGGGCAGTTATAGGGAATAAGCTTTTGTACAAGCGTGCATTCCTGATAATCGTCCTGTATAAAGCCCGCCTTAATGCTCATTAATATTTTGCTCTGATTTATGATACATTTTTGGATATGGACCCAGTCATGGTGATAAAACTATACGGGTCGAAGCACATGCTGAACTCTGCAGCCTACATGTGCCTTAAGTTATGTGCCCTAGTTCTTTCCATCTTCTGAGAACGCATGACCCAATCTCCATAGTAGTATCACCTCTTAAGAAATTAGACTGCTTTAAAGGTTGTTCCATTAATTTTCAGTTACCCCCTAATGGTTCGGACACCCACCAATCACACAAGCGAAACTCTGTACCCACAGGGCCGCATGAAATGAACAGAGTGGAAGGTGAAGCATGCACTCTGCTGCTCCACTCATGTTTAAGAGATCTGCTGGAAACGGCTGTCTCATAGAGATGAATTGAGCGGCAGTGTGCATGCTCGACTGGCCACTCCATTCATTTCAAGGGGCTCTGCAGGGTGCGGGAGGGTCCCTGTTCTCATTATCGCTCTGGATCTTAATACTTGTCCCCTATCCTGTTTATAGGTGAATAATATTCCCCTAGACCAGTGTTCCCCAACCAGTGTGCCTCCAGCTGTTGCAAAACTACAACTCCCAGCATGCCCGCACAGCGAAAGGCTGTCCAGGCATGCTGGGAGTTGTAGTTTCGCAACAGCTGGAGGCACACTGTTTGGGAAACACAGCCCTAGACTTCTTCAGGAGAATGTTTTTCTGTCGTCAGGAAATTAAAACCCTATGAATTTATGGTATCTTTAAAGGGGTTATCTGGCCAATAAAATAATCCTTAAACGGGGTCAGAATAGCATAAGGGAACAAAAGAGATCCTCCCCTCACAGATCCTCTGCCACTGGGTGCTTTCTCGTCTCTACTTGCTGGTCCCTCTCGACACACTGGAAATGACTGTTCGGCCAATCGCAGCGCTGACCGACCTCAGCGGGTGACTGTGTTGAGAGGCATCGCGAAATAGAGACTGGAAGGGCTGAAACGGGAGTCCTGGGAGATATATATATGTGTAAAGCAAAAATCTGGCAGCACTAGGTCCAACTTAGACAAAAAAGGGTGCACACCCGAAGGGACTACTAGACTTTTGCCCAATACACAACGTCGCAAAAATTCCAAGGAGTGCTGCCTTTTTGCTACTTTATTTATCTATCTACCTCTCTCTTTCTCTCTCTCTCTCTCTCTCTCTCTCTCTCTCTCTATATATATATATATATATATATATATATATATATATATATATATATCTGTATATACATATATAGTGTGTGTGTGTATTATAAATAGAGAGAGAGTATACATACAGTCATTCTGTGTAATGATGACATTTTCTTTCTAGGTGAACTGCCTCAGCACCTTCAGCTTATGATCAATCTTCTTCGCTCTGAAGATCGTATTAAACTGGTAAATCTGTCATTTCTTATAGAAGGAGTTGGGAGTAGGCTTGCATGGTGATCCCTCTGAGTACCTGCTGCTGTTACCTTAATAAGAGCATTATTGAGCAGCATGTGGATGGGTCAACATTTTGGAGACTGCAAAAAGCAGAGCGCCAACCCCTGATAAGTGTTTTAGTACACAAAAAGTTGTCATTGAATGATTTTGAACACCGCACATCATCTGTTACTTGTTAAAAATCTGGGCACTTGGCAGTGCTATGTTTAAAGATGACCTGGCAGCCGGATGAACCCTATTAAACCAGTCATACTGCCTGATAGGCACCTTCCTGCTTGTTAAAACCATACCTTAATCGCCCAAATATTTTTCGCCGTTGCATATAAATCTAATTTTGAATCAATATACTGATTATATCTTCACTGCACCAAGGTGGTACCTGGCCTGTGTGCTCATGTCTGACCCTATAATGTCGCTTGTGCACTGTTGATTCTATAATCAGTGCAAATGCAGTGAGAATCTCTTGGGGAAGCCTGAGAGATTTACTACATATGTGCCGATAATATAGTCAATGGCACTAATGGGATTACAGGGCCAAGTGAGAACACAATTGTGATGCCTGGCCCTGTCGGTCAAGGAAAGGGGTCTGGCTGTGGCGCACCAAGGGGCTAAAGTCTGCCCCTTGGGGCTCTGAAGGCCTAATTAGCATATTGATTCAAACCAACAGATTTGGTCGATAAAGGTATCATTTTAATCAGCAGGTTCATCCCTACTAGGCAGTCTAACTGGTTTAAGAGTTGATCCTGGTGACAGATCCTCTTTATTCTACATTTTCTTGTCGATATTTTTATAAACTGACAGTCTAAAGTCGTAACTCTAGAAGATTTAATACTATAAATGTATATGAAGGATGAAGGCTGTCATTGATATGTAGGACATTGTAGCTTCTCAGGCTTGTTTCACACTGCCGGCAGGCTGTTCTGGCATAGAATGCTAGGAATCGGCAGGACAAAAACTGCTGCGTGTATTTACCGGATTGCGCCAGGATCACCACCGGACCCCATTATAGGTAAAGGGGCCGGACAGCATTCTTGCAGCGTCTGGAAATGCCGGATCCGGCAGGCTGCTTTCAGCTGGAACAGCCTGCCGGATCTGCAAACGCAAGTGTAAAACAAGCCTTAGATGGTAGCGGGTGTCAGCTTTCGCTCGGGCACATGGAATGTGATAGTTTATATTATGTTATTGCGGTTATTATTATCTTTCTGTACTGGTGTCTACCAGCATTTTAAAAAGGTGCAATTAAATTTTATAAAATAGCTCAAAGTGAGTATTACTGCTAAAAATAAGAGCATCTCTCAGGAGCAAGAGCTCTTAATTCTGGAGCATCGTTCATCCGAGGGCTACATAGATGTGGAAGCCTCAACCCTCTCAGTGAATGAACACATGGTTACAGAGTATTAATTCATGATGTTATATGTATTTATTAGACCTCCCCCCTACAATAGTGTTTTGTATGTGCTATGATTTCAGGCTGTCCGACTAGAGAGCAGCTGGTCAGACCGTGTACGTTATATGGTGGTGGTCTACAGTAATGGACGTCAGGACACAGAAGAGAATATTCTACTTGGGGTAGATTTCACCAATAAAGAAAGGTACATTTTAGCACAGTGCCGCAGCCATGATGTTAGCATGATTTAGTCATTTAGCAGATGTTTTTGCTTGCTTCTCTAATTGCAAAGTTCCAAGTAGATAGTAAATGTCTATGATAGGTGGATAATAAACCTAAAATTGACTGATTTACATTTTACAACAGGGACTAACTTAAACGCTTCCTGACCGCCCATTGACTATAACCGTCCTTGGGCGGTCGGTTTATCCCTGAATGGACGTTCTGGATTGTCCATTATGCCGCTTCCTGACCCGGCCCAGTGGTCATGTGACGGCCGGGAGAGTGCAGGAGCTGTTGGCTCTTCCACAGACCTCGATCAGCTGTATTATACTGTACAGCCTCTCTGGGGGGTGTATTTCCCCTGTAACTCGGGCTACTATGTCAGCCCCAGTTGCAGGAGAAATCAATAGGGAAAAAAAATAATCTTGTATGAACTTATGGAGGACATAAAGTGTAAAATATTAAATAAAAAAAATAAAAGTTTCACATAAAAAAAAAATTCCCCCCAAAATCCGTGATTTAAAAACAGAATAAAAAAAATAAAATAGACATATTTGGTATCACCGCGTCCGCAACAGCTGACACCATAATAATATCATATGATCTACCCCATCAGGTGAACGCCGTAAAAAATAAAATAAATAAACATTGTGCCAAAACAGATTTTTTTTTTTGCCTCCCAAAAAACATGTTAATTTTTAAAAAAGTCGTATGTCCCCGACAATGGTAGCAATAAAAACATTACCTCATCCCGCAAAAAATTAGCCATTAACACAAGACTATAGCCAGAAAAATGAAAAAAAATATGGCTCTATGAAAATTACAACATAAAAACATGATTTTTTTTCTAAAAAGGCTCTTATTGTGTAAAATGTAAAAAAATAAATAGACATTTGGTATCGCTGCGTCCATAACAATTGGCTCTACAAAAATATCACATGATCTACACCATCAAGTGAACGGTGTAAAAAAAATATATGTTCTTCCCAAACAATTTTGTCACCTCACAAAAAACTTAATATCAATCAATCAAAATATGTATGTACCCCAAAATGGTAGCAATAAAAATGTCCCCTCTTCCCACAAAAAACAAGCCCTCACACAAGACAAGACTATATCCAGGAAAATTTAAAAAATATGGCTCTAAGAAAATGGCAACACAAAAACATGATTTTTTTTTCTAAAAATGTTTTTATTGTATAAAATGTAAAAATTAAAAAAAACTAGACATATTTGGTGTGCGTCCGTAATGAGCGGATCTATAAAGATATCACACGATCTAGCCCATCAAGTGAATGGTGTGAAAAAATAAATAAAATAGAAAAATGACACCAAACAGCTTTTTTTTTTGTGACTTCACCTCCCAAGAATGAGATAAAAAGGAACCAGAAAGCCAAATGTACGCCAAAATGGTGCCAATAAAAACTACAGCTTGTCTACGCAGCTCATTCAACAAAAAATAAAAAGGTTATTGCTCTTAAAAACCATGACAGAAAATTCCATGTTAGAGAATCCAGATGCCGCTCCCTCCCTTCTGAGCCCTGGTGTAACCCCAAATAACCCTGTGAGGTAGAAGCCAATTTCCCCACTTAAAGGGAAAAAGATTCCATCCCGACTCCAATGAGGCAATCAGAATAACTCCCTGGATCAACGACCCCTCTCTAGTAGCTATAGCCTGTAATATTATTACACTCCAGAAATACATCCAGGCCCCTCTTGAATTCCTTTATTGTACTCACCATCACCACCTCCTCAGGCAGAGAGTTCCATAGTCTCACTGCTCTTACCGTGAAGAATCCTTTTCTATGTTTGTGTACAAACCTTCTTTCCTCCAGACGCAGAGGATGTCCCCTCGTCACAGTCACAGTCCTGGGGATAAATAGATGATGGGAGAGATCTCTGTACTGACCCCTGATATATTTATACATATTAGACCCAGCAAAAACAAAAAACCCTTATTAAAACTTCACGTTTATTCCAATCATAAATATAAAAGCTGAGAAAATCCTTCTCTTCTCAGTATATACTTATTACTCAAAAACACACACAGTGGATAATTATCTTATCGATGTATGTTACGGCCATGCAGTATTAGATATAGATCCTAATTTACTCTACAAAATACATCTGTCGGCAGGGGCGGAGGTCACGTTCCCTATATCTCTCCCTCCTCTTTTCTTTGCCCAGGAATGGCCCCTGATGGTGGGGACTCCCTGTCCTCGAACCTATACCTATCTTCCCCTCACTGTTTCCCTAAAGGGGGAGAGTAAATTAGGATCTATATCTAATACTGCATGGCCGTAACGTACATCGATAGGATAATTATCCACTGTGTGTGTTTTATGAGTAATAAGTATATATTGAGAAGAGAAGGATTCTCTCAGCTTTTTATATTTATGATTGGAATAAACATGAAGTTTTAATAAGGGTTTTTTGTTTTTGCTGGATCTAATATTGTTAAGTGAACCCATGATAATCAGTTTCTGATAATAATTTGCTCGAACATTGATATATTTATACATAGTTATTAGATCTCCCCTCAGTCGTCTTTTTTCTAAAGTGAATAACCCTAATTTTAATAACCTTTCAGGGTACTGTAGATCCCTCATTCCAGTTATTACTTTAGTTGCCCTCCTCTGAACCCTCTCCAGCTCTGCTATGTCTGTCTTGTTCACAGGACCCCAGAACTGTACACAGTACTCCATGTGTGGTCTGACTAGTGATTTGTAAAGTGGTAGGACTATGTTCTCATCACGGGCATCTATGCCCCTTTTGATGCAACCCATTATCTTATTGGCCTTGGCAGGAGCTGCCTGACACTGGTTTTTACAGCTTAGTTTGCTGTTCACTAAAATTCCTAGATCCTTTTCCATGTCGGTGTTACCCAGTATTTTACCATTTAGTATGTACAGGTGACTTGCATTTTTCCTTCCCATGTGCATAACCTTAGTGTCATTTGTCAGTGTTAAACTTCATCTGCCACTTATCTGCCCAAGCCTCCAATCTATCCAGATCCCTCTGTAGCATTATACTGTCCTCTTCAGTGTTAATGACTTTACACAGTTTAGTGTCATCTGCAAAAATTGTTATTTTACTGTGCAGGCCTTCTACAAGATCATTAATTAATGTATTGAAGAGGATAGGGCCCAATACTGACCCCTGAGGTACCCCACTAGTGACAGTGACCCAATCTGAGTGTGTACCGTTAATAACCATCCTCTGTTCTTGTAAATAAAAAAATTTAATTTTTCATTTTCACACCCAAGTATTAAAAATTCTATGAAACAGCTGTTGAGTGAAGAGCTCGCTACACCCCTTAAAAATTACTTGGGTGGTGTAGTTTACAAAATGTGGTCACTTTTTGGGGGTTTTCACTGTGGGGTTACCTCAGGGCCTCTTCAAATGCAGCATGGTGCCCAAAGACCATTCCAACAAACCTGCCCTCCAAAAACCATATGGCGCTCCCTGCCTTCTGTGTCCTGCCGTGTGCCCAAACAGCGGAATACGACTACATATGGGTTGTTTCTGCAAACTGCAGAATGAAGGTAGTAAATATTGAGGTTTGTTTTGTTGTTAACCCTTGATGTGTTCCTGGAAAAAATTTATTAAAATGGAAAATCTTCAAATAAAAAAGTGACATTTTCAAATTTCACTTCTATTTTCCTTTAATTCCTGTGGAATACCTAAAGGGTTAACAACAGTTCTAAAACCTGTTTTTTAAATAACTTGAGGAGTGTCATTTCTAAAATGGGGTCATTTATGGGTTTGTTCTATTATGTAAGCC
The DNA here is from genome assembly GCA_033119425.1 of Bufotes viridis. NCBI lineage: Eukaryota > Metazoa > Chordata > Amphibia > Anura > Bufonidae > Bufotes > Bufotes viridis. The sequence continues at coordinate 194,455,005 of CM065589.1, forward strand.
CCACAAACTGACTTCAGACCTGAACTGGTCCTTAAAAGTCGACTTTGGAAATTTTCTTAAAAATTTCAAAAATTGCTTCTAAAATTCTAAAGCTTCTAGCGTCCTAAAAAAATAAAATTACATTACTAAAATGATGCTAGCATAAGGTAGACATATGGGGAATGTTAATTAATAAATATTTTATGAGGCATCACTATCTGTCTTAAAAGCAGATAGATTCAAATTTAGAAAACAATGAAATTTTCCCCCTTTTTCATTAACTTTTTTTTTTTATAAATAAAGGTAAAACATATTGACTGAAATTTACAATTAACATGAAGTACAATGTGTCACGAGAAAACAGTCTCTGAATGGCTTGGATAAGTAAAAGCATTCCAAAGTTATTACCACATAAAGTGACACATGTCAGATTTGCAAAATTAGGCCTGGTAAGGAAGGGGGTAAATGGCCCAGTCTGGAAGTGGTTAAGGAATAGTGTACAGAATATCTGTGTCTATATGCTGTCAGAATAGCCACAGCCGGTACATCACACCTGACCATTTTCTCTGTCCCATGTTCTGTAAATGGGGCCAAGGAGACCAGGCACTGCCAGCCAGGAAGTCGATTTCTCACTGCTTGCCCTCCTTATTATCCAGATTGCTTCAGTTTGTAATTGTCATCAATTAGACTTGCAATAAATGCAATTTCCTAATCTACAGGCTAGGTAAACCTTTACTTTAAATTTAAAGACTGGAGTTTAAACGTGGTCCAAAATGTAATCTCATGATCGCTGATGTTGGTCCTCTCTCTCCTTTCTAATAGTAAAAGTTGCACTATTGGTATGGTTCTGCACTTGTGGAGCGACACCACCATACGTTTGGATGGGGATGGGTGAGTGACTGCACACACAGTAATTGTATTTTATGTGTTGGAGATTAAAAATGTGTTTGTATATGATTTTTCTGTTAAATTTGCCAAGCATTTATTTTAGAAAATTCGCATGGTCACCAGGTCCAGTAATCCAAAAAAAGAAAAAAAATCTTAGCTGTCAAATACTGAAAATAAAACACTGTCCAGCATATGCAGTGAATAAAAAAAAAAAAAAAGTCCCTAGTTATTAATGGGGTTTTCCAGGCTCCTGATGTTGATAACCTATCCTCAGGATTATTAAAATCCTGTCAGCGTCTGACTCCTGGCATCCCCACTGATCAGCTCTTCCTTGCAGCCTCTGGCGCCAGAACTAGCTCTTGAATGGACAGGAAGCACAGCTCCGTTCAAATGTAGTGGCCGTGCCGGGTTACTGCAGCTCAGCTCCTATTGAAGTGAACGGTGGATGAGTTGCAGTAACCCAGCACGGCCACTACACTTTGAACGGAGCTGTTCTTCCTGTTCCAGTGCTGAATGCTGCAGGGAACAACTGATGGATGGGGGATGCGGGGTTTCTGCCCCTTACTTGTGGTATATACAGGATGGGTCATCAGTATCAGGAACCTGGAAAGCACCCTTGTGTACCAAATTATGTGTGGTATTAAACCTGCATAGATTGGAAATTAGACCATTCAATGATTGAGACTTTCTCTCCTGTTTAGATAGTGACCACCCCACAGAGAGTTGAGATGAACTGTTCAAAAGTGGGTACACCTTTGCAACTTGTATCATATCAGCTTCTATTATCTAGACGTTCCTAGACTTATTATGTTGCTATCTGACCAAACGTGGAAGCACTTGATGTGTTATAACCTTCATTCATTTTTTTTTTTTTTTTTGCTTTTAGGGGGTTTAGTGTCAACACTGCTGGAAGAACTCATGTGTTCAAACCGGTGTCAGTCCAGGCCATGTGGTAAGTGATTATTGTAAGGGCAATAGTAGGATCATTCTTTTTTTTTTTTTTTTTTTTATGTTGGGTTTGGTATTGCCGCTGCAGTGTTTGAGTATGGGACTGAATGAATATCAGATTATACACTGCATTATTGACTGCTGGGTTGGTAGAGTTTGCTCCTTTTGTTTTACACATTAATCTAGGGGGGGCTTTACTACTTTAATCTGTTGGGAGGAGAGAGAAGGATCGGCCAGTTGGATTTCAAATGTGCTGAGCCAATCATTGACGGCAGTGGTGACCTGCTAAGCCATTGATTGGCTGAGTGGGCACTTCCTGCCATTTCCTGTGTGTCTAGACTGGAACAGGAAGTGGAGAACACTGCAAGATTCATACCGACTGGGGATGGTCTTAGGAATTTTTTCCCTCCAATGGGAACCACTATTGCCTTCACAGCTGTGTTGTAAAGTGGCCCCCGAAAGACCCTATTGGTCATCAAAGTGTAGTTTTGATGGAAACATAGCTCTGCACAATGGGATCTGCTATGCAGATGTGAACAAAGCCTTAACAGAATGGCCAGATACCTTTCTTACAGACATGTAAACTTGAAGAATTAACACTACATGAAAACATTATACCATCCAGTTTAATGGAAACTCTACAGAGCAATCTGAGGTTTCTGAATTGCCATGAAGTGTTCTGTTTCCGTTATTCGGTTTCCACATAAGAACCAGTAGATTGACTAGAATGCCAGCAGACATGGGAGAGGCTGTTATTACAATGATAATTGCTTGTTGTCGACATAATGTTCTAAGCTAGAAAAAAAAAAAATCACATTTGCCTGTGATAAGGGAGAATGTGATGAAAGCAGCAGGAAGGCACACCGTGGAATACCAAATAATGCTGACATATGTTGCGCTACTATCTGCATTTAATGGCTGCTTCCTGCTGTTGCTTTTGGAATGTGTATCTTTCTATGACTTGCGTGTAACAGGTCAGCACTTCAGATCCTCCACAAGTCCTGCGAGGTTGCCCGGCGGTACAACTACTTTCCTGGAGGACTTGCACTTGTGTGGGCCTCCTACTATGAGAGCTGCATTAGCTCTGAGCAAAGCTGCATCAATGAGTGGAACACCATGCAGGACCTGGAGTCCACACGGCCAGATTCCCCCATCCTCTTCATGGAGAAGTGAGTGTGTTCTTTAAAACAATTTGGGAAATAGCTTTAGTTTTAATACGGCTCTATAGTGAACATTAGTTTCATCTTATAGTTGTAGAATTTCTCTTTCTTCCATCGTTGTAAAAGACTTGGATCGACTGAATCTGCCAATTTTGGGTGGGGTGGCCGACCATTTAATGTGTATGAAATACCTGCCTGACGTTCATTTGGCATATATTGGAGGAAGAAAGGAGAAACGGAGATAAGCCACCTCCAGTCGTGGCAGCAATTTGTTCCCCCCCTACTGAAAAGATATGCATGCTCGGCCAAGCTAATCATGCATGTGTATGGGGAGTTTGGTAGGAATAGGTGTTGAAAATACATGGCTGGCTTAAAGGGGTTGGCCATCTTTTTCTTTCTGTTGTGGCAGACCTCCCACTACCACCACCGGCCAGATGTGCAGAGAGATGCGACATACTTACCTGCTCCCGCCTCGCGGGTCCCCCGCTGATGCAATGACTGGCTACAGTGGTGCCCTGCCCCCCTTCACTTGACCAATTGACATGACACAAGGAGGGGCAGATCATCCGCGTCAAAAGGATGTTGACAGCGGGGAACCTGAGCAAAGAAGTCGGGACCCAGCAGCAGGGAGCAGGTAATTATGCTTCCCTTTGCAGGTCTGGCCAGGATGGCCGTTTGACGGTATAACGCCTATAGGTGGCCAATCCCTTTAAATTAAAGTGGGGTTTATGGCTGAGATAGGTGAATGAAGATCCATTTGTAGTTTTTTTTTTTTTTGCCTGCTCTTCTGACTTCAGGTTATTATGTTGCAGACCTAGTGAAGGTGAAAAGACTGAATGGGTCATTAAAACAACACTGAGGGGCATCATGATGAGCCAAGACTTGGAGAATGTGACCTGCAAAGAGGTGAAAGCATTACCTACTTCATGTTTCACAGCCTCCATGGGTGTTGTATGAACGATCTTCTGAAGCTTGCGTTTCTCATTTAGATTCGGAATGAGCTGGAGAAGAAGTTAAGCTGCAATTTGAAGGAATACAAGGAATACATAGACAATGAAATGTTGCTAATTCTTGGCCAGATGGATAAAGCCTCTCTTATTTTTGATTATCTTTACCTGGTATGTAGCAAAAGTAGAATAAATTAATTTCATAGTAAGATCTGGTTAATTATGGGTCAATCACTGTACTTTTTTTTTTTTTTAAGTCAGTGGGGCAGGTTCAGTAAGACTAGCATTTCATATGCCATTCTTAGTGAAAAATCAGAAAAATAGAGCAATGCCAAATTTATGAAGAGGCCAAGCCTCCTAATGAAACTGGAGCATCGTCTGGCAGACCATGCTCCAGAGAATCACATCTATGCCGGATGTGAGCTGGTGTAGATTTGAACAATAATTTATGCCACCTTTTGTTGTAAATTTGAGTGAATCTATCAGACTGTGGGAGGCCACGTCTATTCCTCTGAGCCGTTTTTTGTGCCACTTTTGAAAAAGTTGCAAATTATATCACAAGTTTTAGCACAGATAATGCCGTGTACCAAAATGGGTGACTTATTACGGTCATAAAAGTGACGTAAAGAGAAGGCTGAATCTATCGCAATGGTTTCTTTTTAGATTTTTGTTAATCCACTGTGGTCTGCAGACTAGAAGGGTGACACGGCATCTGTCATTAAATGTGATCAGGTTACCGGTCTGCACTGGCCCAGTTGTGCCATTTTTCTATTTCTGCTTTGCTCTTGAGCAGCAGACCCTTCAAGTGGCTAAACATGTTCCAACAGGGCATGTACAAGGGGTTGTCAGCAGCTGATACCTTCCTAAAGAGGTGTTCTTACCAGAAGTAGAGATGGTATGTTACTGGAATATGCCATCATTTCTTGATCTTTGGGATATGCCCCCCAGGGCCCCCTCCCGCCAGATTTCCCCTTGCTTCCACAATGATCAGACTCATGCATAGACACATTTGATGCATGATGTCACTTGCTTACAGAGATCGACAAGGAACTTGCATTGATTTGGTTCAATGTGCTGTGTCTTTAAGGGCTCTGAGTGGAATGCATCAAACTTGGAAGAGTTGAATACAGCGGGGTGAGTATAACCTAATTCATCAGTTTTGCTGCTAACTTTACTCTTACAGCCAAACATTAGTGTACATGTTATGCTGCTCAGAGTCCTATTCTTTCTTGGTGGCTTTTAGAAAGACAGCGGGCAAATCCATATAGAATCTCTTCTTTTTCCAGTATTCACATAGAACCTGTGTCATGTTTAAAGCTTATTTCCTATTTATCAGTACAAATTTCAGTATTCCTTTTTCTGACCGTAGAGCAGAGTCTCACTATACCACTGAATTTGGAGTCATACAATAATTCTCAATATATTCTACTGTAGCACCGGTGCCAATGAAGATGTGTTCTAGTAATAGATTCCCTTTACATCGGCTTCAGAACTGAGTAGAATGCAATACTACCTGTTTTTCTCTGTCCCCATGTCAATCATTTAAAATGAGATGACGCATTAATGGTAGATTCACATTACAGTTTCCTTTATCCGTTGTTCTGATCCGTCAGAACAACAAAAGAACCAAAAAGCAGATCATTCGTTTTAGCCTTTTCCATCTGAGATCCATTAGTTTAGATCAGGGGTGCACAACATCTTCTGGTTGGGGGCCACATTGTCAGCCTGAACCAATTCCAAGGGCCGAAAATAAAACTTAAATGCTGTATTTGTGGCATATTGAACATACAGTGTATATACTATAAATGTCTAGTTACAGTTCTAGGACTCCCATGTAATAGGAGAATACATGTAAGAAGCCATAAGACATAGACCTACATGTCTTTTACCAAATGTTTGGGGGCCGCACAGAATGGTATCGAGGGCCGCAGGTTGTGCACTCCGGGTTTAGATGGAAGAAAAAGTCCTTCATGGAGGACTTTTTCTCCCATCTAAAATAATGAATATCAGACAGAAATGGCTAAAACAGATGCAAAATGAGCATAACGGATGCTCAAAATAAAGTATCCATTATCCGTTTTTATTTGTTTTCGGTTTGTTTTCGGTTTTTCTGATGGATCCTGCGCCTATATGTAGAATGGTAGGTTAAAAGATGGCCGCACAATACATCTCAAACTAACAGAAAAACAAAAAAGGGGCCCATTCCAGAAATAGGAATGAAGAAAGTTCTTTGCGCACATTTTTGATCAAAAGTATGTTGGGCCCAAATGCCACTTCACAGCGACTTCCGCACATGGGTCCCTAACACTACAGATACTGCCTCTCATGGACTTACCAGTCTCCTGAAGTGGCATTTGGGCCCGACATACTTTTGATCAAAAATGTGCGCAAAGAACTTCCTTTATTCCTATTTCTGGAATGAGCCCCTTTTTTGTTTTTCTGTTAGTTTGAGATGTATTGTGCGGCCATCTTTTAACCTACTTAATTTGCCTTATGGTCATGCACTTCTGAGTGTAGAAATATAGGTGCTTAGTCTGAACCTTGTCTTATATGTAGAATGGAGCACCGAAAGGGAAGGAGGGCGCACTGTGCATGCACAGCCGCCCCCCATTCATTTTCTATGGGGCCGGCGAATATAGCCGAGCACTGGCTCGGCTATTTCCGTCGGCCCCATAGAAATGAATGGGGGCATGGGCCGCGCATGCGCGGTACGCTCCCATTCACTACTACGGGAGCAGAGCTTGGTGGTGGACGGACCCTGGGAAATCTGGGGTCCTCCAGCCACAGCTCTCCCCGCTCCATTCTCGATATAGGTGCTGATCCCAGCGGTGGGACCCGCACCCCTCAGACAATGGCGGCATATCCTAGCGATATGCCTCCATTGTCTGAGATGGGAATACCCCTTTAATGAATAAAGGAGTATATTTTACTATATCCCTTAAAAATCAATTGTAATGCAATAATAACCAGAAAATAATTTGTACATCAGCTCTGTTTGCATATGCAATGAAGATTTCTGAGAATAAGAGGCGCTTGTGTTTGCGTTTTTGCCTAGCTCATACATCAGTAGGTTAAAGAGTTACTGTATCTTGTATTATTTCATTAAATTTACTGAGGCGCAGTAATAAAAATGAGGTGTTGGTTTTTTTTTGTCGTTCCAGAGTTGGCTACATACTGAATGTCACCAGGGAAATAGACAACTTTTTTCCAGGTCTTTTTGCCTATCACAATATCCGAGTATATGATGAAGAGTCCACTGACTTATTGTCACACTGGAATGATGCCTATAACTTTATTAACAAAGCAAAGTTAGTATCAGTTTACACTTGTGTAGTCGTGTCAGACACAATTTTTTATCATTATATACTGTTTATATGTATTGATTACAATATATAAAAGGGGTTGTCTGGGATTTTAATACTGATGGACTATCTTCAGGATAGTTCATCAATATCTGATTATGGGGTTCCTACTACTGGCACCCCCTCCCCCTGAAAAGCTGTTTAAAGAGGCCACAGCGCTCAGGAGTGTGCCGAGGCCTTGTTGTAGGCCAGTGACATCACATTTATCGGTCACCTGGCCTAGGTGCAGCTCAGTCCCATTCAAGTGAATGGACCTGGGCTGCAGAACCAAGCACAGTCGCTATGCAGTATGCTGTGAGGCAACTGCAGTGCTAGCTGGGCGTTATGGGTTCAGGCTGCTGCTCTCCCTACACCTACATTTTTTCAGTTGCTCTATTAAAAATGTTGAACTTTTGTCTCTGTGCAGCCTTGAGTTTCTCTAGTAGCAGGCTCGGAATTTACCCTCAGTTCACACTTGCGCGTTTTACAGCGCGTTCGAACGCGCTGTAAAACGCATAACCGATGCAAACCAATGCTTCCCTATGGGACTGGTTCACATTTTTGCGTTTTGCAGCGCGTTCGAACGCGCTGAAAAACGCCCGACGCATAAACAAGTACTTGAGCTTTTTTTGGGGCGTTTGTCGCGCGTTTTGGCCCATAGACTTCAATGGGAACGCGCAACGCTTGTATTTTGCGCGTTTATGACACATGCTGGAAAGGCCAAACCCCAGCTCTGATTGGCCAAACTTCATATAGACAGGGATATTTGGTCATTGGACAACACTGCAGTCAATCACACAAACGTGCGTAAAACGCGCGTTTACTATTGCCTAAAAAGCGCGTAAAACGCGCGTCTCAGAAATGCTCAGGTCTGAACCCAGCATTAAACTATGTTCAGTCATGCAGCTCAGCTGACGGCTTCTGAGATCTGACCTCTTAAACACTCATTATAGCTCAGTTCTTATCTTACTGATAAGAATGTGGCTTAAATAAGTGTTTATGACCTTTTAATAATTTAAAGATAAGGGTTATTAGATGATCAATTGAAGAAATCATTTTTAGCCCAAAATGAGTCAAATGCAATCCTAAAATAAAATTGCCCCTGAAGGTGTACATAGCCTTTAAGAACCAGGAGTTCATTTCTGATTGCTACATTGAGAAATGGAAAGTTATGGGATACAATGATATACCTTGCTCATCCAGAAGGAGTTAAAACTGGAGACGCCAGTTACATCAAAGTCTGAGCTGTAACCATAGCAGTACATAACATCACGTTAGCATTGCATATTTTCATTTTGTTATTGTGCCAACAGAAAAAATCACTCCAAGTGTCTGGTGCACTGCAAAATGGGAGTCAGTCGCTCAGCTTCTACAGTAATAGCTTATGCAATGAAAGAGTATGGCTGGTCCATGGAGAAAGCGTATAATTATGTAAAACAGAAGCGAAATGTAGCAAGACCAAATGCTGGTTTCATGCGTCAACTCTCAGAGTATGAAGGGATCCTTGATGCCAGGTAAATTTAGCCTTGTGTATCAAAGTTTGCATAAATGCATTTATACAGTAAACCTCTATGTAAGGTATATGTGGTCTGAATATTGCTTAGAATGTTTGAACTCTCAGAAGACCTGGAGGTATACAAGGTCATAGATTATGGCATTGCATTATATTGTCAGTACCTAAGGCTACTTTTACACTAGTGTTTTTGCTGGATCCGTAAGGATCCATTACTGATAATACAACTGACTGCATCCGTTCTGAACAGATCCGGTTGTATTATCTCTAACATAGCCATAACGTTTTCTTTCGTGTCCTAAAAATGGATCAGACACCATTGACTTACATTGTGTTGCATGCTGGATCTGTCTTGATCAGTATCCCATGATGCACACAAAAACGCTGCTTGCAGCGCTTTCATGTCCAGCATGGGAACGCAACCAAACAGAACAAATGCATTCTGGTGCATTCCGTTCAGTTCAGTTTTGTGCCCATTGACAATAAATGGGGACAAAACTGTAGCGTTTCCTCCGGTTTTGAGATCCTATGATGGATCTTAATACCGGAAAGGAAAACGCAGATGTGAAAGTAGCCTAATACACTGATTGACAAAAGAACATGTCAAGATAGAAAGATCAGATCGCTGCAAAAGTCAGCATGCAGTTATGTCTCAGACCGATAGGTAAATGATTACCTATATAAAGGCTCTCAGAAGCTACTTTTGGGTAGTGTACTTCTTGATGAGAGGTCATTGACTGCACTTGGAAGAAATTTTGCCCAGTTGACATACTTTGATAGGGGGCACATCATTGGACTGAGAGAAGCAGAATAGTCGTTTTGACGAATTACCCGCTATCTAGGCCGTTCTGACCTAGCTGTTGGGAGCATGCAAGCAGGCCCAGACAGTCTACTAGGGAGCACAAGCAGCTTCCACAGTTTTGTTGTCCAGTGTCCATTTGGCATTTTTTAGCATGGTAATGCTCACCCACACACAGAAACGGTTTCCCAGGGTTGTGTCTGACAGGTTGTTAAAAGTAAAATAAATATATATATATATATATATATATATATATATATATATATATATAGATATACCGTGGTAGCCAGTATATCATTATTACATTCAAACATAGAAAGTTTTATTAGATTCGACCAGCTCCTTCCTGGTGCGTTTTTTTTTTTAATGATGCAATAGTTGAGTGAGACGTGATCTGAGTGGAGATCCATTTTATGTATCATTAAATTATGAAGGTAAGTGTAAAAAAATATATACAGTGGTCCTTCAAGATACAATGGCTGCAGGATACAATACTTTCAGCATACAGTGGTCTTTCCTGACCCATTGTAAGTTAAAACTAGACTTGGCGAACTATGCTTCAGCCTCAGACCCAGTCACACAACATGGCCATTTCTCTGGGAAAACACTTGTATTGCTGGTCAGCGCTGCAATAACCATGCCAGCTACTACACAGAGGAGCATGGTGCTCTGTAATACTGGCGTCTTCTGAAAACCGGCGATTGGCGGGGGTGCCAGGAGTCAGACCCTACCAATCTGACATTGATGAGGAGAGGTCAACAATAATTAAGTCGCAGAAAAACTCCTTTAATAATGTAAAACTCCTTATTTTCTGATGACCCACTTGTTAGGAATTCTTATTCTTGCATATTGTCTGGGCAGACTTGCAGTACAGTTCTCTCTGTGCCGTTGGGTACACATCCTGCCTTTCTGATGTCAACCACAGGTCCTGTCAGATCTTCTTCGGATGTAAATTCTTGCTTGTCCTGCATAAAGTGTGGTATTAGTCTACTTTCACACTAGCGTTTTGGCTTTCCGTTTCTGAGATCTGTTCATTGCTCTCAAAAGTGGTCCAAAACTGATCAGTTTTCCCCTAATGCATTCTGAATGGAAAAGGATCCGCTCAGAATGCATCAGTTTGCCTCCATTCAGTCTCCATTCTGCTCCGGAGGTGGATACCAAAACACTGCCTGCAGCGTTTTTCTGTCCGCGATGTGGTGCGGAGTAAAACATCCTGATGCACAATGTAAGTCAACTGGGACAGATCCGTTTTCTCTGACACAATAGAAAACGGATCCGTTCCCCATTGACTGTCAATAGGGTTCATGACTGATCCATAATGGCTATAGAAGACATAATACAACCGGATCCATTTATGATGGATGCATGCGGTTGTATTGTGGTAACGGAAGCGTTTTTGCAGATCCATGACAGATCCGCAAAAAAACGCTAATGTGAAAGTAGCCTAAGAGAGAAGAGTCTGCACACATATGTAGCCGCCTCCTCTTCATTTTATTTTGAGGTTTTGCATTAATATTAGCCAGTATAGCACCCATATGGGTATACCTGTTTTAGCAGGATAGAGTCCTGTTCTTGCCTATATTTATCTATATATAATTGAGCATATGGTTCATTCAGAAGTTAAAGGGGTTTTCTCGTCACAGACAATGGGGTCATTTCGCTAGGATATGCCCCCATTGTCTTATAGGTGCGGGTCCCGCACCTATATCGAGAACGGAGCGGGAAAAGTGGTGGCTGGAGAGCTGTGGTACTGCCACCACCAAGCGAGCTCCCCATAGAAGTGAATGGGAGCGCACCACGCATAACCGGCCGCCACTCCCATTCACTTCTATACGCTCGATAGAAATAGCTGAGCCAGCGCTCGACTATTTTAGGCGGCCCCATAGAAAATGAATAGAGGGCAACTGCGCATGCGCAGTGCACCATCCACCACATTCGGGGCTCCGTTCTCGATATAGGTGCGATTATGCCCACATTCTCTGTGATGAGACAACCCCCTTTAAAAATAAAGTTCATAACTTGTGACAATCATTTTGTTTTTAAGCAATCAACGACACAATAAACTATGGAAGGAACACAGAGAACAAGCAGAATTTGAGTCCATGTTTCCATCTGCCTATCAGCCGCCTAACATGGAATCTGACCTTCAATACAACATAAATGAGGAAGATGTGGATGATCAAGTTTTTCCTGAAAGTAAATGTTTTGGGAATCTTCCAGAGCCTCATGGCTTAATTGAGCCAACTATGATGTTGGACGTCCAAGACCTGGAGAGCGATGCCTTATTAGTAGACCCTCCTTTTCCAGAACCATTCTGCACATTGAAAACCAAAGAGAAAACGTGTATGAAGGCAGGAAGAGATTTAGATATTCGAATGCGGGAAGTAAGAAAAAAGTTGGACTTTGAAAAGACTTTAGGTCCAAAGTACCTTGAAGATGATCTAAGCTCTGTAGAAACTGAGAGGAAGAAGCTATCTGCACACATGATGTATTACAGGGAGGATCACCGTGTTAGCAAGGAATTTTTGAGCAATAGCAGCAGTAAGAGAAGCTGTCCAAAAGACAGTGAGGTAGGATTCCATCCGGTTGTATAACACTGTAAGAATTGTTGAGACATTACATTTTCATCTCCAACATTTTATGGTGTAACTTTAAATGGCCTCTGTTGTTTCTAGAAACATTGGATAAATCACTATCACAAGTGAATACAAGAAACTTTGTAAACTATGTTATCAGAGAAAACAAATATTTTTTACTCCACTTATATGCAACTTCTGCCTTCTGCACTAAGGCCGAAGAGGTGACAACTTGTTAAAAAAAAACGTAGAATGCAATTGTATAATGGCCAGCTATAGCGTTATGCCCCATGTACACAAACCTCTGCTTATTCTGTAAAGTCGCCTGAAATGAGAGGTTACACTTTAAGGTGAAATACACTTATAAAAATGAGATGTTTGTGAAGTAAGAATGGAAAATGAAGGCTCTGTAACTAACTTTGGTCCTTAAGTACTACTCCTGTGGACTAAATTCGTAACAACCATCTTAGGGGTTAAAAAGTAGAAGAGACGTATTGCCTACATTTGAGTTATTTTTCAGTATTCGCTATAGACACTGAAAAACAGGCAATACTAAGAACATATGACTCCTGCCACCCATCCTACCTAAAGCTTTTGAAAAGGTCTATCTACTCTCCAAAGATTGCTCGCTACCGCCCAAATAGTTGCAAGTTTCTAATAGGTAAAAACTTGATTTTGTCTTATTACTAGATCACGTACCGTATATTCTAAAGGGTGAGACAAAAAAACTGGATCTACCCTTTTAAAGAGGACCTGTCACCGCTCCTGACGTGACTGTTTTAGTAACTACTTGCCTTCCCCACCCCATGTAATAACATTTTTGGAGCGTCAATTCTTAAGTTGTGGTTTTCTTCTGCTTTTCTTGCAAGGAGTTTGTGGATAAAGGTACAGATGAGAGTTACCAGTTGAGGGTGTGTCCCTGCACAGTCTGACACGATCCAATCCGTGCTTCTGGTGTCAGACTGTGCAGGGAATAGCATAAGAATGGCACATAGAGTTATAAGAATAGATGCTCCAGAATTGTAAGTACAAGGGGAATGCAAGTGGCTACTAAAACAGACAGGTCAGGAGCAGTGACAGGTCCTCTTTAGGGTACTTTCACACTAGCAGCATAGCTATCCGGCAGGTGAACAGCTTGCCGGATCTGCATGCCGCAAGTACCCGTGTGCTGCCGCTCTGTCCCAGTTGACTATAATGGGGCGGGGGGCAGAGCTACAGCGCAGCAAGGCAGTGCACGTTAGAGATCGCCGGACTAAAAGTACTGCAGGTCTGACTTTTTAGTCCGGCGATCACTGCCGTGCACTACCGTGCTGCGCCATAGCTCCGCCCCCCGCCCTATTATAGTCAATGGGGATGGAGCGGCAGCACACGGGTACTTGCGGTATGGCGGATCCGGCAGGCTGTTCACCCGCCGGAACAGCCTGCCGGATAGACATGCCGCTAGTGTGAAAGTACCCTTTACTGGTGTAATTTGTAGAAAATTTACTTTCAATGTGTGAAAAATATTGGGACGGAGGCTGCATTATTTGGAGGCGGTTTTCAGCTGCAAATTTGAAATCTGCTGTATTTAATTGGGGTGATAGTAGCATGTTTAAAGAAGGAATGGTTAGAGATAGGTTGAAGAGGTGGGTTAGGGCACTGATAACTATAGTAGTAAGGGTAGAGATGAGGTGGGATGGGATTAGGTCAAGGGCATAGGTGGTGAGTGGTGATTTGGAGATCAAGGTGGAGAGCTTTTTTTTCAGTGATGGTAAATTGGAAGTGTTTTGTAGAGGAGTTTATCTTTTTTTTTTTTTTTTTTTTTTTTTTTTTTACAAACATCTTTATTGAACATTTTGTATAAGAGCCAATACAGATTATAGCAAAGTTAACCAGTAATATGTTGAAAATTCTGTCAGAGTATAACTATAAGGAGAGATAATTTGTGGGCCCTAACAGTGCATGATGTCCTTATCCACTATGTGACCAATCGAAAATGGTCATTACGGCCAACTAAGGAGGTAGGATTTTGCCAATTTTATGTTTTGAAATATGAGGCAAAGTCATCGGCTGAGATGAGGGGGTGTAGACTGGGGACGGAGTAGAGAGTTTTAGGTATTAAACAATTGTTTGGGGTTGCAGTAAAGAGATGATATAAGAGTAGTGAGACGTTCCTGTGTAGAAAAGGTGCGTGCAGACTTGAAGTGGAGAACAGCTTGTCTGTATGTTGTGCTGTTGTAAAAAACAGCGGCTGTGTCAATATCCTCAAAGAACGTTATGTTGGACAGCGGTTATGAGAGTCAGAGAGTGTGGCTAGAGAGCTAGTACACTGACTGGATATGCAGTTGAAGAGAGAGTGGTTGAGGATGCAAAAAGATTTTTGTTAGAGAGTGGGAGAACAGAGTTTAGACAAGGAGGAAGTCTAGTGTGTGTCTGTCTCTGTGGGTGGCTCTGGAGGACCATTGTGTGAAGCCAAAGGAGGAAGTAAGAGAGAGAAGTTTGGAGGCAGTTGAGTGGCATGTCAATAGGAATGTTGAAATCCTCCATGATGATGGTAGGGATGTCTGCTGAGAGGAAGTGTAGGAGCCAGGTATTGAAGTGGTAAAAAAAGGCTGTATTGGGGCCTGGTGGAACAGTAGATGATGGCTCTTTGGAGGTTGGAGGGAAAGTAGATGTAGACAGAATGAATTTTGAAAAAAGGGAGGTTTGGGAAGGGTGGAGATGGGTTGAAGGAGCAGTTAGGCTGAACGGGGAGTGTGAGTAAATTGCATTTTTCCATAGGAGAGTGCGACAGAGGAGGTTGTGTCAGAGGGTGTCGGCCATGTTTCTTTAAGACCAAGGAAGGTAAGCTTTCCAAAATGGAAGTGGTCATGCATGTAGGAAAGCTTATTGCAAGCGGAACATGAATTCCATAATGCTGTAGAGAGAAAGAGAGACCTGGGTAGCAGAGTTCAGGTGAAATGGGTATGAGGGTTAGGGGGTGAGAACAGTTTGTGCTAGGGGCTCGGAGGCAGAAAGGAGAAAGCATAGTAGGGACCAGTTGAGGGGCCCCAGCATGTCCTCAGCAGTCAGTAGAAGTAGCGAGAGGGAAAGTAGGTGGGAGTATGAATGTTTTTGTGCTACAATGTGTCTGGAAATAAGTTTTTACTGTGCCAGATAAAAACTGACCTATTATTAGAGTTGGTTCATTTTAATGGGAGCAGCGCTGCAGGACCCAGGTAGTGTACTATAGAATGGAGCTGTGTAGATGCGCAACTGCTTCCCGAACAGCTAATGGTGTCAGACCCTGCCATGTGATATTGATGACCTATCCTAGGGATAGCTGAATGTAATAATACCGTTAGTGATCTGTTTCTTTATTCTGGAGAAAAGGTACTAATACATATACAAATGAACAGCTAAGTGGACTGAGGGCAGGCTCAAACCGCTCTGTGCACCATTGCCAACCCCTCCCTCTCCTTTCTGATGGACAGGACTCGGTTTCTGCATAGTCATCAAGCCTGGCCCTGTCAATCAAGAGGGAGGGGCCGGCAGGAGGAGCAAGGGTGCACACAGTTGTCTGGGCCTGCCCTCAATGCACTTAATTTGACGGTTTAACAGTGAGTGTCCAGGTTTTAGACTCCCTTTAAATCCCGGGTATAATTAACAAACCTCCATATACTGCAGATGTTGTGGCAGACTCTTAATACATGTGGAATAGGCCAAGACAAAATTACTAATAATGTATTGCTCGTTCTCATTCATCTAGCAGCATTGATATACAGTTTTTTCATTTTATTTAATGACCCATTTCCTAGAATTGTGACTCTTGAAGTTGTTTGGTTTTGCAGGAAGATGCCATATTTGGAATCCTGAGCAAGGTCAAGCCACCATATCCATCATGTACAGACTGTATGTATTCTGAGACGCAGGAGGAATGCCAAGATCTGGATACAGCTGGCATACCTGAAGCCCCCACTGTATGCACACAGCCAGCACTGTTACAGCACATGACTTCAGCAGTTTTGGATAGGATGCATGGACACAAACTGGTTAAATCAACACCACTTCACACCGATTTGCGCACTTTTGCTTCAACCCCTTCTAAAGCCATTGATGAAAATTACAGTGATTCACTCAATCTGCATGAAACAAAAGATGACGAATTCTGTGAAGACTCAAAGAGAAATTTAAAACAAGGTAAAGATCTGAAATATTTGTTTTTCAGCAGGGACTTGGAAAAACCTGCCACGCATAGCTACTTGATGCAACACCAAGAATCGATTATTCAGCTTCAGAAGGCTGGTTTGGTTAGAAAGCATACCAAAGAACTGGAACGTCTCAAGAGTGAAGGCTCTTCTGTGCTGAAAGAGAGTCCTTTAGAAAAGACCGAGAGCTGTAATCTTGATCATACACAGCAACCTTCTGATCAGTCTATTGAAGAACAAACGGGTAGCACAGAAAAAGTAGAATTGGTCGACATATTGGATGGCGTGTTTCAGAAGACATCTACCCCATCCTACAGCAAAGCTGATTTGATCAGTAGTTATACAAAAGACTTTCTGAAGACTATCTGCTACACTCCAGCGTCTTCCTCAATGAGCTCTAATCTCACCCGCAGTTCAAGCAGTGACAGCATCCACAGCATTCGTGGCAAGCCTGGCCTCGTCAAACAGAGGACTCAAGAAATCGAAACTCGCATGCGTCTAGCCGGTCTTACTCTTTCTTCACCTCTCAAGAGATCCCACTCACTAGCCAAACTGGGAAGTCTCAATTTTTCCACCGATGATTTATCAGGTGATCCTGACACTTTTCAACGCTCTGAGTGCAAGAGCCCAAGGCTAAGAGGCAATTTCATCTGCACGGACACTCCATCCTCCACCTCAACAGTAGAGAATCCATCAGGTCTCACGGGGTCTAATAATTCATCAATGACTGAGACAGAAACAAGATGACTTTTTACCAAATGTTACTTTTAATTTATGTCTGATGTAAACGTAATGGGCAGATATGTTTGAGACCAATATTATGTTGCTTTTATACCCATTGCAAATTTACTTGACTAACTGTGCACATAATATTATTGTGTTCTTTACTAATGTTTTTTTTCTTAATTTTTGTATTGTGGATTTTTTTCTATTTTATTGTTACTGCCCATCAAGGTACTGTTTTTGTATTTAAGTTGCTTTTGGACTGGGTACCACGACATTGTTACAATTTGTAGACAAAGAATAACTAATATATGTATAAAGGTATGCTGCACTTCACGTTTACTGAATCCATTTACTTTAGTAACGTTTTATAGACACACCAGTATACAGTGCTGTACAAAAAGGGGTTGTTCATCTCCCCCCCCCCCCCCCACCCTCTACTTGACTGCTCCTTGCCTCTGGGTTCCTGCTCCTTTGCTCCCCCGATACACCTTTCCATTCTCCCCTTGTCAACAATTGTTTTGTCACAGATTAAATGGCTAGAGCTGCCCAGGAGCGGACTTGCCATATACCTTACAGGGAAATTAACCAGTGGCCCAATGCCCAGGGGGCCTCCTGAGGCCTTCTTATACATAAAAGATCTGATGCTCTCAGGATTAATTATGCACCAGGTACCCTCCTGAATTTAACGGTATAACCATCCTCACTATGGTGATAGGGCAGTATTTTATGCTGCCCTGTGGTATTCGGTTTTGCTGGGGCTGTATTTTGTGCTGCACTACGTATTGCTGACCTTCCTACTTCTGTTGTCCCACCCTACTTGTGGCTTGTGTTGTCTCGCCTTCTGTCAATTTGGACTTCTCTACAACTTGGGGCCACTTTTGTTTTGTTTTTTCCAATGCCACTTTAACTTCTGAATTGGGGCCCTGCTGCAGCCACTGTGTCCCCCATGCATATGGACCAGTGACATAATGCATGGTAGACTAGTCACTGCGGCAGCCTACTGATTTCTGTCAAAACAGATTTGATACAGGAGACTGAAGAGGTGCTGCAGCGGCAGGGCTGGTAAGTAGTTGGGACCCAGCAGCAGGGAGCAGGTAAGTATGATTCCCTCTGTAGGTCCTGCCACATGAAGGAATGGGCACTCAAAAGGCACTTAGGTGTGAACAACCCCCTTGAAGAGAATTCACTGCCAGATTATATCCTGGCTTTTTATTTGTTTAAAGGGTTTGTCTCATCTGGACACGGCATATTGATAGGACATACCATAAATATCTAAGGCCTCTTTCACACTAGCGTTGTGAGGATCTGGCATGCACTTCCGTCACCGGAAATGCCTGCCGGATCCGTCACAACGCAACACACCTGAAAGCATTTGAAGACTGATCAGTTTTCAAAATGCTTTCAGTGTTACATGGCAGCCAGGACGCTACTAAAGTCCCGGCTGCCATGGAAAAGTAGTGGGGAGCAGTGGAGAAACTACTTACCATCCGTGCTGCTCCCGGGGTGCTCCACAATGACGTCACAGCGCCCCTATGTCGCATGGATGATCCGAAACGACGTTTAGCTTAAAGTCGGATCCGGATTAATGCTTTTCAATGGGCATTATTTCCAGATCCGTCCTTGCGGCATGCCTTCAGTTTTTTTGGCCGAAGGAAAATCCGTAGCATGCTGCGGGTTTTTCAACGGCAAAAAAAATGTTTGAATACTGAACTGAAGACATCCTGATGCATCCTAAACAAATTTCTTTCTATTCAGAATGCATTGGGATAATCCTGATCAGTATCTTTCCGTCATAGAGCCCCGAGGACGGAACCCTAGGACGGAAAGGAACAACGCAAGTATGAGATGCCTAACAGGTTCAGGTCTCAAAAAATGGAGCAATGTGTCAGGTGGCTCAATTAGTCAGGATCTCATGGAAAAGGTGCTCTCACTCTGAATGGCCACCTCGCAAACGGCCAAAAAAACGGAGAAATGCGTATGTAAATAAATAACAGAGTGGGCACTCAGTATCAGGACAGGATGCAAGGAAACGCAAATAGTATAGTAAAAGTTAATTTAATAAAATGACAGAAAATCTACAACATACTGAAATATAAACATGAACATAAACCCCACGCTAAAACTTTGCAAGTAGATGGCGTAAAAGTGCAGATGTAACAATATGGAGTAAAAAAGTAAAAATACTGGCAAAAAACGGCAATGGAGTCTCCTCAGTGGATATAAATAGCTGTAATGGTGTTTGCTGACGTCCAATAACCCCCAAGTTCTCACTTGGAGAATATAGTAGAGCTGTAATGCTTCAGACACAGTTGCATGCAGCGTCCCACATGACGTGTCATACGACCAGGTGAAGTGTTCTCTGAGTGGAGACCAGGTCCTAAAGTCCACCTTGTATAGGGAATTTTGTGGAGCCTTTGAATCCTTAACTGGATAATAATGTATCCGCACAAAATCAACAGAAGATCCACGTAAGATAGTTCGCCCAATGCTGCCCAACCATACGCGTTTCGGAGGTCCTCCTCCTTCCTCAGTGGTAGGTTCAGGTCTCACCTCTAACAGAGTGATGGATGAGATCTGCACACCGTAACTAGGAAGGGTGCTCATAGAGGACAATAGTCAAAGCAATTGTTGAAGAGATTCTATGGCACACTAATTATAGTTTTATAATGCTTTTAATCCATCATGTAAATGTTTAGATTACTTAGTACAATCAGCCCATGTTCAGAATTTCCACATACATACAGAGATTTTACAAGGCCATATAATGTCCCAACGTTTCGGTCCAACAAATGACCTTTATCAAGGGATCTGTCAAAAAATATGAACATTAGATATAGCATTCCATATGTTATTAACGAATTGAAGTATAAATGAGAAAAAACAGAGGTCAAGAAGGGTTACATAATATATGCCAATAATAAGAAATGACATTGATAATGATCATCAAAGCAGCAATCAATATACTACAGGTCCATAGTAGTGGCAATTATATAATCAACTGTAAAAGGTACTGCTGTGAGGCATGTGAAAGTATATAGAAGTATTAAAAAAGGGGTGTCTGGATATTGAGGAAATAAGGAGCAGTGAGGCAAGAAAATATGGTAGTAAAGGTAAAGTAGGCAAGAGAAAGTTATAAAATGGGGCCAGAGGTGCGTTGGTGGTGAAGTTGGGGAGCTGTGGTTATTACCTGAGGCCTGAAGTGGAGAGACTAGATCTGGACAGCACTGCATGGCGGCCCAGCATGTTATAAATAGAGGGAAAAAGTGTATGGCGTCGTAGGAGTGAGCACGTCACTACGTCAGGGTGCGCGTGCGTAGCGCTATGTGAGGTAATGCTGGCAACGGAATCGCGCTTGTAGGGGTGACTACAGAGAGAGATTGCGATGGAGGGGGACGACAGGGGAAATAATCCATAATAAGTAAAGGTGAAATTATCTAATATACAATATATGAAGTCTGAAGGGGATCCATTGTATAATGGATTGTTGAAAAGGACAATATGTCAAGTAGGAATAGGAATTGAGCATATAGAATGAAGGATCGAGGGAGAATTACCGTACAGAGAAAGGAAAATGGAGAAATAAGAGAGAAAAGGCAAAAAGTAAGGAGAAAAAGGTAGAAAAAAAAGTGGAAGAAGGGGAAAAAGGAAAAATAAAAAAGGGAAAGAGTGAAAAAAGGGGGAGCAGATAGGGAAGAGAGGAAAGGAAACCAGAGAAAAGGGGGAGGGAGGAAGGAAAAGGATATTGACAAGGATAAGCACGAATCAGGTATAAGATCAAAAATTTAAAGCAAACCATGAATGAAACTAAACACAGCAAAAATTAGTAAGGCATACATGGTAGTGAGGGGGTTAGTTACGGGGAGGGGTGGGAAGGGAAAAGGAAAGTGTGTGGGGGGGGGGGGGGGGAGAATCTCACCCATGTCTGCTAATTATCCCAGAGTAACGAATCTGAAAAGGAATGGAGAAGAAAAAGTTATATATTGTTACAGAAAAAATCACATTCTCTATTCAGTCCTTTTGGGGACAAAGTATCCAAGCGATGGACCCAAAAAAATTCACGTTGTCTTAATTGTAGCGTACTTTTTCATCCCCTGCATGGAATCAATACTTCTTCCAGGACTAAAAGACGCAGTGATGAAATGTGATGGTGGAACTCATTAAAATGGGCTAGAAATGGAAATAACCATTGTTGAGTTCTAATGGTAGACTTGTGCTTGGAGATTTGGTCTCTTATATGTTGTGTGGTTTCACCAACGTAAATCAGGCCGCAGGGGCATTTAATAAAATAAACCACATAGGTGGATTCACAGGTAAAAAATCCCTCAATTGGGCATTTTTTGCCCGAATATAGGTTTATCACTATATTGTCTTTTATGACACTTGAACACTGGGCGCAATGGAGATTGGAAAAAGTACCTGATTTAGGGTTCTTAAGGAAACGTTGACGGGGGATCTTGGGAATGTCTGCCCCAACCAGCCTATCTCTAATTTTTCTTGAACGTTTGTAACATGTTAGTGTGGAGCTTGGAATTGCAGCATGTTAGGGTATGCCTGAGGCAATATGCACCATTGTTGTCAGATTGTATGTTAGATTTTAGGTATGAGGGGATGGTACATCATAATACATGGTATCTGTTTGGTCGTATCCGATGTAGAATTCTGCAATGTGTCAGAATGTGAGGTGGCCAGTTGGAATGCTTGTGTATTCAATGGGTAACCTCTCTGAACAAATTTAAATGACATCTCTTCTGCTCTCTTTTGGCGTGTAGGGAGGGTTTGTAACAATCCTCTCTACTCGTGTTAGTTGTGAGCGGGGTAGAGACATTTCAGTTGTTCTTGGATTACAACTTGTATAATGTTAAAGGGGTTGGCCACCATATCCATACTTTACACAACATTGTTGGAGGCAGGGTAAAAAATAGAGATTCCAAATATACTTTATTTAAAAAATATGTCTGGTAATCTTTTTATAGTAAGCCACAGCCCCTTAGCCCCACTCTGCCGTGCAGCCAGTTCGTCCATGGCTGCATGCGACCTGGAGAAAGCTCGCCCATGCCTGTAGTGTAACTGCACATGCGCTGCTTTTCCTAATCTTCCTAAGAGCAGCGCATGTCCAGTCTGCCACTGGCACGCTCCCTGTTCCGTCTCTGACAGGAATCCGCTGCTTTTTCTGTCAGTAGAAACAGATTATTCCGTTCGGAGAGGGGAGCCTAGTAAGAGCGTGTCTGATCTCCTGGCCGTAATTCACAGACATCAGAGCAATGGGAGCGCACTGCATCTCTGTACACACTGATGCCGTGCGCTCCAGGGCACCAGCACTGAAAGGGTATCCAGCAGTAAAATAACCTGCACTTCATCCAGCCGCAAGACAATACTTCCCCCCCTACAGGGAGCCCCTCTTGCCTGCTATCTGTGAATGGGAGAGTAAGGCATCAGTGTGTACAGAGAGGCCCTGAAATCCCCTTCACAGATAGGAGGCAAGAGGAGCTCCCTGTAGGGGGGAGGGGGATGCAGCCCTAATCAGAGCCCCAGTAACGTACATTTTTCCTATCGCCCATGACAGCACCATCGGAGAGAGGAGGACCCGCCCCCCAGAGACAGGAAACCTGCAGAAAATAAAAAGGGCGGACACTCTCTTCCCCCTCAGTGTGGTTTCCTGTCTCTGGGAAGCCTGCAGCATGGATTCTTTATCCTTCCCTCTGGTGGCGCTCCGTACATACCTGCGGTCCCTGGGTAAGTTATGCGGCATCGGGTGGTGCGCTGGAGCAAGCAGGGGCACAGCTAAGCTCCAGAGGGAGTATTTAGTGTGCGGGAGCATGAAGTCGGCATGGCGTTACAGGTGCCGCAAAGATTGGAAGACGCCGGCCACCAGGGGAGGAAGAGGAGGGGCTCCGGCCATGAGCAGGCCGCGAAGCGCTCCCTGGATCATGTGACCGGCATAGGGGCCGGATGATGACGTCACCGATATGCGCTCTATGAGAAGAGCTCGGGCTGCTGGGACCGGCGTCTGCTGACCAGAGCTTCACAGCTATGGAGGAAGACGAGCTTCCTGAGAAGCCTGCAAACCCTCCAGTCTCCGTACCTCTGAGGGGGTGAGTTTGGGTCTATTGGGGCCCTGTTCCCGTATACTGATTGTGGGTATTGATATTTATTTCAGGCCAGGCCCAAAAAAGTTATCGCAAAAAATAAGAATAAGGAATGTGCCCTGTGTAAGTTCCTGTTACCCTCTGAGTGGGACAAAAAAGTTGTGCCAGCCATGTATCTACCGTACTGTGGCAGAGGAATCCCCTTCTTTCTATAAATGTCTTCAGTTCGGTCTGAAGTTAACACTTCATTGGCCTCCAAAAAAGATCTGAAACCTAAACGTAAAGAGGTGTTAAGGGAACCCTTATCCTCTGATGAGGAAGAAATAACGTCTTCAGTGTTCGATCCCTCAGATGACTCATCCCTGTAATCTTTGGATGAAGAAATGGGGGGGGGGGGGGGGTTGGAGGCCTTGTTTTCTCACAGAAGATACTGAAAAACTGCTGAAAGCTATTTGTTCTATTATGGGTATAGAGGAGACCTGTGGGCCCCGTTCTATTCAGGACATCATGTTTGGGGGTTTAGAGTCCAGACACCATGGTATTTTTCCAGTACACAAAAATGTGGCAGCTCTTATAAAGGGAGAGTGGAAGAAACCCAATAGGAGAGTGTTCATATCAAAGAACCTCAAGCGTAAATATCCCTTTAAGGATGACGACTGTGCTTCTTGGGATAAGGCACCACGTATTGATGTGGCTATTTCTAAAGTATCTAGGAAAACTGCCCTCCCGCTTGAGGATTCAGGGATTCTAAAAGACCCCATGGACAAAAAGGCGGATGCCTTCCTTAAGGGATCATGGGAAGCTTCAACTTAGTCTTTCAGACCTAGCATTGCCTCCACTTGCACAGCCCGGTCGTTGATAGTCTTGTTAGCAGACTTAGAGTCTCAGTTAAGGAATAGGTGTCCCCGTGAGGATATTTTAGCCTCCCTTCCCACAATTAAAAAAGCGGCTGACTTTTTGGCGGATGCTTCGGCCGACTCTGTCAGGCTAGCTGCTAAATCAGCAGCCTTGTCAAACTCCGCTCGTAGAGCACTTTGGATTAAGAATTGGAGAGGTGACAGCTTCCAAAACTAAACTGTGTGGGGTCCCATGCGAAGGGGAGTATCTGTTTGGCCCTAGCCTAGATGATCTCTTTGAGAAGGCAGCAGACAAGAAGAGGAAGTTTCCTGGGTTTCAGGGTTCCTTCCCTAGGAGGGGTAGATCTTCTAAGTTTTTTTGTCCCTTTAGAAGTAATCAGGACAGAAGGTCCAGAGATGACAGATTCAGAAGTCAGAAGAAGAACAAAAACTATTTCTTTAACCAGCCCTTTTCAGACCAGAGAAAACCTGACCAGCAATGAGGCCAGATTTCTGGTAGGGGGCAGACTAAAGTTTTTCCTGACAGAATGAAGGAAAATTTCCTCCAGTCCTTGGGTTTTAGACACCATAGCCAGGGGTCTAAAGTTGGAATTTCTTCGGTCTCCTCCTACCAGATTTCTTCCCACTGTGGATCCTTCCACAAGATCGGTTATAGGGGAAGAAGTGGAAAAACTTTTAGTAAAATCGGTTCTGATCCCAGTAAAGACAGAAGAAGCGGGCGAAGGATTCTATTCGCCGCTGTTTCTGGTCAAAAAACCAGACGGTACCTTCCGGACCATCATAAATCTAAAAAATCTAAACCTCTACCTCCATCCAAAGAAGTTCAAAATGGAGACAATTCGGTCGGCTATCAACCTGCTTTACCCCCAGTGTTTTATGTCCGTTCTAGACTTAAAGGACGCATATTATCACATTCTCATCATGGTGGAACATCAGAAGTTCCTAAGGGTGGCAGTTTTCTTGCAGGGTCAGCTCCAGCATTTTCAGTATCAAGCCCTTCCTTTTGGCCTTTCCATGGCCCCAAGAATATTTACCAAACTGGTGGCAGAAATGGCGGCTCATGTAAGGGAAAAAGATATCCTCTTCATTCCCTGCCTAGACGACTTTTTGATAGTGGGTCAATCAGAGGTAGCCTGTAATCTAGCAGTCAGGGAAGTACGTTCTATCTTAAACCGGTTGGGCTGGATGGTAAACGAGGAAAAATCAGAACCAGTAAAGAGACAAGTCTTTCTAGGTCTAATCTTGGACTTTTCCCTCCAGAAGTGTTTTTTACCAACAGAAAATATACAGGTTGTGCAGAACAAAATCAAAGCGTTGATAGGAAGACCTATCACTTCTGTAAGGAAAGCAATGTCGGTTCTAGGAACCCTTACATCTTGCACCCCAGCAGTAAGGTGGGCGCCACTACACTCCAGACCATTGCAGTGGTAGATATTGTCCAATTGGAAAACGAACAAGTCATTGGACGCAGGAATGAAGGTTTCACCACAGACCCTACAGGAGTTGTCCTGGTGGTTGAAGACAGAAAATCTGTCCCAGGGTTTACTATGGAGAACAGGCAAGCTAGTCTGTCTCACTACGGACGCAAGTCCCTGGGGGTGGGGCGCTCACATGCAGGGATCCTCCTTCCAGGGCAGGTGGGACTCCCTTCAGAGAGGAGGGTCATCAAACCTAAAAGAATTAATGGCGGTCGGCTGTGCTATGCAAGCTTTGCTCCACAAAATACAAGGGAAGAACCTAAGGGTCCTTTCAGACTGTAGTGTCATATTTGAACAGGCAAGGAGGGACAAAGTGCAGGTCCCTTATGACGGAAGCCTATGCCATCTTAAGCCTGGCAGAAAGAGAGTGCAATTCAATCTCAGCGGTTCACATCAGGGGAGTGGAGAACAGACAGGCAGACTTCCTGAGCCGCCATCTTCTATCTCAGGGGGAATGGTCTCTAGACCCTTCTATTTTTCAGAAGATAGTGAATCTCTGGGGCATCCCCGACATCGATCTATTTGCTACCCATTCCAACAAAAAAGTAGAGAAGTTCTATTCCCTAAGTCGGGTGGGATCCCCCCTGGGAATAGATGCGCTGGCTCAGGATTGGACATTTCATCTGGGATATGCCTCCCCCACTCCCCTTTCCCCTGATCCCCAGAGTATTACGAAAGATCAGGGAAGAGAATGCCAGGGTAATTCTAATTGCCCCCTTTTGGCCCAGGAGGTCCTGGTTCACGATACTCCGGACGATGTCTCAGATCCTTGGGTCCTGCCGGATGTCCGGGGTCTCCTGAGCCAGGGTCCAGTAGTACATCCAGCCGTGGACAGGTTGCACCTGACGGCCTGGATTTTGATAGCTACCTTACTTAAAAGCAAGAAAGAGGTAACCATAGGAATTTATTCAAAAATCTGGCAGAAGTTCCTTGATTTTGCCCAGATTCAGTTGAGAAATATCCCTTCTGTAGCTCCCTTAAATTCTATTTTAGAATTTCTCCAGAGAGGGCTTGAATTAGGTTTGGCCACCAGCACTTTGAAGGTTCAGGTTTCGGCCCTTTCCACCCTATTTAATCAGAACCTAGCTGGGAGTCCATGGGTATCAAGGTTCTTTAAGGCGGTTGAAAGATCCAGGCTAGTGTCGACCCCTAGTCCCCCTCCCTGAAGCTTGGAGGTGGTTCTGAAAGCTTTATCTGAACCCCCATTTGAGCCCATTAACTCCATCTCTATAAAACATTTAACATTAAAACTGGCCATCCTGATAGCCTGGATCTCCCCAATTCTCCTGGCGGAAGTCAAGGCTATCTCAATAAATCCTCCATACACGGTAATTCTGGACGATAAAGTTATTATTCGTCCCGATCCGGCCTTTTTACCTAAAGTCGTTACCAGGTTCCACCGTTCCCAGGAATTTATTCTCCCTTCTCTGTTCCAGAACCCTTCTACTGAGGGGGAAAAAGCTTTGCATTGTCTGGATGTTAAGAGGTCCCTTTTGGAATACCTCTCTATTACCTCCGAATGGCGAAAGTCCTCTTCCCTTTTTCTTCAGTTCCAGGGGACAAACAGGGGTTCAGTTGCCTCTAAAAGTTCCATCGCCAGATGGATAATATCTGCTATTTCCCTATGTTATCTATCCTCTGGTCTGTCTCCTCCTGTTGGTGTGAGGCTCACTCGACCAGGGCAGTGGCTGCATCTTGGGCGGAAAGGTCCTCAATCCCTATTGAGAAAATTTGTAAGGCTGCGACCTGGTCTTGAATTACTTGAAACAACATGTTCCTGAAGAACGTGACAGGCAATGAATTACATAAAATGACGTAATCCTGAAGAACGTAACAGGCAATGGATTTAAACAACGTAAACCTTAAGAGCCTGTTAGGTCATGTGATGACTTTGACTGAACGTGGGCCTGAAAAAACATGACAGGCAAGAATTAACCTAAACCGCAGAAAATCTGACGTACATAGGAAGCAAAAAAGCAAATAAAATAAAATAACGTGAGATTGAGAAGCGTGACAAGCGGGTACCAACGTAAGCCTGAGGTTCGTAGCAGGAAATGGGATAAATTAAGCGGCGTCGCCTGAAAAACGTAACAAGCGTGTTTTTTTTAACAAACAAACAAGCACCTGTGCAATATGAATACCTTGGCTGAGTAATCACAGAGACCCTATCCCAAGTGAGCCAAAGGAAGGTTAAAGCGAAGAACCAAGAAAGAGAGCTAGTTGAGACTAAAAACGGGTCATACCGGTAAATGTCTGACAAAGTGAGCCTGAGACAGTACCGGTCTGGATACCTAACAGACGTGTCGTATGCAAGGCCCCCCTCAGACCGTGCGTGATTGGTCAGCGCTGGCAGTGCCTGGCGGACCCCTCAAAATCTTCCTACCGAGCCGTGCGGTAAGACCACACGAGATCCGACACTGAAGATGGGGCTGAAATCTTCAGTGCCGCCTATATTAAAGTTATGGAGGACCTCCAGGCTCGGGATGCTATCCCATCTGTTGCAAAATCAAAAAAATTGCAAGACTATACTGCTATGTAAGCCAGCCTGTGATCGCAATATGTAGGTAGTAGAGAGAAAAAGAACACGCCTGGGAAAGCTTACTGAATTGGCTAACACGAGAGCAGGCACCCTGGCGCTCACTCCACGCATATTGTGTGTGTGTGTATATACTGTAGCTATATCATAATGCACAGGCACACGCTGGACTAGGGAGAAAAATAACTGCCCCACCTACAGCTCCTGACCGACTCCGGGTACCGAGCGAACGGGTTGGGTGGGGAACGTGGGGAGCGGTTCTCGCGAAAGTTCGGGAACCGTCCGGCTGACATGAAAACTAGCCGGCGTGGAGTCCCCTGGCCTGCAGGCACGCGCCCAGGGCTTGGAGCCAAAACCAGGGGAAGGAGACCAGGTAAACGCCACCGATACTTACCAATGAAGATGGCAGGATCGGTTTACCATGAAGCAACCCTGCTTACCCTTAGACACGTTGCGAGAGGGCAACGTACTGATGCCTCACAGGAAACGTCCCAGGCTCCGGAAATTCACGTGCATCGGTATGTGGAAGCCTGTGGAATTTAAAGGCCCTACGTCCCTCCCAGAAATATCCCAGGCAAGGTACCACAGATAAGTCCACAAATACAAATGCAAGTGATAGTGTTCATACATAATTATAGGAGCATACATAAAATTTATATTAATATATGCAAACATGTTATCACAAGTGACAACAGTGAAAAGTGCGTATGGTGTATTTCATGAATGAAATGCTATGTGCATATAGACCTAAACAAGTAACAGTAACCATGTTATTAAAATTATCCTGTGTGATATCCTATTAAATTCATAAACACCTACTTACTCGTTGGTGGTATAGCGGAGGCGGATGGCGTCCCCGTGTATGTAAAGCGCATGACAACGCAAACCGGTCAACCCCGCCCACTGTCCCATACACTCTGATCACGTGTCCAGACTACGCCCCATGTGATCACAGGAGGACGTCAAAGTTCAGGCGATGGAGCAAGGGGGCGGAGGGAGAGGGCGGGCAGTCACATGATCAGCAAAGACACCCAGGGGCGGCATCGTCCTGAATAATAACAAAGACAGCTGAGTACATGTTTTCAGATGGGACGTATGTGTACATGACAATGAGCCAAGGTCCGGACCTAGTGAACGAATCTAGTAATCATAATGTTTCTATGTACACAAAACTGAATAAAGACACAAAAGCTATCAAATTCCCGTGAGACTCCTATAAATGAATAAGGTGAATAAATGTTAAAGTGCTAGCCTAAGGGTTAAAGGGTAAAGAAAGGGGAAATAGATGCAGCCCAAAATGCCATAGACCAAAAAGGACTTGGCGGGAAGCGGGTGCAGATGTGTGCCACTAACAGATGGCCACACACCTACCACCTGTAGTGCCTGCCCTTGACTCAACACATTTGTGTGTCGCCCCACAGGCAGCCAATAAGGAGAGATTATACAATAAATAGGCACATAACATGACAATAGCTTGATCGAGGGGGGCGACATAGGAGGCGGGTGCAGATGTGTACCACTGTCAATGGTGCCACAACTGTCACCTGTTATGGCCACCTGTATTGCAAGCACCTGTGTATGTCGCCCTACCAATGGACAAAAATCTACCTCCATAGTATGTCATCACCTATCCACTCTTTTTGGTGGCGTGCACCAACTGGTGTCAGGCCACCCATCAGGAGGTAATAACCCCTAAATGTCCCTGGTTAAATGGGGTGTAAGCCCCAAAAGTAAAGTAAATAAATGAAATAAAAAGATAAAAGTGAATAAAGCTGCATACATCTCCGCAAAACCCCATACCCTATAGGTACAGCACAAAAAGAGGGCAAAACCCTCATATAGGTTCCGAGAGCCAGTGTGTCTTCTGGTAAGGGTGCAGTCCAGGTTCAGGCCTGAAGATGATGTAGAAAAACCCGCCAGATACCATCGAGTAAGGTGGTGTAAAAAGGACAATGGTAGATGTATATATTTATCTGTGTAAAAAAAGAAGAAAAGAGTACTGAATTATTAGCATTGTTCAATATATCACCTCAGTCAGGTCAGACGATAAGAGGCCCCCTATAAAAATAGCCCCCATTTGAACTCCGTATTAAGACCGATGGGCTTGAGAGTTTTCAGTCTATGTATCCATAATAATTCCCTAAGTTTCAAAATCAGTTCCCTGTCTCTTCCACGTCTAAGTGGTGGGACATGGTCAATAATTCTGAATCTGAGGTCCTTCTCCCGATGACCTGCTTCAAGGAAATGTTTAGGGACTGGGAGGTCTTTTCGTTTTTGACGTATCGTCTACCTATGGTGGTTCAATCTAGTCTTCAGGTCCCATGTAGTTTCCCATATATAGAGTAGCCCACAGGGACACTGAAGCAGATAGATTACAAAGGTTCTGTCACAAGTGAGAAAGTGCCTAATCTCATATTGTGTACCCAATGTAGGATGTGTAAAAGAGTCTCCTTTCAACATGTAAGTGCAATTGATGCATCTAAAGCATGGATGGCTTCCATATTTCCTAGAGCCAATGAATGTCTTCACCAAGGTCCTGGAGGCAACCGAAGCTTTGACTAATTTGTCTCGAAGACAAGGTGGATGGCGATAAGACATCAACGGGTGATCTGTAGTTCTTGAACATGTCTTAAATTGCTAGTTAAAATATGCCAGTGATTTCTGATGAGGTCCCTGATCACATTGATGTGTTCAATGTGATGAGTACTGTGAGACAAATGGAATGTGGTCCATAGCATTTTTAGATTTAGGTTGATGTATGATGGAGTTAGATAATTGTTTTGATATTAATCTAGTAGGATACCACCATTGTCTGAATTTATCAGCCATTCCTTAGAGTCTAGTGAATAGTCTGTTTTGATCTTGTTCGATCAGTTTAACTCTCAAGAATTGGCTTAATGGAAACAAATTAATGGTAGTTCTAGGGCAGGCATGTCCAAACTCCGGCCCTCCAGATGTTGCAAAACTACAACTCCCATCATTCCTGGACAACCTACAGCTATCAACCTACAGAAGGGCATGATGGGAGTTGTAGTTCTGCAACACCTGGAGGGCCAGAGTTTGGACATGCCTGTTCTAGGGTGACAACTGTTGTAACTAAGTAAAGTGTTGCTGTCGGTTGGTTTCGTATATAAATCCGTACTCAAATGATCACCTGCCACATAGACCATAGTGTCCAAGAACTGGACTTGTTCTTTGGAAAATGTAAGAGTAAACCCAATATCAGGATCCATCTGATTAAGAAATGTGTAAAAATTGTGTAACTGGGACTCATTGCCCATCCAGATGAGGAAGATGTCGTCTGTGTATCTCCATATTAGGTATTGCTGCATTTGTAACGACCTGCTCTATAAAAATATCACATGGTTTAGCCCCTCAGATGAATGGTGTAAAACAAAATAAAATCTACGTCAAAACAACCGATTTTTTTGGTCACCTTGACTCGTATACAGTATATCACCTTGACCCGTAATATTGAATGATCCAGAAATCATATGTACCAAAAAAATGGTACCAATAAAAACATCAACTCTTCCCACAAAAAATGAGCCACTGTGTTTTGTTTGGCCAGGGATGTCATGTGATCACTCCTCTGAAGATGCTTGCTGTGATGCATGCTGGGATTTTTACTTTCACTTTGAAGCTGCTCCACCCACACTGCCTCTCATCAATGGGAGCATGCTATGCTGAACACATTAGAAAAATTATATGTACACAGTATATCTCTCATGATACAAATACATTGTGGCTTTAGTTATTATCTAGGACCCTTTATTTTTTTTATGTGTATGGTGGCCAACCCCTTTAAATGCTGTTCCTGTCTGTTGGTTTGCTGTACAGGTCGATTTCAGTATCAATGTGTCCAAAAAAACTGATTTCCCTAGTGCCAATCTGTACTATGAAACCTAACTCGGAGTACACAATATTAAGGTATTGGTGGAAGAGTAGTGCTCTAGACTTAGGACCATTCCAGGGGCAGAATATGTTGTCAATAAAGCGAAGCCACATAGTGGCATGTTGTTTAAAGAGTGGGTGAGGGTATACAAATTTTTCCTAGAAAAAAATCATATGCATTAGCGTAAGGCGGGGTCACATTAGTTTCATGCTGCCCCGAAATGGGAAGAGGAACCCTTATGCATTTGTGCGCCCAGGTGCCTCCATAAATGTTAATTTCACACTAACAGAATGTGTAACAGAATCATACTGACATAAATCTGTCAGTATGATTCTGAAGTAGAAAGGTTGGGTAGAGACACACAGCGTTATCAATCGTGATAATGCCCTGTACTCTTGTAAGTCCAGAACGCAGAATCCCTCTGTCACAGAGCGTGATTCCCACAAGGGACACGTTTGTGTGAAAGAGCCCTTACAGGGTATGCTCATTAGCACTCCTTATGACAGGCATCTTCAAACTGCGGCCCTCCAGCTGTTGTAAAACTACAACTCCCACAATGCCCTGCTGTAGGCTGATACCTGTAGGCTGTTCGGGCATGCTGGGAGTTGTAGTTTTGCAACAGCTGGAGGGACGCAGTTTGAGGATGCCTGCTTTATGAAATCTTCATCAGTTTTTTTACAGTTCAAATCCAAATTTCTATTATTTAAATCCTGGCATACAGGCTTACCACTGAGCCATTACCAATAGCCAAGATCTTGACCATCATACTATTTTAGTGAGCTTGGTTTAAAATCTCTGTGTTAGCCTTATTTTGGCCAAAATGAGACTTGAAACATTTTTTGCATGGTATGCACGAATCCTTAGCAGTACACTAAACATTACATTTTTTTTTTTTTTTTTTTAAAAAGGCATACTAGAGTAGAATAATCTGTATTTTAATTAGGGTGGAAGGGAAGGTGGGATGTGTCTAGAGCAGTGATGGGCAACGTGCGGCTCTCCAGCTGTTGCAGAACTACAACTCCCAGCATGCAAAGCCTGTCTATAGCTATCAGCCTACTGCAGGGCATGGTGGGAGTTGTAGTTTAGCAACAGCTGGAGAGCCGCACGTTGCCCATCACTGGTCTAGAGATTGTGCCTGGCAGATATACTCCATAGTAGTGCGTAGTATTTCTCTAGCGCAGATTGCAGTGCAAAGTTCCTTTAGTTCCACCGCTATGTGCGACTTCTTCCTGCTCCTGGCAGGTCTAAAAAAAAAGTGGGCCTGGCGTGGAACGGGACGTGCCAGCATGCCGTCTCATTTATCATTATCTACACCTCGTTTAGAAAATGGTAAATGAAGCTGTCTTAAATTGAGAAGCAGTGGTGGATCCGTCAAAATTATGTGGAGGCCGGTATCTCTTCATAACTCCGGAGGATCCACCACCAGTGCAGAGCCTTATGAAGTCCGGCATCTAAAACACTGATCTTAATAAATGTGCCCCATAGTCTTTGTTTTAATACTCTCTTACATGGGTATAGTCACTTTTCAGTGTAAAAATAACCTGTCACCACCTGTCTACCCTGTAAAATAAAATTACGGGACACAGTTCTCTATCAGGCTATTGTCGTTCCGAAATATTTTCCTGATGCAAATGAAACCGTTTTTTCCTTTCATTATTAAGTGATTAACCAGAAAGCTATATGTGTGTGATGAT
The DNA here is from genome assembly GCA_033119425.1 of Bufotes viridis. Lineage (NCBI taxonomy): Eukaryota > Metazoa > Chordata > Amphibia > Anura > Bufonidae > Bufotes > Bufotes viridis. The sequence goes on from CM065589.1 coordinate 194,488,594, forward strand.
TTGTGAGAGAGGCAGCACATGTGATTCAAGACTACCGATTGCCCCATAGTCCATGGTAAATCCCTATTTGGGGGATCTGTTTACACTTCTATATGGGGTTTTTTCTGTCAGGGGGAAATTGGGAGAAAAATTGTATTAAAGAGATTCTCCAGATACGTCATCAGTATCTAATTGGTGGGGCTCCGACACCCAGCAATCAGCTGTTTTCAGCTGATGCCGGGAAATGAACAGTAGACGGAGCCAAAAACAGAAGGCTCTGCCCACGGTACAGTGGCCGTGCTAGCATACTGAAGCTCAGCTTCTACGCGGTAGAATAGAAGCTGAACTGCGGCACGGCCATTACACAGTGGACGAGCCTTCTGCTTCCAGCTCAGTCCACTGTTCTTTTATTCCAATGGTGGCGGCTGCCAAAAATAGCTGATTTTATAGTAATTGTAGATTTTTTTTGTGAGCTGTAAGGTCATTTTTACATCAAATACCAAATGTATCTTGTGTAGTCATAGCCATATTGTGCCTAAGAATCTGTAATGTTGTCCCTTTATTTTGAAGGCCCATCTCATTCATCATTTTCTACACCAGTTTATGGCGTTGCAAATGGGCTTAAACTACTCCAGCAATGGATCTAGTGTAGTTTAATGCATGTCGCACGGCCAGCAGCACCAAGCACCAAAGTTATATAGAGGCCTGTGCCTCTACATTAACTTTGGTGCATCCACCAGCAGCTCAGAGGAATTAAGACCAGTGTCTAAATCGCCAGTCTAAATAAATTACCCCCAATGATCGTATCTTCCATGTATAACATAAATAAAAGGCATTTAAATTATTATAGTCACTGTTCTCCAGAAACACTGTACATAATTTTGTGCAGCAATATACGGTACATTTTGTTACATTATTTTGACAGACATTAAATACAACAATTGTGAAATATTCTTTTTATTCTTTGTTTTCAAAGGGGCTATCCCAAAAACCCTCTTACAAAAATACTTCCAGATATTAACATTATACAACAGTGTAAACATAATACAAAGAAAAGTAATTTTAACAGTAATTTTTGTTTTCAGGCTAGTCGTGTTTAAGCAGCTCACTACAACTCTAAATTTTACATTTCACAGTAAATGTTGGTAATAGTAAAATAGTTTATAAGACAGAAAAAAGACACTATTGACAAAAAGTTAGGGATATTTGGCTTGTGGGTGAAATTTCAGGATGAACCTAAAATGCACTCTAACCTTTACAGGTGAACTTAATGTGACCTTCTCTAAACTTTTCAATGCACATGTCCAATTGTTCAATATTTCAGTACTTTTTGCACAACTTGCTGTTCTACAGGATGGGCCATTTATATGGATACACCTTAATAAAATGGGAATGGTTGGTGATATTAACTTCCTGTTTGTGGCACATTAGTATATGTGAGGGGGGAAACTTTTCAAGATGGGTGGTGACCATGGCGGCCATTTTGAAGTTGGCCATTTTGAATCCAACTTTAGTTTTTTCAATAGGAAGAGGGTCATGTGACACATCAAACTTATTGGGAATTTCACAAGAAAAACAATGGAGTGCTTGGTTTTAACGTAACTTTATTCTTTCATTAGTGATCTACAAGTTTCTCTTTGTTTACAGCCATTGACATGTCGCCAAGTTTAACACGTGAGGAGCGGATAGAAATTGTGTTGATGTCTGGTGAACGCAGTAATCGGGTCATTGTAGCAGATTTCAATGCAAGACACCCTACGAGACCACCCATCTCCCATGCTACAGTTAGCAAACTGCTTGCTAAGTTTCGTAAAACTGGTTCAGTGTTGGATTTGCCAAAATGTGGACACATGAAATCTGTCACTAATGAAGAAACATCAGTGGCTGTCCTAGCTTCATTCAGCAAGAGCCCACAGCGTAGCACTCGCCGCATGTTACTGGAGAGTGGCATTAGTCGAACATCCCTTCGGCGGATATTAGCTACTCACAAATGGCACCCTCACAAACTCCAGCTACTGCAGAATCTCAACGAGGATGACCCAGATCCGCGCACTGAATTTGCAGAATGGGCAAAACAAAAATTGGAACAGGACCCTCAGTTTACGCAGAGGATTTTGTTCAGTGATGAGGCAAACTTTTATGTTATGGTGAGTTAACAAACAAAACCACCGCTATTGGTTTGACACTAACCCACATTGGATAGATCCCTCCAAGACTGTTGGAACAAAAAAATTTATGGTATGGTGTGGTATATGGGGTACAAAGATAGTGGGGCCATTCTTCATCAATGGAAACCTCAAGGCCACTGGATATGCGAAATTGCTACATGATGATGTGTTTTCCTCTTTATGCACCGAAGCTGGCACGTTCCCTGAATTTTTCCAGCAAGATGGTGCACCACCACATTATGGGTGTCAGGTCCGAGCATTCCTAGATGAACAGTTTCCTGGAAAGTGGATTGGTCGTCGTGGGCCAGTTAAATGGCCCCCAAGGTCTCCCGATCTGACCCCCTTAGACTTTTATCTTTGGGGTCATCTGAAGGCAATTGTCTATGCTGTGAAGATACGAGATGTGCAGCACCTGAAACTACGGATACTGGAAGCCTATGCTAGCATTTCTCCTGCGGTGTTGCTATCAGTGTGCGAAGAGTGGGAGAGGGTTGCATTGACAATCCAACACAATGGGCAGCACATTGAACACATTTTACAGAAACTTGTAAATAACTCATGAAAGAATAAAGTTACGTTAAAACCAAGCACACCATAGTTTTTTTGTGAAATTCCCAATAAGTTTGATGTCACATGACCCTCTTCCTATTGAAAAAACAAAAGTTGGATTTAAAATGGCCGACTTCAAAATGGCCGCCATGGTCACCACCCATCTTGAAAAGTTTCCCCCCTCGCCTATACTAATGTGCCACAAACAGAAAGTTAATATCACCAACCATTACCATTTTATTAAGGTGTATCCATATAAATGGCCCACCCTGTATAACAAGGAGCTTAATGGCAAAATTTACCACAGGTGTTTTAACTATGAATTCCCCAATAAATTTCCTGGTTCAATAGGAATTAGTATTTAAACAGTCCTCCCTATCATGTTGTTCACATTTTGACAGCATGAGACCAAGACGATGCCTAACAATTGATCAACAGTGCAAAGCCATTGCGAGGCTTCAAGCAGGATGTTCTCAGACAGAAGTGGCCACTGAGCTTAGAGTGTCACAGAGTGTCATCAGCAGGTTGCAACAGAGATACAGAGAGGCTGGAAGAGTCACAGAAAAAGGCATAGAAGTGGGACGTCCTTTGGCCACATCCCCCAATGATGAGCACTTCATTGTGAATAATGCCCTGCAGATCCGGATGATGAATGCCTCACAACTCCAGGCACATTTAAGGGAGGTGAGAGGCACCCAAGTGTTGCGTAAGACCATTCTTAACCATTTACATCAGCGTGGTCTGCATGATAGACAATCTGCAAAGGTACTTGACAGACATCTTCATCTTGCATGGGCCAGGGAGCATCTACGCTGGACAAGGGACTAGTGGGCCTCAGTGCTGTTCACTGATGAAAGTCAATTTGCGCTGAGCAGAAATGATGGCTCCCAACAATGTCCGACGTCAAGGAGAAAGCTATGCATCAGCCACTGTCGTCACCAGATGAGCCTTTGGTGGTGGTGTTAAAGTGTGGGCAGGTGTGTCTAGTCAATACAGAACTGCCCTATATTTTGTGAATGAAACAGTGACAAGCCTATACTACTTGAATAACATCATTAATCCAGTCATTGTACCTCTGCATGAACACAGGCCTAATTTCATCTTCATGGATGGCAATGCGCCAGCTCATCGATGTCGCATCATTAGGGAACAGCTGTTGGAGACTGGGGTACCTCAAATAGAGTGGCCTGCACTTTCTCCACACCTGAATCCCATTAAAAACCTATGGGATCAGCTGAGTTGCCGTGTAAAGGATCGTAACTCTGTACCCCAGAACCTCAATGACCTGAGGCCGCCCTTCAAGAAGAGTGGGATGCCATGCCTCAGCAGAAAATAAGTCAACTTGTGAAAAAGATAAGACATCGTTGTCAAGCTGTTATTGATGCCCAAGGCCCTATGACAAGTTATTGAGACACTGACATTTTTGAGGGGGTATACCCACCACTGTTGTTGGCTTTTGTTCAATAAATTGAGATGAGGAAATCGCCATTGTATGCTTCTACTTAAAATGCCCTACTTTCATGATATAGTATCACTGTAGCCAGAACTTTTTACATTTTCCATGCATTTCACCCGAAAGCCAAATATCCCTAACTTTTTGTGAGTAGTGTATATCCATCTAGTTCAGCCTGTTATCCTGCTGGTTGATCCAAAGTTAGGCAACAAAATCCTGTAAGGTGGAAGCCAATTAAGCTCTTTTTAGGGGAAAAAGTTCCTTCCCAACTTCAATCAGGCAATCAGAGTAACTCCCTGGATCAACGTCCCTTCTCCAGAAATCTAATAACTATAACCTATAATACTTTTACACTCCAGAAATACATCCAAGCCCCTCTTGAACTTTTTTAGTGAGTTCACCATCACCACCTCCTCAGGCAGAGAGTTCCATAGTCTCACCGTAAAGAATCCTCTTCTGTTTGTGTACAAACCTTCTTTCCTGTAGATGCAGAGGATGTCCCCTCGTCACAGTCCTGGGTATGAATAGATGATGGGAGAGATTTATTGAGGTCATTTCAGTATATTGAGCTGTAGACATGTAATACTTACAATTTGTATCAATTTTTAGCATTCATTATGGTTTTGTTCACAGAAATTGTCAACTGTCCGTCATTTTTGGATAATTAGTCCAGAGAAGAGAAAATTAAAGTTGACAGCACAGCTCCATGGATTCCTCACGTCTGTTAGTGTCTTGTGGATGGGCAGCACCACCAGTAGGGCATTGGGGTCCTGCCATTGTCATTTTAGCAACCCCCCCCCCCCCCCCACCAAAGAAAAGCTGAAGCTTTACACTGTTGTCTCTCAACAGCGAAGATCAATAGGGCATGCATATTCATTTTTTCCCTCTGCTGATGGCGGACACAGAATTTGTAACACTATAATACACTATACTACAAAAATATATGGTACACTATCACTGACACCAATGCATGTTATCTCGGTACCGGATTTTTAAGACCCGTCGATGTGTTGTGTTTCACAGCGAATAGCTGTTGTAGACCTGAAAGACCATTTTGCCATCCATATGTATAAATGCATATAAGCTATATAAAAAGTAACTTACTTATTTTCTGCTGCTCCTGAGTTACTGCCACAGGTTCATAGTTCCTAACATCTCTATGCAGGTTCTGCAAGGGCAGCCATACACATTACATTCATTTACCTGACCATTACCTCCCCAAAACTCCCAGCGGATGTGCACCCTCGGTTCAGCCAGGATTTCTCCTTGCCAGATTTTCCTGTTTGGATATTGTTTGCATTTAATTCTGTGTACATATGACAAAATATTCATAAACTTTCACACAGTTTTCTTGGCCATGCAGGGATCAGAATTTTGGGACTTATGCAATATGAAGTCCACTGAGCACAAGCAATGGAAAGACTAGAAGAAGCTAACCATTTAAGGCGAAGGCTTTAAGCTTCTGAATCTTGCACTTAATGTGTTCCCTTTTAACGTGAAGGATCTTGGAACACAGAAAGCTACTTTATGGAGCTTCAGAGTCACTATTTAGCTTAACTACTGCATGTCCAGATAATTCGGGATTCACAGCTGTCCTCATGAATAAAAGCCATTCTAAGAAAGTGCCAGAGTTGCCCTTAGTAAACAGTCTTAGTAAATTAAATTGCAAAGCAGGACTGGAATGAGAGAGGAGGAACTTTTTTTTAAAAAAAAATCTCCATATCAGTCCTCATACATAAAAAATGTCACACTGCTCCTTATACCAGTCTGCATGTACAGGCTCCACCAGCGTAAGTGCAGACCGCTTTAAGCATCTGGGTACTTCTATATGCAGACATCATAAGAGAAAGAAGGGCTCCAACCCTGAAATGGTGTGTCCTTGTATGTGTATGTATACTTGATACTTTATAATAAATTAAAGCTAAGGGAACACTGTCAGTATTTCGCACTATTATGTGTAAGCCAAAAACAGAAGTCCAAAAGACAGCAGTGCCACATATCCCACCATTATGCTATTTCTCTGGATGTTCCACTGCTGGTTTTGGGTTAGAAGTACCTGCAACATACTAACCATGTAACAAAGTTTCACTGTAGATTTTATTAAAGGGATTGGCCCATCTCAGGTACTGATGCCACATCGCTAGGATATGCCATAAATGTCAAATAGGTGCAGATCCCACCTCTGGGACCCACTCCTATCTCTAGAACGGGGTCTACGAAGTGAACAGAGAGCAGCCATGCATGCACAACCACCCTCTGATCATCGCTTTTGGGAGTTCTGGCAAATGAAGCAGTGACCATGCTTGCGCAGTGGGCTTTCTATTCAACACTATGGAACTTGGAACATGGATTAGGTAGTGACAACGTGCACCAAAATTGCTCACATAACTGATTCAAAGTAAACCAACGACTGGGTGGTATAATCTTAGACAAATGTGTCTAACCATGCACCAACTAGTAAACTGGCAAGTTTTGCCTCACAGATGACCTCTCTGAATGGAATTGTTCACTTTCCCTTTTCTATTAGAGTCAGCCCAGACTGCAATGATGACTTCTTCCAGCCATGATTCATCTCGGTAAAGTTTTCTACCCAAACATTTTTGGCTCCTAGCTTTTCCAGCACCCTCCCCAACCTACATCCTACTTCTACCCTTAAAGTTGTGCTGGTTGTGTAAATAATAAATAATAGTACCACACAGATACCATCACCAAAAACAATAAGACCAGAAAGTGCCATAGACGGTATTGCCAGTAATATTGCCTGAATGGTCTTTCACACTGGCCCGTTAGGCCCCATGTTGTAATAGTACTCCTCTTAAAGGGTTTCTGTCACCAGTTTTAACCCTATGAAGTTAGCTGACATTAGCGATGTGCTAATGTCAGCTAAACCTAACTAGCCTATTCTTACTTTTCTCAGTGCCCGCATAAACCTAAAAATCGAACTTTTATAATATGCTAATGAGGCTCTAGGAGCAGGGGGGGCGTTGTTCCTGCTCCTAGAGCCTCCATTCTCCCACCTTGGTCTCCTCCCTCCAGGTCTTGATTGACAGGGCCAGGCAGCGCTTGAATCTGTCTGCCAGCCCTGTGCTCGGATGAAATCTCGCGCCGTTCTGAACTCAGCGCAGGCGCGGTGAGGGAAAGACGCTCGTCGGCTGCCAGGTTCCTCACCGCGCCTGCGCTGAGTTCGTAACGGCGCGAGACTACATCCGAGCACAGGGCTGGCAGACAGACGCAAGCGCTGCCTGGCCCTGTCAATCAAGACCTGGAGGGAGGAGACCAAGGTGGAGAATGGAGGCTCTAGGAGCAGGAACAACGCCCCCCCTGCTCCTAGAGCCTCATTAGCATATTATAAAAGTTCGATTTTTAGGTTTATGCGGGCACTGAGAAAAGTAGGAATAGGCTAGTTAGGTTTAGCTGACATTAGCACATCGCTAATGTCAGCTAACTTCATAGGGTTAAAACTGGTGACAGAAACCCTTTAATGCTCTCCACAGCAGTAATAATGCTCCCACTGTGCCACACACATAGTAATAATACCCCCGAATAGTTAGGTTATGTTAGTGTGTATGGCAGGACAACTTTACTCAACAAAATGGCATGGAGTAGCATACTAGACTGTCTTGGGAAGCCCCCTACATGAGCCAGAGGTTTGAGCAGCTAACAAATTAATTCCCACTGCTTTCTCTAGCAACAGAATAGCTGTGCTAGCATAGTCATATTAAACTGACAAATCTGCTTTTAACAACAGCATATTACAAAGTTTGGGCAATCCTGTGCTATTATCAATTTTAAGGAAAAACTTCAATAATGTATTTTCATGCCTAAAAAGTAGCATAAAGATAAATAGTGCTGTACTGAATGAAAGCTATGTCTTGACTGGCTGCTTTGTGCCTTACACTGTGTTCCCCAGTGTCCTTGAAATACATTCTAGAGCACTGTTCCAGGAAACCCTGGGGTACTTTGGAGGGGTTGCCCCATTTGAACATTTATGGCGTATCGATAGGATATGTCATAAATATCCGATACATGCAGATACCATCTCTGGGAACCGCACCTATCTCAAGAACCAAGTCCCACCATGCTTGGAGAGAATGCTGCACATTTCACCGGTATGGTAGTGCAAAGCTATTTTCGGATATCCCTTAGGAGTGAAAAGAGAAAGCTGTGCATGTGCAGTGTGCTCTTCATTCACTGAGGGGCACTGATCTTGAGATAGGAGTAGGACTTGTACCTATCAATATGCCAAAAATGTCCACATGGGAACCCCTCTAAGCCCTAATCAGAACACAGCAAAAACAAAACCTGTCACTTGACAGTAGAGAAGGCAATCTGATTTCAACCTGCCCTAAGAAGCTTTTCAAAGCAGTAAGTATTATAGTCAAATTATAGCACTGCACATGCTATCCCCAGCATGTTTCAGGGGTCCCCTGGGGTAATCAGGTTGGAAATCACTGATATAGAGGTTCTGATAGAGTGGATCATTTGCACAGAGAGGTTGTGCAGTCCTGTTGTACTTGTTACATCCTCTTGTTTACTCTGGAAGGTTTCATAGCTCATAATTCAATAAAGCAGATAGATTTCTCATCTCCCTGAGAAGGGTGCGACTGCAGGAATCCTGGCACAGAACATCCCACATCTTTATTCCAGTCACCTTATTGCATGTCAAGTATTTTGTCACCATCAATGCCATGCACAAACCTTGAAGGAAGCAATCCTTTTAATAAGCAAGTGTAAGTCAAGGATCAGCTGAGGCATTCTACTCTTACAGAGTTCTACTTGTCTTCCTTGGCTCCTCAGCACAGGCATGAATAAGTAACAAGAAGTACAGTGTAACATCTTCATGGAAAAGAACAGATAGGAGCTCATTGTAACAGGAGAAGCATACAGTCCACAGCATGGATCCGATTCATCCACAATCAGCTGATAACTGCTTGGAGAGCAGACAAGAGGTGGGTTACACAGGAGGACACCACACCAGGACCAAGTATCAAAAGCTGGTGGATCACCAGAAGCTGGGGGATCCCACTCCTGCCTTTGCTCAGCTTTACCTTGGGGGTGACTCACCTGAAGATCAAGAGGATCTAAATTTTTCCAATCAGCCCATACACTTGCTAACTTTAGAAACTTCTGAGCAGTCTAAACACATTGCACAGGGTCTAGGTGAAGAACATAGGGTTGGAGGTGGAGTAAAGGTGCAAGGTGAGCCTGGGACTTGTGACTTAAAGAAGAGCTCCTCAGAAATGTCAAGCAGAGAGTGCATCCAAAGGAGAAAAGGGAAACTAGAAGAAAGGAGCGTCAGTTGGGATGCGTTAGACACTGTGGACCTGCCAGTTGGGATACATCAAGAGGATAGTGGTGGTGTGGTAGAAGTAAAGCTGGAGAGGACAGAGGACAACCAATCCAAGCATATGAACGTTATTCTTTATAAGATGGAAGAAGATGAGTCCAGACTCTGGAGTGAAGGACAAAACCTCTCCAAGTATACTGACCACACCACCACTAGTTTTGGAAAATCTAGAGATGAAGATGACAGGATGAGAAAGGTAAAGCTGTACAGGAGGGCACAGAGTGAGAACCTGGTCTCATATCTCCAGGGCAGTATCCGGGCACTGACCCGTTCTGCCTCAGAGAGCAGTGATGACCACAGACAAGTCACCAGGCTCTCACTCCAGGGAATGGGAAGATCGTATAGCACTGACCACTTACTGGAAGGCGTGGGGCAGATGGTAAGTAGCGTCCATGCCTTGATGTGCACTAGCATTCAAGTCCAAGCTCAGGAGATCACCAAAAATAGCAATGACAAGGAGAAGGAGCGTCTTTCCAGGAGCCGGGGGCCACCCAAGCGCATATACCAGCTGGATCCATCGTGTAAGGAGAACCTGAGCGACACTGAGGAAGACAGCAGCACATTGTATAGACCTGAAGATGCTGCACATGAAGGTGCTGCGGAGGAGGTAACTTTATGGAACATAGGAACTTGTCAAAATGCAAAGTTCCCGCAAGACACTCCTCCCAATCTCTGTACTGAGGTGGTTAAAGGGGTCTTCTCAGCCCAAACCAACTCCCAGGAAAGGACCTCTTCTGAGGAGAGCAAGCCCGATCAAGGTGACTCAGAAGAAGACAAGGTCCTCTCAGTAGCAGATGCTCGGAGAGCCTTTGAGGCGTCAAGCTCTTCCAAACGCAAAGCACTGGTTAGTCACTCCAAAAGAGGTAAGTGCCTCTTGTTCTGATGGGTGATGCTTCCTTAAAATGAATCTGTTTTCTGCCTCATACATGAAAATAGAGTATATATTGTTGCTGGTTTTCTGAGATCAAGTCCAGAAAAATGCCAGTGATCATTACTTTATCTGGCATATCTCTCCAGACATTCATGAACTTGTATGAACTTTAATATCATAATGAAGCAGAAGCTTGCCATTTGTGGTAATATGTATCTGTGCTAAATACATGTAGAATGGGAGAGACAATGCTTCCATTGTACAGAAATCCCATGGAGGAGACATTACCTGTAGTTCCATACAGAACCAGCACTGAAGCTTTTAAGCAATACTTTTGATTTTATGGAAATTATATTTGCGTTATTAATTTTTGGGATATTCATTCTTGAAATGAGGCATCTGATATATTTTATATTAGCATTTAAAGGTGTAAGGATAGGTCTAGAATTTAGCTCTAATTTTCTAATGGAGATAGGAGGACATGGGTCCCACACCTATCTGACATTGGTGGCATAGCCAAAGGATATTTCATCCATTTCCCAGAGAGTACCCCTTTAAATAAGTCTAAGTGAATTCAAAGAGCGCTGATCTATTATTTGGACAGCCTAATCAATAATCTTCCATTCACGTATAAGTGTAGTGGGAAGCTGGAAAAAAATTCCAAATGGGGTGCAATAGAAGAAAAAAAATGCAATTCCACAATAATTTTATATGTTGTAAAAATGACAAGGTAACTTCATTCTCTGGATAAGTACGATCACAGCAATACCACAGAGTTTTTCTTGTGTTTTAATACTGATAACTTTTATATTTACGTCTAAGGAGCTGTGTGAGGGTTAATTTTTTGTGTGGCGCAATCTATATTTTTCATTGATACTATTTTATGGGGAGGTGAAGCTATTAAAAAATGGAGAATCAGCCATTTAGATTTTTTTCTGTTACGCCATTCACCATATGGGATAAAAACTTTAATGTTTTGGGACACGGCAATACTAATGATCTTTATTTTATTTTTAAAATAGGGAAAAGGGGTGATTTACATTTTTATTTCTTTTTTATATTTTTTCAAACTTTTTTTTACTTTTTTAAGGGTGCTTTTACATTTGCGGCATAGCTATCCGGCAGGCTGTTCGGGCCAGATCCGCCATGCCGTAAGTACCCGTGTGCTGCCGCTCCGTCCCCATTGACTATAATGGGGCGGGGGGCGGAGCTATGGCACAGCCCGGTAGTGCACGGCAGTGATCGCCGGACTAAAAAGTCGGACCTGCAGTAGTTTTAGTCCAGTGATCTCTGGCCGTGCACTGCCGTGCTGCGCCGTAACTCCGCCCCCGCCCCATTATTGTCAATGGGGACAGAGCGGCAGCACGGCAGTGCACGAATACTTGCGGCATGGAGGATATGGCAGGCTGCCGGAACAGCCTGCCGGATAGCTATGCCACTAGTGTGAAAGTACGTAACACTTATTTTGAGTTACCCTAGGGCAGGGATGGGCAAACCGCGGGTCTCCACCTGTCGTAAAACTACAATTCCCACCATGCCCTGCTCTAGACTGATAGCTGTAAGCAGTCTTTGCATGCTGGAAGTTGTAGTTTTGCAACAGCTGGAGAGCCGCAGTTTGCCCATCCCTGCCCTAGGGAAACAGTCTATGGGAGAATCAGTCCGATTTAACAGGCCTTGGAGCATTCAGAAAGCCCAAGGCTGCCATAGCAAGTGATCAGCTCCTGTGATCTCGCTGCGGGGGAGCTGTTCGGGCAACAGTAATTGACTGCTCAGATACTGTGGTCACAATTAAGCATTATCTCCAATCACGGACTTTGCCACCGAGTGTCTACTATGTAAAACAGCAGGCACTCGGCAGCTATGGTTCCCCCTCAACTTCCTTTGAAACTGATTTTGAAGGTGAGAGGCTCCCTTTAAAGGGAACCTGTCATCAACTTTATGCTGCCCATACTAACGGCAGGTGAGTTGATTTCAGCGGTTGGTTATTTAAAAGTTAAAAGTAAGTGGTTTCCTAGAACCAACACCCCAATCATTGCAGACTGGGCCTGGAAAAGAGTCACGGCCACCTGAGAAGAGTTCTGGTTATTCATGAATTCTTGCTCTCCTGCCCACCTGCTGATGGTTGATAGTCTTCTACTTAGTTTTCTCCCTTTCTCTCTAGGAGAGAACTGCCAATTATCAGCAGATGGGCGCGGAGAGAGCAAGAGATTATGAATAACCATGACTCTTCTCAGGTAGATTTGACTCTTTTCAAGGTCTGTGCTGCAGTAATTATGATAATTATGATGCTGGTTCTCAGCAACCACTTACTTTTAGCTTGTGAGTGACACACCACTGAAATCAGCATTTCATAGAAATCACTGGGCCCCATAGTAAAAATCTGAATTGGGCTCCTAACCCCGCCCACTACCCACCCCTGGGCCATCCCACTTCCTGTCCTAGCTCCTCCCCTGTCACACCCCCATTTGCCAATAAAGAAATGTATACATGACGTACTGGTGATGTAAAAAAGTAAATACATTTTTTTTTTGAAAGTTTTAATTTATTTTTACACTATTTAGACATAAAAAAATATATACATATGTGATATCATTGTAATCGTACTGACTCAGAGAATGAAGGGCACAGGTTAGTTTTGCCGCAAAGGGAATGCTGTAGGAACAAAACCTGTAAAACGGTGGAGAATTTTCGTTATTTTTTTTTTTCAAATTCCACCCAATTTGGAATTTTTTTGCCCTCCATTAATTTCTATGGGGCTGCTGAAAATAGGTGAGCGCTGGCTTGGCTATTTTCGTCGGTCCCATAGAAATGAATGGGAACAGTGGCCGCGCAAGTGCCCTGTGCCCTCCGTGACTTTCAAGCCTCTGTTCTCGGTGTAGGTAAAGGTCCCAGAGGTGGGACCTGCACCAATCAGACAGTGGGAGTGAGGTCAGCATAAAGTTGATGACAGGTTCCCTTTAAGATTATATGGGCAAGATTATAACAGTGGGCAGCTTTAACATTATAAACACCACTGAGCTCTTGGTGTTCTCAGCTACTGTTATTCTTCCCTATATATAAATATTTAAATATATATTTGCAGAAAATTACATGGAACAACAAGGTGCCATTAGGATTAGGTTTTGTGGTAAATATTAATGTTAAGACAATCTTGAATTGACACTGCATATCTTTGCAGAATGTGGTAAGATGACATAAGGTTGTGATGTCACATTGGTATAGAGTAGGGATGCTCAACCTGCGGCCCTCCAGCAGTTACAAAACTACAACTTCCAGCATGCCCTAATAGCTATAGGCTGTCCAGGCATGCTGGGAATTGTAGTTTTGCAACAGCTGGAGGGCTGCAGGTTGGGCATCCCTGGTATAGAGAATGACACAGTCATAAGGAGAAGGGAGGTTAGTTGGGATAAGAAGCAAGTGACAGGTAAGAGTTAAAACATGTTAAAGGGGTTCTCCAGGCTTTTAATATTGATGACCTTTCCTCAGGATAGGTCATCAATATCAGATCGGCGGGGGTGCCGGGTGATCATTTGTATGAAGGGAAGGCGTGCGCATTACGTCCATGCTGGCTACTGTCTCTCTTTCTGCTCGCCATAGACATAGCAGCAGTGAGCAGGATGAGTGAAGGGAGATGGCACATGCTCATGGCGTGCACAGTGTTGTATCTTGGTTTTGTGCTGACCTAGGCGAGACTAAACTCAGGCACCCCCCTAATATAAATTTGACCCACCCCTTGCAGCCAAGGCCAAACCCCTTCCTCTGCAAACCCCACCCCTTCCTTTTTAGGCTCCACCCTCTCCTGTTAGAGCTTCATATCTTCCTTTCTGTATTTAAAAGTGAATAATGAACGAAAACAAATAGTAGGAAATTGGAACAATATACCAGTGACATGGACATTGCATCTGCATGATAATAAAGGGATTCTGTCACCACATATAATATGTGGTGACAGAATCCCTTTAATATCATGCAGATGCAATGTCTATGTCTCTGGTATATTGTTCCAATTTCCTAGAGTGTCTCTGAATAATTTATAACCCGTCCCCAATACTTATTTAATCATCCTCCAGGCTCCAGGGGCTCCAGACTGTGACAGTAATTGAAGGGTACTCACGTTTTATATGGGTCTAGACAGTCAGCACATGCTGCGTAGGCCCTGCCACTCTAGCATTGCCGCCGACCTGTGACTCCGCCTCCGTGTGATGTCACAGCACGGGACTCACGACGGCAACGCGCTGATGCAGGCACGCAGCAGGAGATGTAGTCAGGACGGACTCGGAGGAGCAGGAGGAAGTAAGTAATCAATGACTTGATTCAAGTCCTTCACTATGCGGGCAGCTCTGGCGATGCCGCTTGCCTAGTGAAGGATTGGGTTGGATACGGACCGGACAAGGGGAAAAAAAATATATATTTAACTATCACTAAGGCAAACAAGGCATTTTGCCGCCCCATTAGCAAGTGCCGCCCTAAGCAAATGCCTTGTTTGCCTCGTGATAGATTGAGGTTTTCTTTGAAGTTGTGTTTTTCTGTATTCAAGTCAACAGGTGAAAAACGTCTATAATAAATCCTTGTTGTATAAGACATGCGGCAGATCTGAAGTTCTGCAGCGTGTTAGGGCTGTATTACACTGATTATTTGACCAATATCTGCCCAATCAGACAAATAGTTGTGTGTATAACAAAAGATCTGTGTGTGTCCAATGATTGGCCATAAAATCTGTCAGATAACATGTTGGTGTAATACAGCTCTTACAGTCTACGCTTTTTTAAACTATTTTTTTTTTAAATAATCCTATTCATGTTATTGAAGGATTTTCTGAATGCAGAGATTTGTATCAGCACATAACCTCCCTATAGTGAAGCCTGATAACATTGTGTCATTATACAGTATGTCCTCTGTTGGACTAAACAGTCTGGAATCCATGTTTGTTGCATTTCATTTCCATTGATACATTGTGGCAGACTATGGGTACAATAGAGAGATGTGTGCTGTTGTTTTATTGCTTAGAATTGTAGCAAACTCAGCTGTGAGAATTATTAGGTCTGTATGGCTTGAAACAGCATTTATTCACTCAATGCAAAGATCTTGAAGAAAGTACAGTAGCTTCATTATATTCACTTGAATAGGAACAGTGCTGCAGTAGCCAGGTGCAGCCACTACTCAGTGTACAGAGCTGTGGGGTTCTGGTGCCTGGTTCCAGTGCAGCAGCGCTGGCAGACTGGGCCACTGAGGAGCCAGTGAATCTCCCTGTGGACCCCTGAACCAAGAGGTGGGCCTCCTTTATAATGAACATGCACCACCGATGTGTGAACCCCCCCACTAACAACTCTGGACGTGCCATAATGGTACCACCCCTGACACTCATGGCACACAGGTTGTACTTACTTTGCTCCCCGGCATCCTCTTTGCTTCTGATGCCATCACAAGCGTCCCTAGCATCGCGGGTGACGAAGACGCAGTGGCGGCCGTGCCGGCATCAGGGGTCCAGGCACTATAGTTCTTGGATAACCCCTTTAATGTGACGGAATCTGTCTCTCAACACAGCCTTATGCCTGATCATCTCTAAACACACTTTTTGGTTTCTGTTTGGTGCTGCTGGAAAGGTACTGAGTATTGTTATTTAGTACTGCTAGGGGGTATTATGTGTATTGCATGGTGTTATGTGTTTGGTGCCGCTATGAAGGTAGTGTGGTCATTACCATGGATTGGCTAGTGTGGTCAAAGTAGAAAAAGTTTGAGAAGCTCTGTGCTAGTGGCAGAGTGGGAGCGCAATTAGTATTTCAAAGCATTATATAAGCGATCATGCGATGATCGCAGCATCATGTCCTCCACTTGGATTTTAAAAAAGTTTTAACATTTTGATGTGAAAATAAAAAATTTTAATAAACTTTTTTTTACATTGTAGTTTATTTAGTAAACATAATAAACGGTAAGGAAATTACATACCAAAAAAGTAATGACAGTCAACTAATAAATATATAATAAATATATACCCCAAAATAGTACTAGTGAAAACTACAAATTGTTCTGCAAAAGAAGACTACATTAGCCAACACTATAATTTACCCCCTCTGCGAAAATAGTGAATGATCTGCTTTAATATACTCAAGCCTTGGGAGGGCCTCCCTCTCAGTCATGGTAATATTTTTAAAATGATACTGCTACCTAAACTACTACATGTGTATAGAGTGGCTCATGTGGCCCTGCCCAGGGATCATTTTGTTGCCTTATACCACTCCTCGATTGGCTAGAAATACCCTAAAGGTTTGGCTCTTCCTAATATGTACCTATACTACAGTGGATATAAAAAGTCTACACACCCCTGTTAAAATATCAGGTTTGTGTGCTGTAAAAAAAATGAGACAAAGATAAATAATTTCAGAACTTTTTCCACCTTTAATGTGACCTATAAACTGTACAACTCAATTGAAAAACAAACTGAAATCTTTTAGGTGGAGGGAAGAAAAAATATTAAAATAAAATAATATGGTTGCATATGTGTGCACACCCTTAAACTAATACTTTGTTTGTTTTGATTTTATTACAGCACTCAGTATTTTTGGGTATGAGTCTATCAGCATGGCACATTTTGACTTGGCAAGATTTGCCCACTCTTCTTTGCAAAAACACTCCAAATCTGTCAGATTGCGAGGGCACCTCCTGTGTACAGCCCTCTTCAGATCACACCACAGATTTTCAATCGGATTCAGGTCTGGGCTCTGGCTGGGCCATTCCAAAACTTTAATCTTCTTCTGGTGAAGCCATTCCTTTGTTGATTTGGATGTATGCTTTGGGTCGTTGTCATGCTGAAAGATGAAGTTCCTCTTCATGTTCAGCTTTCTAGCAGAAGCCTGAAGGTTTTGTGCCAATATTGACTGGTATTTGGAACTGTTCATAATTCCCTCTATCTTAACAAAGGCCCCAGTTCCAGCTGAGGAAAAACAGCCCCGCAGCATGATGCTGCCACCACCATGCTTCACTGTGGGTATGGTGTTCTTTTGGTGATGTGCAGTGTTGTTTTTGCACCAAGCATATCTTTTGGAATTATGGGCAAAAAGTTCAACCTTGGTTTCATCAGACCATAACACCTTTCCCACATGCTTTTGGGAGACTTCAGATGTGTTTTTGCAAAATGTAGCCTGGCTTGGATGTTTCTCTTCATAAGAAAAGGCTTTCGTCTTGCCACTCTACCTTATAGCCCAGACATATGAAGAATACGGGAGATTGTTGTCACATGTACCACACAGCCAGTACTTGCCAGATATTCCTACAGCTCCTTTAATATTCCTGTAGGCCTCTTGATAGCCTCCCAGACCAGTTTTCTTCTCGTCTTTTCATCAATTTTAGAGGGACGTCCAGTTCTTGGTTGTTCTCCACTTGATGATGACTGTCTTCACTGTGTTCCATGGTATATCTAATGCCTTGGAAATTCTTTTGTACCCTTCTCCTGACTGATACCTTTTAACAATGAGATCCCTCTGATGCTTTGGAAGCTCTCTGTGGACCATGGCTTTTGCTGTGGGATGCGACTAAGAAAATTTCAGGAAAGACCAACTAGAGCAGCTGAACTTTATTTGGGGTTAATCAGAGGAACTTGAAATGATGGCACATGTATGCTGACTCCTATTTAACATGATTTTGAATGTGATTGCTTAATTCCGATTTTCAATTGAGTGGTACAGTTTATAGGTCACATTAAAGGTGGAAAAAGTTCTGAAATGATTTATCTTTGTCTCATTTTTTTACAGCACAGAAACCTGACATTTTAACAGGGGTGTGTGGACTTTTTATATCCACTGTATGTTGCCACACAGTTGTCATTTGCTGCATGGTGGATAAGGGCAGATTCCAAAAATCCTGCAGTGGTTCTGAAGGCTGCCTTGGTGGGCTCCTATGAGGTACTCATCAACTTGGTATATAGAGCTGGCATGAACCCTATTCGTTATCTTACAGGGTGTGGTCACTAGTCATTTACTTGTGGAGGAATTCTAAGGTCTAGGAGCTACTACACCTTACTGATTATCAATTTTGGCCTCAGAGAGGCATTACATATCTTACCACACAAACAGGTCAGACTCATAGGTACCTGCGATGTAGCTGCAAAGTAGTTTAGGAGAGTAATCTCCAAACACTGGGGATCCTTCAAGTGGATCCTGATATCAGCAAGGTGATAGCCCCGACTGGTACACAGCCACTTTGAGGAACCCCCCCCCCCCTAAAAAAAAAACACAAAACAAGGTGGTGGGATGCTTTTTCTGCAGTGGCTGTGTCTCCTGCAGCTCCATCCAACAGGGACGTGGGTTGAGTAGTAATGTGATGGCCAAAACATATAAGATTTACAGCTTTATAAATTGCCGGTCCAGAGGAGTGGTTTACAAGACCACATGTGACTGCAGGCTTCAGTATGTGGAAAACACTGCGCATGAACTCCGGAGAAGGATAGGAGAACACCTGAATGATATCAGGAATAAAAAAGATAACCCACTTACAACTCATAGAAATACCCAACATGGAGGGAGGAGCGTATGCATGAAGCTTATAGGCATTGAGCTAATTCCGTACCCCATCAGAAGGGGGGACTAAGAAAAGAAAATCCTCCACCGCAAAACTTGGTGGATTTTCCATCTAAAAACCCAGTCTCCACTGGATTTGAATGAGCAGTTGAGCTATACTTGTTTCATTTAAACCCTATCACCTATTCTATATGGAACTGTGTCAAATACCTCATGAACAAACTTGCAGTAAATAACCTTATTTTATGCCTGGGGTAATCATCATCATCATATACCTATAGGCACAGAGTCATGTCTGTCTAGGATTGGAATCAATCCCTTGGACAGATCAGTTAGTGAGCGGAAAGAAAGGTTTTATGTACCCCAATGTACTATACTTTGTTCATGCTCCTCACCCTTTTCTCCCCCATACAGTAACACTCCTTCCAATACATCTATTGCGGCAGGTTACTGAACCTAACTTCCACATATCGCCCCAATAAGTGTTCTACATAGGGAAGCACTCACTGTTGTTCTATCATCCAACAGCTACATTTTCTTATTGTTTTGAGCAATACTTTCCCTTTTTATAAACAAGCGAAGAGAAATCCCAGCAACACTGACTTCTAAACCACACGTTGGTTGAGAAAGGCTAGACGAGCCGAAACGCGTCCTGAAATCTTGTATTCTATCTTTGATGAAATAAATATACACTCCTTAGAAGCCAGTGCTGCTGGGATTTCTCTTCGTTTGATACATGGGGATAGCCCCTTCCCGTGCAACAAATCCAGGAATCGTGGGCTGTCGCATTGGACTACTACTTTTTATAAACAAGGACATTAAAAGTTAAAGGGGTTGTCCGGGTTCAGAGCTGAACCCGGACATACCCATATTTTCACCCAGGCAGCCCCCTGACAAGAGCATCTGAGCATTTTATGCTCCAATGCTCTCCTTTGCCCTGCTCTGAATCGTGCAGGGCAAAGGCATTTTCAGGAGTTCCGGTGACGAACCAAGCTCTCCTTATGGCTGCCAGGCGGGGGCTTCCGCCCAGCAGTGATCCCGGTGATGTCACCGGCACTGATGGGTGGGCTTTAGCACTGCCCTAGCCTGTAAAACGGCTAGGGCAGCACTAAAGTCGGCCCATCAGAGTCGGTGACATCACCAGGATCACTGCTGGGCGGAAGCCCTTGCCCTGCGCGATCCAGCGCAGGGCAAGGGAGCACATCGGAGCATGACATGCTCCGATGCTAACATCAGGAGGGCTGCCTGGGTGAAAATATGGGTATGTCCGGGTTCACATCTGAACCCGGACAACCCCTTTAAGTTTTAATATGATTAACCTGGTGTTGCTGGTTGTTAAAGGGGATATTAATTATTCATATTTTAGATTAATATCAATAATTAATATTCATAAGTAGGCGTGAGTCGTCTATTGATACCTATTTATACTATAAATACAAACTACCTGATTGCACTTACACTTTTCCTGAACTACGTGCAAATTACTACTACAGTGGCGACTACTACAATAAATGACTATTCGCTGTACTTTGAATAATAAAAGGAATTTATTAAAACAATTACATGTCTACAGCCTATTTTTGCTATAATTATATATATTTATATCAATGGACATATAAATATATATACCTATACTCGCACACGGCAATACTCCGACAACACTAGAATACAAACCTAACTACACTACACACATTACACTTACACATACACACGTAAATAGCAGCTCCCACCCATCTGGCAACACTGTCCCTATGGGGTAAGTGTGGCACTGCAAGGGTTAATGTACCAATTACAGGGTACAGGATGATGCAGGCCAGGGATATCAGGGGTTACAGGAGTGGTCCTGCAAGGGTTAATGCAGGGTTAATGGCTAGGTAGGGGAAAGGGTTAATATTGCAGGGTGAGGATAGCTGGGGTTAAGGGATAGATAGGGATTGGTGGAATACAATCCCAATAATGAGCAGGGAAGGCGTTAATAGTGGGATCAGAGCTGAAGGGGTTAATCTGCAGGGGTTTATAGGGATTGGAACACAATAGCAGGGAAGGGGGTAATATTGGTGGTAGTGGAATGCTCGTTGGTCTAGGTAGGTAAAGGGTTACTCAGGGCTGGTGCATCCTATAGGTGGACTAAGCAGCCGCGTAGGGCACCCCTTGGGAAGGGGCGCCACCAGGAGCGCCAGCCCGGGCAGTGCTGCAACCGCCCGAGCTCTCTATTTAGAGCCTTAGGCGGCTGCAGCACTGTCCGGGCTGGCGTGTTTATGAGGACGCACCACCTGGGCGCAGCAAGAGGAGAGGGGCTGACAAGGGGGAAGCACTCAGCGCTCCCTCCTGTCATTCCCTCATTGTAGCGTGGCCGAGCCCTGTATGGTCCGCGGGTACAGAGAGCATCTGTCTCCTGTACCCGGCCGGACTCACAGGAAGTGCGCACACAGTCCCCTCCTCCCCCCGCATTTTGCTGTACTTGCTATACAGCAGCACATACCTCTCACATCCAGGGCCTCCAGGTGACGTCTCCTCCAATGTAGATCTTCTCTGTCATCATCTTCTCTATTTGGTCCAGACACTTCTCTCTGCCGCCTCGTCTCTGCAGAGTCTGACACACAGACATCTTAGCTTCCTCACATTTCTATCATCTCCCAACCTGGAGTCCCCACAGTGTTATCTTGCTGCACACTGTGTTCCCCAATACCCCCAAATACTGTCCTGAAGAAATAATAGTGCCCCCCATAGTAATAGTGCTCCTCATAGTCCCATCAATAGTAATTCCCTTCTAGAATGCCCTCATTAGTAATACTGCCCCACATTAAGTAATTTGCCCCCCACACTGCCCCACATTATGTAATTTGCCCCCACACTGCCCCACATTATGTTGTTTGCCCCCACACTGCCCTCCATTATGTAATTTGCCCGCCACACTGCCCCTACACAAGTTAATTTTGCCCCCAGACAGCCCTCCATTATGTAATTTGCCCCCACTAAGTAATTTGCCCCCACACTAAGTAATTTTGGCCTCACACGGCCCTCCATTATGTAGTTTGTCCGCCACACTGACCCCCACTGAGTAATTTGCCCCCCCCACAAGTTAATTTTGCCCCCACACAATTTAATTTTGCCCCTAGACAGCCCTGCATTATGTAATTTGCCCCCACACTAAGTAATTTTGTCCCCACACGGGCCTCCATTATGTAGTTTGCCCCCCACACTGACCCCCCACTAAGTAATTTGCCCCCACACAAGTTAATTTTGCCGCTAGACAGCCCTCCATTATGTAATTTGCCCCCACTAAGTAATTTTGCCCCCACACGGCCCTCCATGTAGTTTGCCTGCCAAGCTGCCCCCCCTAAGTAATTTGCCCCCCACACAAGTTAATTTTGTCCCTAGACAGCCCTTCATTATGTAATTTGCCCCCCACTAAGTAATTTTGCCAACACACGGCCCTCCATGTAGTTTGCCCGCCAAGCTGCCCCCCCACTTAGTAATTTTCCCCCCACACAAGTTAATTTTGCCCCTAGACAGCTTTCCATTATGTAATTTGCCCCCCACTAAGTAATTTTGCCCCCACACGGCCCTCCATGTAGTTTGCCTGCCAAGCTGCCCCCCCTAAGTAATTTGCCCCCCACACAAGTTAATTTTGTCCCTAGACAGCTTTCCATTATGTAATTTGACCCCCACTAAGTAATTTTGCCAACACACGGCCCTCCATGTAGTTTGCCCGCCAAGCTGCCTCCCCAAGTAATTTGCCCCCACACAAGTTAATTTTGCCCCCAGACAACCCTCCATTATTGCCCCCCCGTACTTGTGTCGCTGATCCTGTACACCGGCCAGCTCGCTCCTCGGCACCGCCTGGAGGTATCCCTTCCTTAAATCCAGTCTGCGCGCAGCCATCAGGCTTTCCACTGCGCGTCCTGTGCAGCCTCAGCCTGCGCTCGGCAATCTCCCTTGTTCACTGCGGCGGTGACCGAGGGAGATCCGCGAGAGCAGGCTGAGAGGTTGCGCTGCACAGGACGCGCAGTGGAAAGCCTGCCTGACCCATAGATTAGCTGAGTTGCTAGGCGGTAGCTTGTCTCCGTGGAGAGGGAGACACGGCCACCAATAGTCAAATCCGCAGCCTGCAGGGCACATGTTAAAGTGGCCCCAGCCGCCCCAGGGCCCTGGAGCCAGACTGCAGTTAGAGCCCATCATCATCCTCATCTGGTTGTAAGTAGGCAATCTAGTATATTATTTGTTTTACTAGTCTCTAATTTACCTCACATTAAAGGGACACTATAGTCCCCAGAACCACTGCAGCTTAATGTATAGCCTGTCCCTGCAGGCTTTTTAATGTAAACACGCACTGTGTGCAGCACTGGCGTCAGTTAATATAGCAGATCATATGGGTGGGGCATTGTGATGTCATATGGGGGGGCAGCAAACTTTTATTTTGCCTAGGGCAGCAAAAATCATTGCACCGGCCCTGGGGTTACTCAGCCATCTCTAGGGGCACGTGGGGCTCCTCTGCCTCTCTTCATGACTTATCTTCCTTCATGGCTCTGCTCGGTTCATCCTCCTTCCATGGAGCTGCTCGGTTAATCTCTTTCTCTTCTATGTGTGTCTCTGTTTGTGGTGATGAAACCCCCCCCCAGTCCCACATGCTGGACTATTTATCTATTATAAGTAGGGGGAAGGTGTTTGGCCATGGGGCCCGAGGTGTGGATAACCCATGCTATAAAAAACAGGTTTAGCATGTCACTAACAGCTTGTTTGGGGTCTGCACGAAAGAGGACTAGATACTGATCAGCTGTTATAAACCTTAACAATGCAAGCCATGGCCTACAGGCTATCAACACCAGTGTCTCTCTAAACATGGGCCTGTATCAACTAGTGGGATGAAGAGTTGATAAGAGTTGATAGGGAATTGACTCTAGGAAATATTTAATACACTTCCCTATACATATATATACATATTCCACTTGGCCATTCAGAGCCAATATACACTGTATATATATATATATATATATATATATATATATATATATACATATCAACAATGGGGCACATACATAAATATTTATCTATATATACTTACCTATATCTACCTGGCACTTCCCTCTACACTGGCCTCTTTTTTATTTTTCTGAATTTTATGTGGGGTGATTCTACTCACAAAGTGTGACCTTTATAGTGGTCTTTTTATATCTGTTTAATATAAAAAATAGTTTCTTCAACTTCAACATAAAATGCTACTTTGAATGACTACTGCAGTCTCAGAATTATTCAAACCCCAGAATAGAATCCCTCATGGCAGCACACATTTGTAAATCAGGTATTGTGTCAAGCACCCCTGATGCAACTGATCAAGGGCTTTATTAGTTCCATCAGGTCTGATAAAGATAAAAAAACATCAAATACCTCGACTGGTTAGGGGGTGCTATGCCCAGGACCCCTAGCGATCATCTGTTTGGGAAGGCACCGCCAGAAAGGCAATAGCGCCGTGGCAGCCCTGCAGCTTTGCCTAGACCATGTAATGTCCTGTCCATTGGTCACCTGGCCTAGGTGCAGCTCAAGAAACCACTTATTATATTAGTTGTGTTCAGCTATTTACATGGTTCTTGTTTGCCTGGCTTATAACAAACAGATGAATGTTTGTACATTTGGCTAATAAACCTAGTTTGCAATGAGGCTCAATCATTTTGATTGCAACTGTAGAACGAGCACATATTGCACACAGTCCAGAATAACATGGCGATCTGCAATAGTTAAAATAATCTAGACATGTGCCATGACAGATACTGGCCAGCCTAAATGCCAAGATTTTGCTACAGAAAAATTTCAAAGCAGATCTGGCTCAAAATCTGTATCAGTTACATAAAGATAAGTTGGGGAAACAATGTGAAATCCGTGTTAGAAATCATCAGCGTTTTGGTTTGTGGAGCTTTAAGGCCCACATGCCTGCTCTTTCTTTCCCCAACATTAGTCACCATAGAAGAGTTGGAAGAACCCCATACAAATTAGATAATTGACAGGCTCTACCAACTTTTATCTAATGTGTGTAGCCAGCTAAACATCACAGGTAATGGTTGCTTGGACTAAGCATCACTAATTGCAGTCTCAATATATATTTATATAGAATCTTTAATTTTCATGATCCAAATGGGTATATGAAATCTCTAGAGACCAAAGGTAAAAAGACAAGCATGTTTTTAAAGCTTTCCATTGGACCAAGTGTCTATTTGACTTGGCTATTTTCCCTTATCATGGTCCTAGGCTTGTTAAAAATTTGGACCACTTCCAAAAGGTGGCACTAGTGAGGCAGTTCTCTTTCTCTGGGAGATATTTCTTTGTATATTATTTTCCCATGGAGCACTACCTTACATTACCTGGCATTAGAGGCATACCTTCTTGTCAAATTCCAGAGGAACGTTGCTTGGCCTATAAGACTCCTCACGCCATTTGGACACTCTCCATAAGGACATATAGTATCCCCCAAATCCTGAGGGGAACATTTATTAAGACCTTCGTTTTAGATGCCGGTCTTAATAAGCCTCTGCGCTGGAGGTGAATCGCCGAAGTTATGTAGCCATCTTCCTTGCTGTCTTACACTTAGACCATTTTGTATGCCTTAACCAGGCGTAGAAAATGATGAATTAGCTCTGAACCCGGACATATCCCCATTTTCACCCAGGCAGCCCCCCTGACTTGAGCATTTGGGCAGTTCATGCTCCGATGCTCTCCTTTGCCCTGCGTGAGGCATTTTCTGGAGTTTCGGTGACGTACCGAGCTCTCCTTAGCGTTGCCAGGCGAAGGCTTCCACCCAGCAGTGAGCCCGGTGACGTCAACGGCACTGATGGGCGGGCTTTAGCGCTGCCCTAGCCTGTAAAACAGCTAGGGCAGTGCTAAAGCCCGCCCATCAGATCCGGTGATGTCACCAAACACACTGCTGGGCAGAAGCCTCCGCCCGACAGTGTGTTATGGTGAATAAAAGAGCCCTTGCCCTCCGCGATCCTGCACAGGGCAAGGGAGAGCATCGGAGCATGAAATTGGTGAAATTGGGTGAAATTATGGGTATGTCCGGGTTCAGCTGTGAATAGGTTTGGCCCTATTCACACGTCCGCAAAAGGGTGTGCATCCGTTTCACAATTCTGCGGAACGGGTGCGGACCCATTCATTCTCTATGGGGCCGGACGTGAAGCGGAGAGCACACTATGTGCTCTCCGGTTACGCATTTGCGGAGAGCGGCCCGAAAGATAGAACATGTCCTATTCTTGTCCGCAAGAATAGGCATTTCTATGGGGGGTGCCGGCAGGGTGTGTTGCGGATCCGCAACACACCACGGATGTGTGAATAGGGCCTTAAAGTGTCCATATGTGCTGCACTCTCCTGGGTCATTCTATCTAGAATGATTCAGAAATCTAGTATAAGTGAATGTATACATGCCAAGGACAAACCTATATCTATCCTGATAAAATAAAAGGGAAATAATATAAGGGTGGACTAGATGGATCATGCGGTCTTTCTCTGCTGTCATTCTTCCATGTTTCTCTTTTAAAGTATTGTTCTGCATCTTAGGCACACCCTTTACCGTTTATGAATAAAAACAGGACATGTACTACATATACCGGTAATATCTCAGCATACTTGTTTATGAACCTGACGTAACAGGAGAGTGCCAGAAAATCTGAAATTGGGGTTTCTCATTGTAACCATCAGCCTGAAGGACTACATTATGTACACTGATCGGCCACAACACTGAGGGTATGTTCAAACTGCTAAAATCCGCCAACGATTCAGCAGCGGAAAATGTGCTTTTTCTGCTGCAAAATCCACATTCAAAACTCCACCAACAGTTTCCCTATTGACATTAAAGGGAATGTGTACACAGAAAATGACCTATTGTTTAAATCACTTTTTTAAGTTAATTACAGGTTTTACTGAATCTTTTCCCACAAAAATATATCAATTTGTTCAGTTTCTCCTGATCTATAAAACAAGTGCATTCAGATTGGATTGCATTTTAAAGAGGACCTTTCACTGGTCTTGACATTACATTATAAGTACCTGGCACTGTAGGGCATGTTGAGGAGATGTCCTTGTGCTTATATATTTTTTTTCCGATAGGGCTGCGCTATTCCCCCCCGGTTCTGGTTTCCCACCCTGTATGCTAATTCATATCATTGGTACGGGGAGGAGGAGACGGCTGTGACCCCCGCTGATTAGCTGTTTGAGAAGGCAGCAGCGCTCCAGGAGTGCCGCAGCCTTCTCTCTGTTTCCCTCAGGCCCAGTGACATGACGACTAGTATCACTGGCCTGGGCAGTAAATTCAAGTGAATGGAGCTTAGCCGCGCCCAGGCCAGTGATACTAGTCATGACGTCACTGGGCCTGAGGGAAATAGAGAGAAGGCCCCGATGTTCCTGGAGTGCCTCTGCCTTCTCAAACATCTGATCAATGGGGTTCCTGGATGTCTGGCCCCTGTTGATCAGATTCTGATGATCTATCCAGAGAATAGATCATAAGTTAAAAAGGTCCAGAACCCCTCTAAGTCTACCTCCTTCAAAATTGAAAACTTGACCTTTCCTAAATCCTTAGGCTTCTTTCAGGTGGCTGCAATGTAAGTGCTCACTTCTTCATCTGAAAGCGACCTTACGTGGAGTAACTGTGTGCTCTGTATTTCTCGCATAATCTTAGAGACTTGTACCTAGGGTGTTGTAGAATCTGCTGAGTTTTTGGGGTGTCAGTTAATAGTAAATTAACAATAGCCACTGGATCCTAAGGGAGGATTCATTAATGGTACAGGGTATTATAATAAAAAGTTAACTAATTACCTAAAGGTCAGGAATATGGGGAACATATAGGTAAGGGGTAGGGAAGGAAGTGTCTAACTATCTATGAGCAGTCTTAAATTATATATATATATATCAGCCACCTACATAGCCAATGCATTGCCCATTCTGGAACACTTCCAAAAGGCTATCTTAGGCTACATTCACATGTCCGGTTTCAATTTTCCAAATCTGGCGCAGCCAAATACGGATGTAATGTCCGCCAGCCCAATGGGGTCCAGCGGTGATCCGTACTTATTCCAGCAGACAAGCAGAGAACCAGAATGACACAAACCGTTGCATGCTGTGGTTTGTGTCTGGCCAATCCTCTGCTTGTCTGCCAGAACAGCCATGCTGGAGTTCCACACCAGAGGTGTGAAAGTAGCCTTAACCAATTAGCACAGTCTCTTTAGGCCCCATTCACACGTCCGCAAAAGGGTCCGCATCCGTTCCGTAATTCTGCGGAACGGGTGCAGATCCATTCATTCTCTATGGGGTCGGACGTGAAGCAGAGAACACACTGTGCGCTCTCCTCTTCCGCATTTGCGGAGCGCGGCCCTGAACTTCCGGGCTTCGGCCCCGAACTTCAGGTCAGCGGCTCCGCAAAAGATTGAACATATCCTATTTCTATGGGGGGTGCCGGCCGGGTGTGTTGTGGATCCGCAAAACATGACGGACGTGTGAATGGACCCTTACAGTTTGTAGACAATTATGTAGAGGTCTACACCTGCCTGTAGATGGCATTTTTGAGTCCAGAGTTGTAGTTCTCGTAGAGGTCAAACAGACGTGTAGACCAGGTTACTGAAGTCCTTGGCGCCTCATAGACCTGGGAAGGCCAACATCATTTCTTACATGTCGACCCTTGATCTTCCAGATTAATCAAACAGATATGGCGATCTACCCTATACACGTCTATCAGAAGAGTTATGCTTTTATTAGACGTGCAGATAATTGTAATTGTACAGATCATTGCTAACGAGCTTTCGTATGAACGCTTGTTAGCGATGATTTGGCTGTGTAATCCTGCCACGTATTACCTGACGAACGAGCAAATGCTCGTTCAACTGGTAATTGGAATCTTTCAGCAGGTTTTGCCAGCAGCAGATTGTGCTGTCTAATCTAGATTTTATGATTCAGAATGGAGCCGAGCAATGGGATTAGTGATCACTGCTCCTCCCCATACTGTGGAGAAGTTTGCTGCATGTAATAACAGCGGTCTCCTCCACTGATGAGCAGGCGATTTGCTGGGAAGGAACACTTCCTTCCCAACAATTGCCTGGATGATCTACTTGTATAATATAAGCTTTACTAAGGCATTTTTGGCCTAGTTCTCCTTTTACTGTATCTGACGTCAGATGTCTATAACATTTTGGGCTTCCAACAGGCAAATATAGAAATATTACCTTGTAGAAAATACCCCATTGAAGTATAAGATTCCTCAAGAATATTACTGTGCCACATATAGTATTAAGTAACCATGTGTGTAGGCAGCGCTGTGCAGTGGAGTCTCTTCTCCTCCACCCCATCATCACTCAATCTTCTACCAGCATTCATCCATACCATCTTCTCATGTCACCTTGTATCACTGATCTCCCACCCCTATAGTTACCCTTCAGCGAGAAGATACCACAAATGTGCACTTTTTACAAAACCAGATTTTATTTGCAAATATCTTTGAAAGAAATGATACACTGCACATGCCTGCATAAATATCTGCTACATGGCCTTGCTCTACATGCACTGGTATCGGAGGAGGAATAGAGGTGGCTGTTTCCTTTCAATTCTTTAGAATACCTTGGCTGTAGGTTGCCCTGTGATGTAACAACATTTACTGATCAACCATAACATTAAAACCAACTGTCTAATATATTGTGTAGGTTGTGCATGCCACCAACACAACTCTGACCCTACCAGTCAAGGACCCCATAAAATCACTAAAGGTGTCTAGCGTTAACCCCAGGGACCTTTCTGGCAGACCCCCTACCCTAGCGTGGCAGGACCTGCGTAGAGAATTATAATTACCTGATCCCCACGACTGGGTTCTGGCTTTTTTTGCGCCTCCGACGTCTCTGCAGATTGCCACTCTGCCCACTTCAACATCCCATTTGATGAGGATCACGTGACCGTAGCAGTGACGTGTGCCCCATGACCTCCATCAAACTGGTTGTTGACGTTCAGTGACCAAGCAAAGAAGCCAGGAACCCAGCGGTAGGAATTAGGTAAGTGTGATTCCCTCTACAGGTCAAGCCATGCTGGGCGGACTGCCAGAAGGACCCCTTGGGGCAAACAACACCTTTAAGCTTTTTTCAGCAGTTTGTGTTCTTCTGTGCATTTCGGATTGCTGTGTTGAGACTCTTAAGTGAGGCTCCGCGGTGTTTTCTGTAGCTGGTCTCCTCGAGATAAGCTATTATTTTGTTTGAGTAGTCTCCAAGGCATTGCTCCTGGTTAGCCAGAATCCTACTCCGCACTGATGAGGGGCAACACCCCGAAACAGCTGTCTGTGGATGGATACCTAGCTTAGGTCTTCCCCGTCACATCCTTAAAGCTTGTAAAAAAGCGGGATCTTGACATAGGGACCACTTAATATGGTGGATTTGGTGATCTCTGTAATGGGGACACCCCTTTGCTTGGTTTTCATTCCTTTGAGGGATATCTGGCTTTCACTGTGTTGTAGACCCAATACTGGGGCTCCACGGTTATTTTGCATATTTCTGTGTGATATGACCAGGCACGGTAGCCTTGATGTCCTATGTGCCTTCGGTACTATATCAATGGTTCACCAGGTGTTCTTCCTTGGACCACTTTTGGTGGCTACTAAACTCTGCACATCACTAACAACCCTCAAGACCTTTCATTTTGGAGATACTCTGACCCAGCTGTCTAGTTATCACAATTTGGCCCTGTCAGAATTAAACTTGCCCATTTTTCCTGCTTCTAACATCAACTTTAAGAACTGAGTCTTCATTTCCTGCCTGATATCTCCCATCCCTTGACCGGTGGCATGGTCATAAGGCAATCAGTGCTACCGACTTCACCCGTCAGTGGTTTTAACGTTGCGACTGATCAGTATAAAATCCTGCTCTCTACTAAGTGTCCATGTGTGGCCCTATCCATATTTATGGTGGTTACAGTTCATATATCATATTGGATATAGATATTTATCTATAGCTCTCGAGGTAACACACTAATTGATCAAGACTTGGCATTTTTTACATCAGTCTTGATGCCCCCCAGCGCTGCCGGAGGATACATTAAAGGGCATCTGTCAGCAGATTTGTACCTATGAAACTGGCTGATCTGTTACGTTATCTGTGACGTGATCTGATATATGACCGCATTGCTGAGAAAAATGATGTTTTATTATATGCAAATGAGCCTCTAGGAGCAACGGGGGCGTTGCCGTTACACCTAGCGGCTGCGTTCTCCCTGCTGCTGATGCCCCTGCACGTTGATTGGCCAGGCAGTGTAAACGTCATCGTGTCAGGCCCTGTCAATCAAAGTGCAGAGGCGATAAGTGCATCCTCTGGCAGTCTGTGCACCTAGAATAAAATCTGCATAGGACTTACCCTCACTGACACCACTCCTGCGTTACGTAGAATCCTCTATAAAAATGACACTTGCCAGACTCCGGGCAGAGCAGGTGGGTATCCCGCAAATCCAGGTTATCCGATAAGGGCGGTTATTTCCTGCTCAGATAGCAGTATCCAGTAAAACATGTGATAGCTGCTTGTTCACACACATGGCTCCGTGGAGAAAAGTAAGAACTTAGACAAAGTTTGTGTACTTTTCTCTTTTTAGGCATGGCACAGGTCTGTGATGAAAACGTATTAGCACTAATTGTATGGTTCAAACGGCTAGGATCCCATGATACCTAGAATGAAGAGGCCACCGCCATTGGGGAATCCCAGCGGTCCGATTCTTACTAGTAGGTAAGATAATAGTTTAATATCATACCATTAAAAACATCAAATGTTCATCTAAAATAGGGACTTACGCGTTTCATATAATAAAGTGCATGTTCTCACTGAGAATGTGCACCTTATTGTTTGAAACGCGTGGGTGTCTTTTGGCTGAACATTTGATGTTTTTAATGCTTCAAACCTCCTCCAAAAACAACTCTGTTTAATCCTACCAGAAGAGTTTTCTTAAAGGGGTTCTCCAACCCCTATATTGACCCCCCCTACCTAATGCCTGGGCCCCTCATACTGGTTATACTTACCTCGCTCCCCATCACCAGCGTTGGGGAGTGGGGTAAGTATAACTTATCTGATGGGCCCGGGCATTAAGGGGGTCATGACACTGCAAAAGGCTCTGCTAGTTTCTTGAAATGCAGAGCAGAACGCTATTTTGATTGGTAAACAGGACATCACCATACAGAGAACTGGATGTTGGGAGAGCGACTGAGCATGTGCGACCAGCGGCACTTACTGCAGTAGATGGACGTGCACGCTGCTATTCACTTTGAGCACCAGGTGGTGCCATACCTGAGGCAAAGGTTAGGCCTATATCTAAATACCCTGGCCAAGGCAAAGTGGCTTGTTGGTACCCCCCCCCCCCCCCCCCCCAGGTATTCAGTGTCTGGTTGCCCCAGGTTTACTTCAGCTATAGTATTATTCAAAGACTGGAGACCACACACAAGGAATTCATCTGCATATTATAGGAAAGTAATATTGACGGCCTGTCTTCAGGATGGGACGATAGGTCATCATTACCTGACTGGTGGTAGGTCCCACTCCCAGTACCCCCTAAGCTCAGCTGTTTGAAGAGGCCATGGCACTGCGGTGAACACTGAGGCCTCCTCACAGTTTACCAGCCACAGCGCCATGCGTGGCCATTGTGGCTGTGGTTGGTATTGCAGCCCAGGCCATTCACTTGACCATGTGACCAATATGGATCATCAATATGGAAAACCCCTTTAATTGCAGGAATTTATTATATCACCACCACAGAAAAATGTAACATGTTGGACAACAGCGGCCTTCTTTAGGTACTGGATAGCTGCGTGGCCACCACAGTATTCGCAAATGCCAGGCCCTCAGGGACCAATGACCATTAATTTTTGGTAAACCATTGGACCTGTTCATGACCCCAGCTAAATTCAGGGCCTGAAGAAGGAACAATTTCTATGGCTGTGAAAATAATAATAATAATAATAATACAGAGATGAACCTCTGGGTCCTGTCCCTAGGTTTTGACTACTGTTCCCTGATCCTGGGGCACCAACCCAGTGAATTTGCAGAAGTTGCAGGTTGAGCCACAATTTTGGCAGAACGTCATATAGTCCTATGGCACATTCTAGTTTATGGCTCAAGTGGCCGTGTAGACATGGTCACCGCCACAGCTGGGAACTACATTACGTTACCTCCCCTGTGGACGGCTCACCGCGCGGAGGACCACAGCCATGTAGTTCCGGCTGGGGTAGCGCCCGTCCGTCTGTCCCAGGCTTGTGATTGGCTAGGCGCCCTGCCTGTTGGAAGCGACGGGAGGGGGTGGTTGTGTGAGCTGCGTTTCCGGTTACGAGGACTCCTCGGTGCGATAGTGAGAGGGAGGAGGAAGAGAGCGGGGAGAGCCGAGCTGTAGCCCCTGATTCCCCGGACACACAGGCCACCACCTCCCCCCGGCGCCTCACACCCAGGCTCTGAGGAACCAGCACGGATTTGTAGGTGAGACACATCCTGGCTGCAGGGCTCCATCAGTGCAGTGACTGGCGTGTGAGTGCGAGCAATGTGGCGTGAGAGTGCGCGCTTCTCTGCGGCGGTAGTGCATAGGGCGGTGCAGTCCGGGGGTCGCCGTGGGCGAGCAGCACCTCATTGTAGTCACTGCCTCATGGCTGTGTGCCCATACTTCCATCCTAATGAAGGAGGAGCTCTGAGGTGTGAACACTGCCATGAATTCGTCGTTTTGGGTGTCCTGGTGGGGGCTCCTTTGTGATAATTGCACATGGTGCCCCCCATATCTGTTCATTTAGTATAGTGATGGGTCGGATGGATCCATGTGTTTCAGGAGAGGGGGTGTAAGTAGGTTTGGATGGGTCAGGGCTGCCTCCGGATCTCCTCAGTATGGTGTCTTGAGATGTGCCAAGACCAGCCTGTGCACCTTATGGGTGTGTGGTTAACCCCTTTAAGGGCACTTTCACACTTGTGTTAAAGTTTTCCGGCATTGAGTTCCGTCCTAGGGGCTCAATACCGGGAAAAACGCATCAGTTTTATCCTAATGCATTCTGAATAGAGTCCCTTTACAGTATTTGGCTGGAGAAAATACCGCAGCATGCTGTGGTATTTTCTCCGTCCGAAATCCCGGAACGCATGCCGGATTCGGCATTATTTTCCATTGAAATGCATTAATGCCGGATCCAGCACCAAGTGTTATGTCAAAACGGATCCGGATCCTTTAAAAATGCAAAAAAATATTTAAAAAATACTGGATCCGGTGTTTTTCAATGCATTTGTTAGACGGATCCTCATCCAGATCCGTCTACAAATGCTTTCCGTTTGCACACGGATTTCCGGACAGTACTGCCTGCCGGATCCTCACAACGCAAGTGTGAAAGTACCCTAAGTATGGAGTTTGGTAAAAGGGTGTGGGCAGCACGTGAGGGTGTCGGCAGTATTATTCCTTGCCATGCCAGTGCCTGTGGTGGTGCTCTGTGCCCCTGACCTCTTCCGTCTGTACTTTGTGTAGATCAGGCTTAGACGCATCAGGTCTCCGTTTTACGGCTTAGCAGTATCAGCCCAGGCGGTATACACCCTTGTTTTATTGCCCTCGCCTGTTTGCTAGGCTATATAACAGGCGAGTCGACCTTTGTGAACAGATTCTTCTCTAACGTGTAAGCTTCAGTTTTCGCCTCTGTTCACACTGGATCTGAAGATCTGTTGGGTTTCGGGTTCAAACCATTAAAAAACAAATGTGAGCAGGAACTGAAGCCCTGAAGGTGATGAGAGGCTCTACCATCTTCGCTGTACCCGTCTATACCCCGTCACACCGGTCATTGGGTCTCTGTGTACAGCTGCATGGGATGACTCCACTGCTGAATTTCCACCCAAAAATGTGTCGTTTATTAATTGTTTTGTAGTGGCGTTTTTTTTCTTAAATTTTGCATGTTAGCGGTGTTTCAGGGCTGTTCAAATCACACTTTATTCCCATTTTAGGCCCCATTCACACGTCCGCAATGTTCGTCCGCACCCGTTCCACAAATCTGCGAAACGGGTGCGGACCAGTTCATTTTGAATGGGGGCATGATGGAGCACACACTGTGCTCTCCGCATCCGTGGAGCGCGCCGCCGATCTTCCGGCCGGCGGCTCCGCAATAATATACAGCATGTCCTATTCTTGCCCGCAATTGCGGACAAGTTTAGGCCTCTCTATAGGGCTGGTGGCAAGGTGTGTGGCAGATCCGCAACACACTACGGACGTGTGAATGGGGCCTTAAACATATAGTTTGCAGTGGGGGGGGGGGGGGGGTAAAAATGTAATCTGCTACTCCATTTTGCAGCCCCATAATAGAATGAATAACGGAACGCCTCTAAAGGCATTCCGTCCTAGAATTGTGTTATGGTCCGTGGTAACGGAATCCATAACGCCATTCTGCTTTTACCACCAAACAAAGCGTGAGCGAATTTCAAAATATGAAATTCGCTCATCTCTAATGTAAACAGATTTTTTTTTTTCTACAATGGACGTCACTGTATGGCATCCGTTTACCATATATGTTAATCATGTGACAAAAATGCGATGTGAGCAAAGCATTCGTGGCGTCTTGGTGTTAGCTGAACGTCTATTGGAAATATGAAACGCAGGACACAAAGGGTGTCATTTATGAAGATTGACGTTTTTTGGACGCCGGTCTTATTAACCCCTATACCTGGCGGTTGATGTGCCGGCATCTACATAAATCCGGCGCATCCACCCCTCTTATAAATGTAAGCCATCTTCCTTGCATTTACACCGTTTTCTACTCCTAAAACAGGCTTAGAAAATGGTAAATGAGACGGCCTTCCGGCCCCGCCCCTTTCCTCTCCATGCCACTCCCACTTTTTTAGACCTGCATAAGTGGGGAAAAGTCGCATATTGCGATGCAAAGGACCTTTGTGCCACAATCTGCACCTGATATAGGCATATTTCTGGTTATTAAATGACCCCCTAATTGTTATTTTTTTTTTCTTTTCTATTAGGTGGTATTTTTTGTCTTTTATTTCCTCTTTTCAAAAATTCCGCATGCCGAAGCTCTGGCGTATTTTTTTCTGGTATTGTCACATCACCTTCTCTATAAGGGCTCATGCTCACGAACGTGTGCGCTCCGTATCACGGATGCGGACCCATTCACTTGAATGTGTCCGCAAGATATAGAGCGAAAGCACTACAGATCGCTGACCTGTTTAAGTGAATGGGTCCACATCCGCAGACAGCACTTTTTGCAGTCCGCAGCAGGAGATGCACGCGTTCTTGTGCTTGACCCCTAAGGGAAAAATGCCATGAAGCAAACACTAGCGGTAAGACACTGTTTTCAGAAATTCCATAAAGAACAGCGGCACAAAACGCAGCTGACGAAAAAACCAAACACTTGCATTTATGCCAGAACCATATTCATGTAAGGACCCAAATTCGGAAGCAGGTTCTCTAAAATCCGCTGCCAAAAAAAAAAGGAAAGGGGCTGTATTTTTGTGGCAGCATTGCCGCAGGATTCGGTAAGTCCTACGGCTTGAAAACCCGTAGGGCGAGTCTGCTTACCCGGCAGCATGCGGAAGCGTTATCCTCTTTGCTGCTAGTGTAAATTCCGCAGCTTCCGTGCGGGGGATCCGCAGCATTTACGCCACGTGTGCCCATACCCTGACCGAATACGGCTACCTTCGTGTGCACTCCACATTTTTCTCATGCCCATCAATAGAAATGACTATGTGGCCCATAATAGGACATACTCTAGAATTTGCAGAATGGCCACAGGAAATTGTCTGGCCCTACAGTGTCGAATGCGTCAGTGTGGTAACCGGAAAGAATGCAGATGGCACACTGGTGAAAAATGCTGCTGCGTGCATGAGGCCGTAAGACTGGCGTGTGTCAAGACGTTTCTCTCAGTTGTCAGGACCCCTCCCCCGCACGCAGCACTGGACGAGGACATCCTGCGTCAGCTCCACTGACTGGTCTCCAGAATGCTCTGTGGGATCTGCATTTCTGGTGAATACAGTCATTTACTGCCGCGCAGGCACTTCTTTCCTGCTTCCTCTCTCCGGAATTCCACTTTTCCTGTGATCTGTTAGGATATGCAGAGGATACTTTTCCTAAAACCGTTCCTTCCTTGGAGAGCAAGTGACACGAGCGGCTCCAGTCCTGAATACACTGTATAAATAGCGATTTTCTCTCTGGGCAGGAAAGGCTACCTTGATTGACACGACCCAGAAAACAGAATTCCCAAGGCTGCCTGTAGGCCCTGCACGTCTGCCAGTGGCCCGGTAGTGTGGGATCCATAGGAAACATGGCTCCCTCCCATCCTGTCTGGCCGTTGTACCAACCTGGTACTTTAACACTAGCGTTTTGGATTCCGTTTGTGAGATCCGTTTCAGGGCTCTCACAAACGGTCCAAAACGGATCAGTTCAGCCCCAATACATTCTGAATGGATAAGGATCCGTTCAGAATTCATCAGTTCGGCTCCGTTCCACCTCTATTCCGTTTTGGAGACAGACACCAAAACGCAGCATGCAGCATTTTGGTGTCCGTCTGAAGAGGCGGAGCCTGACGGATCTGGTTTTTAATTGCAATGTAAGTCAATGGGGACGGATCCGTTTTCAATGACACAATATGGTGCATTTGAAAACGGATCCGTTCCTCATTGACTTTCAATGTAATTCAGAACGGATCCGTTTTGGACTTTGTCATTTTTCTCTAAAACTAATGCAAACGGATCCGTTCTGAACGGATACAAACGTTTGCATTATAGGTGCGGATCCGTCTGTGCAAATAAATAGACGGATCCGCACCAACGCAAGTGTGAAAGTACCCTTATGCTGCTGCTGTGGGTGTCCGATATTTATCATGGGTCCTTGGTCACATTTAGCAGTGAGCAGATTGCGTACACACATTCACAGAGCTTCAAAACGCGTGCAGCGCCTGTGTCTGTGAGTCAGCCTTGTCTGAACGCCTCGCACCCCACCGGATAAAGAGAAAAACTGCATGCCGATTTCTGCCGCCCCCTTGTTTTATGGAGATGCGGTAGAAAGATGAGCTGTTTAGGTTTTAAATCGTCGGTATGGGATTCCATAATAGGTAGCGGTTGGACTGTTGAAATTCCTCACTGATCCTGAAAATGGACGTGCACCCTCCCCAGTGGTTTAGGGCTGACGCACATGACCGTCACTGCAGCCCGCATCCGGATCGGATGTGGTCCCATTCATCTCAGTGGAGCCACAAAACATGCGGATGTGCTATCCGCTTCCGTAAGTCTGTTCCGCAGCCCTGCCCAAAAAAAAAAAAACACTGTCTGCCGTAAAAAAGCGTCTGCCCAGCCTAAGGCCCCTTAGTGACCGCCGTAAAAAGGCGTATGGGGGGGGGGTCACTAAGGGGTTACGGCCCTTTTGCACGGATAGTGTTGATAAGAATGCTCATTCCTGGTCATCATCCGACAAATGATGGGATTCTTGATGTGGGTGTAACACTGTGTAGAGGGGGGGTGCTGCCGACCATGTGCAAGCTGTGTTGCCCGTCCCTCTTCGGTTTGCTTCTGCCCACGTGAGAGGGTCTTTGAACGAGTGCCGGTCAACACGTTACATGTTGGTTATAGAGGTGCAACATCTGAACATGGCCTTAGAAAGGTGGAAAATGAGCGTTCACGTGATGGTTTAAGGATTTGATAAGTGCATGCATTTTACATACCTATTGCTGAGGAAGGGAACGGCAGCAGAGATCTCTGCCACAAATCTACCACGTACTCTTACTGTGGCTATGTAGGCCAGTGGACACACTTCTTGGTCACTGTGCCATAGTGATGTGGCGTTTCAGCAAGATTGCTGGTCTTTGCCCCTTATAAGCTTCTTGATTATGCGGCCGCTGACCCATGGTTGAACTGGAACGCCCCGCATCGAGGTGATGGTGAGTTTGGATTAGCCGAGCTGCAGTTGGTCCAGGGAAACGCGTCCGTCACTTGGCTGTGCTTCCCAACCATAGCCTCCCTGCTGGCACTATATAGGTACCGCACCCATATTGCCCTTCCAGCATCCTTGGTGGCGATGTCTTTCTCACGTTTTGCAAATGACCCATTATTCGGGTTAATATTGAGACGTATTGTGGCTTCATAGTAACCACGTGATCCCCTTCAGCAATCTTGAAGGCTTGCGTAGGCCCGGTCCTTCACGCAGTGCAGTCTGCTCTGCCCCTGTTCACACACAAGAGGATAATGTTTACATACAGAAACCTTGAAGATTGCTGTGAGGTATTTGCTGTAGAACAAACATGTCTGGAGCCGGAACAATTACAAGAGGCCATGGAAAAAGCTGGTATTCTGACAGTCATCTGGTTTCAATCGGGTCATTTGCTGGCTGAGTGAAACCAAGGCGGGTGGGATTCCTCAGAAGAGCAGGCAGTCGTCTAATGACATGTGGGAGGATGTAGCACCTGCCTGGTGTCATCCTTCTTAGGGCGGCTTCTGCCACCAAGATCAAAGTGTTTTTAGTGGCTTGTGTCCCGCCTCGGCTACATCTAGAATTGGCGTTTTCACTTTGTTCCCCAAGCTTCAAGTCTCCGCTCCAGAATGTGATGTTCTTCGTCCTTATTAACACTTCTGTGATATACTGAGGATTAGCTTGTAGACAAGGGCTCATCATGCTCTTCTCCACCGCTCTGACACCAGCCAGGTCACCCCCCCCCCCCCCCAACCGGTCCCTCTGGACACACAGGAAATGGCTGGTCAGTGGATGAGGCAGGTCATTGCCGCAGGCATTTCCTGTGTGTCCAGTGGGACATAGATAGAGCTGTCTGACATTTCTGTTTAGTGACTGCTTTCATTTCCCATGTGATAACAGTTCTGGAGCATCTGTTTATATGTTGTGTCAGTAGTGACTGCGACATCTGAACAGAAGGGGGAGCTTAACCCCTGTCCAGGGGTTAAGTGTTTTTAATAGGACATCCCCTTTGAGCTCTGCCTGTGGCAGAGTTTAATAGGAGGACTGCAATTGATTGAACGATCACATGTTCAAGCTCCCTAGGGGGACTGAATTACTGTAAGTAAAAATATAAAAAAAGCCAAAAGTATTAACAGTTCAAATTGCCCTTTCCCCAATTTTTTACATATAAAAATGTACATAAAGTAAACATAATCCTTAGCGCAATGTCTAAAAACGTCAGAATTAGTCAATTAGTCAGGAGCGGGGGACAGACCATTCATCGGGTGTCATTGATGATGTGTGGCCACTATGAAGTAAAGGAGGTGCGTCTGCGTCACCCTTGTGGTTATTTGTTCATGGCCACCCTTAGCTAATGTGTATGGAGTGGGTGGAGAGGCAGACGATAGATTAAGCTATTTGGTTCCTGTACACTTGAATATCTGTGATCATTGATTTCCATGTATGTGGCATGCTGGGGCTGTCGTAGTGGCTGCATTGATCAGTATATGGGTGCGAGAGATCCTGTTCCCACTGTCTCACATTCCTGTTCATTTCTATGCAGTTGGCTGACGCCATGAAGCCAATGACAGGATGGGAAGAGTAATCGTTTTTTGGAGCAATTTGCACAAAATAACGGATGTGCATGCTTTGTTCTGCATGTAGGCTACATGCACATGACCATATGTGTTTTGCGGTCCGCAAAAAAAAAGTGGATGACATCCGCATGCCATCCAAATTTTTATTCATTTATTTTTATTGCAGATCAATTGTAACAATGCCTAAAACGGACAAGAATAGGACATGTTATATTTTTTTTTGCGGGGCTACAGAACGGACATACTGATGTGGACAGCACACTGTGTGCGGTCTGCATCCTATCTGCAAAAAAACGGAACAGGCACGGAAACACACAGTCAAGTGCATGTAGCCTTATCAAGACAATTTGACACTCTTTATGACTTTTTACACAAGGAGTGAATGGGGCGTATCCTAAATGTGACTTCATGCACCAAAAATGTCCAATACCAGTTTTGTGGGGTAAATGCAAACTTTGCATTTGGCTGTTTAAACAGCAGTGCGCCTTAGACGCAAGTAGCATTTCTACGCTGTCCTTGCCACTTTCCTGAGAAGGGGGTCAGGTGGGGCCCGCAGGCCCAGCACATTTATCATCTTTTGCAGTTTTTTTAACCTAAAAAAAAGCCCTCAGCTGACGTCTGTTTTAGAATTGGTTACACGGACTGCCAGAGAATGTGCATCACAAAGGAGCTCAAATCCTGCCCAAAATGGGTCCATTTTGATTACACATCTGTATTTATCCGTTCCGATAGGATGTGGTTGTGTGAAATCGAAATAGAACAAACCGGATCCGTCACCGTTAACTTGCGTTGTTTTTCTAGTGGTCTTTCCGGTTCGGTCTGGTCACGAAACGGAATAATGACGGAACGGAAGGCATCCTGAGCGGGTCTCTTTCCATTCAGAATGCATTGGGACTAAACAGAACCGTTTTGGCCCGGTTTTTCAGATGCCGGATCTTAAAACCGGAATGCCAAAACACATATGTGAAAGTAGCCCAAGGCACATCCTCCGGCAGTGCAGGCGGTGTCATAGACTCCCAACCTGCAATGTGTCTATCACCGACACAGGTGGAGGGATTCAGTAGGGGTTTCTTGTGCTTCTATAGAAATATATACGTCACAGGAATAAAACTGTCAATGCAATTCGGATTAATATTGTCTGAATCTGCCAATTTCTACGGGAGCGGTCGACCATCTCATGTATATGGGGTTCCCCCTGACAGCAGATGTTGGATGGATGGATTTCAGCATACCCCATCCTTCTGATCTCAGGGGAGATAAGCCACTGCTAGAGGTGTGTGGTAGCCGCGTTCTCCCCTCTCTCCATTCAGAGAATGGTTGCTGGCCACATGAGTTTGGCTGAACGCTCAGGACTCGTAGAAACAGAGTCAAAAAGTGCGGTGTTATAGCTTGGGTTTTGTCCACTGGGATGCATTATGTACATTTATTCCGCGTGTTCTGGTTTAAGATGAGATTAAAGAATTACTTCCACCATTTACCTGGCGGCCGTGCTGGCGTTCATAGCCGGCCTTGTGTAGGTCTTGGTGTTTCTATGCAGCAGGAAAAGTGTGTGTTTTTTCTTTGTAGTTGTGATATAGGATGATGGCTGAGCTTGGCGTCACAAGGGCATACATCGGACCCGTCTCACTGGCACATGCTGTGGGCTTCGGCAGGTCAGAACTCTAGAACTACAGAATGCCATTGAAATCAGCGGTTCCCTGTCTACACTGTGCTACCCTCATTAAGGGCCATTTACAGGAGCTGACAGGTTCCATTTAGGTAAACTTCTTGAGATTGTCATAAGACACTTTACCTTTGCCCTCTTCGGGTATGTGGGAAACATTCTTGTGCCCTGTTGACATAGTACGTCTTACACCCTAGTGCTCGGTAGTCGGTACACACTGACTTGACTGCACTGTCGTGACTTGTCCAAGTATGCAGGCAGGATGCACGCTGAATATGATCTCAGACCAACCTGTCACTGACATCTGAAGGTAGTTTCTACATTGGGATCTTGGGAGCACTTTAAATACTATATCAGTCGCACTACGTTGGGAATGTTTCGCTCATCCATAGTGTAATCGGCGGGGCATTTACACTGCCAGATCATCGCTAACGAGTGTTACTATGGATGCACGTTAGCGATGATCTGTTCAATTCTCGGCCCTTAAAGATTTTTCTTTAATTATCCCATTCATCGTCATGCATATTCTTACCCTGTCTGCCCCCATTCACCTGCTTCAGGTCTCACTCAGTGCTGTCCAGTAGT
This sequence comes from Bufotes viridis, assembly GCA_033119425.1. Lineage (NCBI taxonomy): Eukaryota > Metazoa > Chordata > Amphibia > Anura > Bufonidae > Bufotes > Bufotes viridis. The sequence goes on from CM065589.1 coordinate 194,531,204, forward strand.
CGTTGTGCTGTTTGCTGGCGTCACGTCCCAAAGAAATTAAATTAGAGAAACTTTAGGATACAGGTAGCCAGTAAGCCTAGAAATTGTCATTGAAAAAAAAGTACACGTTAGCTCTCCTCCAGAAGCAAGTCTTTTTTTGTCCCACATATAGTTAGCTAAGCCAATGTCTGACCAGAGAATAGCTCTGTAAAGTATGAAATATTGTGGAAAACCCCTTTAAACATTTTATTGTGGAGAAAATCTGAAGTGTCCATGTAGTATGCCACCGTCTGTAGCTCCCAGTATATTTGATATTCATCTCCGTAATCTCTTTGGTTATAAATTGCACTGCGCATGGCAGGTTGATGATTACTGTCCCCAAGTCAATGGACTGTGCAGTGCTACAAAATTGTGTCGGGAGTCGGACCCCCACCGAACTGATATTGGTGACCTATCCTGAGGGCAGGAATATCAGATAACCCCTTGAACGTAAGTGAAATATCAAACCATGTCAGATGGTTATAGCAGTTGTGGAGTGTTAGAGGTGGAAAGAGGCATTTTCAGAATCTATAGTTCGTCAAGCTGTTCCTTGTGGCCCCCATTAGAAGCGTGTCCACTGAGCGCTGATCAATGTCGTGGTCATCCACCAGAAGGGGAAGAAGACTAAAGCCTACATGTTAAATAATGGGGAACTTCTCATGGCTAAACTGTCCTGTTAACATTGCAAAAAGCGTGATAACAAAGGAAACATATTAGAAACTCTTCATTCCTCTGTAATGCCCCCAGCTTTACAAAATATTCAGTCACTTCCCTATCTTAAATTCACTTCCTCTGGTGTTCCCAAAAGGAAACTTATCATGAAGTCAGTATAACTCCAGTGTAAATAACCAGCCACAATCTGACTCCTGTGTTATATCATATTTGACATTGCCCCTTTTCCGCAGAGCACACTTGTATGCTTAATCAAGGAGTCAGAAGGATTGTCGGCATATATTCTAGCTACAGGTCCGTACGACTGGTCGCCGAAATGGCACAAAACGTGACTTATGGCTGCTAGGAGTGCTGAAAGAATACATCAGTCTCATAGTTAAAGGGGTTATCCCATGACATGTAAAAAATGAATCAGAGATCATACCATACATGACAATACCTTCCTAACAAAGCTAGAATCAGCCCTGTACCTCACATGGATCCAGAGATCTCCCCAGTCATTGCTCCGCTAGATTTATGTCAAGCTGGCAGCTCAGGGGCGTGTCTGTTCTGCTGCAGCTCAGGGGCGTGTCTGTTCTGCTGCAGCTCAGAAGGCGTGTCTCAGCTCTCCCTATCACAGCTCAGGGGGCGTGTCTGAGCTCTCCCGATCACTGCTCAGGAGGCAGTTGAAGGATGGAACTGAACATGTGCGACCTTCTCATTGAGCCAAAGAAATAGAACAAACAGCAGGTGGCGCTATACAGATAAATTTTATTAAATAACTCGGCGGCTATTCAAAATTCTTAAAGGGAGGCTGTCACCACATTTGGCCGTAATAGACAGAGTGCATAGCACATTAGCATAACTAATCCCGCGCCTGCGCTCTCCCTCACTGGGCCACGGCATGCGCAGTAGCTACAATGATGCCGTGCCCACAATGGGCATCGCAGTGCACATGCCCTGACCCAGAGAGGGAGAGCGCGGGATCGCGATGGGAGAGGTGGAGAACAGGAGGGAAGAGAAGGGCAGGCAGAGGATGGGGCGTCGATATGAGCCGCAGAGGCAGAGCAGCCTGGGCTGCCAACGAGGTGAACGCCGCCCCTGGGCACTTGCGAGCCCTCATTTACATACCAATAAAAATGTCCATCTGACAAAACTGAGCCAAACGGATCCAACCTGACACACAATGTAAGTCAATCCGTTTTCACTGACACAATCTGGCATAATAGAAAATGGATTCGTCCTCCATTGACTTTCAATGGTGTTCAAGACGGATCCGTCTTGGCTATGTTAAAGATAATACATACTGATCCGTTCTGAACAGATCCATGCGGTTGTATTATCTGAAAGGATCCGTCTGTGCAGAACCATGACGGATCCTCACCAAACTCAAGTGTGAAAGTAGCCTTAAGCGGACTGATTCTCTTTGACACCTCATTAGTTTTCATTTACATACAATTTTTTTTTGGCAGTAAAAATGTATGCATTTATACTTTTTATTTGGTGTGTTTTTTTTTTTCTGTTTTTTTTTTTTTTTTTGCTTGTTTCCACAGAGTTCTGCTTTCTGTTGGTATCTAGTCCTACTAACTGACCTTTGTTAGTAAAGATGAGGGTTGTTTCCACATGGCTTGAACATACCGCAACTGTTCATGCGCCACTCCTGTGGATAGGGGATAATTTATCTTGAGGAGCTGCGCATGAACAGTTGCTGCTTTGGAAGCAGAGCCTCTGCTCTTGTACTGCTACACGGAGCAGACGCGAGATTGTCATGTTCAGCCGAGGTGTCTGTCCCTGTCAATCAGGTGTCCTCAGAGGGATGCTCTTTAGTCTGGGCTGGTGTGCGCATACGCAGCAGTGTTCTCCATTATGCTGCACTGGTCTGGACCATGTAGCTTTGCACCCGACGTATGAAAATATCAGCGAACTGGAGTCCTTATGTGTAGTACTGCTATTGTACTGCAGATGCCAAGAACATGGTGACAGATTCCTTTTTATCCACACGGTCTTTGGTGCTTGATAGTTGTTTTTTTCTTTATCCACGTCAGTGTGGAAAACTGCAGCATTAAAAAGTCTTGGAAAGCCGCCATCCGTTTCATGATCACATATGCTGCATAAAAATAAACACATGGTCGGTTTTTCTAGAAAAGTTACACTTGTGAATGTATCCTAAGGGTACTTTCACACTTGCGTTGTGAGGATCCGGAAATCCGTGTGCAAACGGACAGCATTTGTAGGCGGATCTGTTGCACAAATGCATTGCAATACCGGATTTGTCTCTCCGGTTGTTATCCGGTGAAAAGAGGATCCGGTCGTCACAGACCGGATCCGTCAATGCAGTGATTTTAAGGCCTGATCCGGCACTAATACAGTTCAATAGAAATTAATGCAGGATCCTGCATTCAGGCAAGTGTTCCAGAATTTCGGACGGAGACAAAACTGCAGCATGCTGCGGTATTTTCTCCGTCCAAAAACCATACAGTGACTGAACTGAAGACATTCCAATGCATACTGAAAGGATTTCTCTCCATTCAGAATGCATTAGGATAAAACTGATCATTTTTTTCCTGGCTTTGAGCCCCTAGGACAGAACTCATTACCAATAAACTTTAACGGAAGTGTGAAAGTACCCTAAGGGGCAGCGTCACTTCATTGGTAACAATCCTAGTGTCAGTAAAGCCACCATGGTACACTGATATTCTAGGGTCTGCGGTCCACCGAACCAAAAAATGCAGATACTGACTCATTGTCAAAATGCCTATTCCTGTCCGCCAAACGGACAAGACTAGGACATGTTCTATAATTTGCGGGATGGCCACACAAGTTTTTGCGGTCCCTTAGAAATGAATGGGTCTGCATGCGATCCACAAAAAAAGTGGACCAAAAATCGCCGTGTGAATGAGGCCTTACTGAGATAAATATAGCAGCGTCCATAAATCCTGCAATAATTTCCTTCTAAGTGCCAGAGTCACGGAAGAGTAACATTTCTATTCTTGAGCTCACCCTAGAGAGAGGAAACAATGTGGACATAAAAGGGTAACAGTCTCCCTAGGTGGGTTCCTGCGTTTTGTGTGGGTACTGAGAGTGCTCTTTACCGAAGATGGTAATCTCCCAAAGAGCCGTGTGCGGCTGAATCCTATTTTTGGTCGTATAAATGTGTCTGAATGTTAATCTCCTAGTATATAAAACAAACGCTGCTGGTTTTCTTTGTTGGCGTGCATAAAACCGTATGCTCTGCAGAATAATGCCGCTGGGGAACGCACTTCAGGAGACTGCAGCCAAAGCGGAGTGCTGCTCATTCTATGGAGATATGTGGTACCTAAAACCCAGGGATGCTCAGTAGGCCGAGCGGTTTTCTGTTGTACGGCTATCCCGACTGCATGGACTGCTAAGCTTCTGCTATATTTATGCATTTTCAGTCAGGACTCATGCATAGGACCGGGATCAGGTCCATGGGACAGCCGCTTATCCCAGGCCGACCCCACACATGGTGGGGCTCTTGCAGTGTACGTACATGATGGCGAGTACAGTATAATAGACCTGCGATCAGGAGCTGGCTGTATTATAATTTGGGTCAGGGGAGCCACAGCTGACACACAGACCTAGTTTCCCAGGCCGACCGCGGCCGTGTGCAGGAGCCCTGTACACCCCTTCTAGTCGCAGCAGAAGTGCTATGGCTAGCGTCTGACGGATTGGGTGATGAATCCTTCTCCCTGGCAGTGTAAAGGTTACTCTTCTTACATGCGTTCTGTTGAGCAGTTGCCAGCCCTAATTGGCTGCGTACCCAGGGTAGACGCCTCCTTATTCTTTTCTTCTTGAAGTCTGCAGATCTGATGTCACTACTGCTGTATGTCATAGGAGTAAAGTCTTGAAAAGCTAGTTGGGTGTGAGACATGGATTTCATATTTGCTCTGGTTAGATCATTGACCTACAGCTTATGAAATCTTACATTATTTGTATCTGCTGCGCCTTAAACTCACTGCCTCTGTTCCCGGCTTCTGTGACGTTTCCAGGTCGGCTTTGCTTAGGAAACTCTAGAAAGAATTCCTATTCTGTACTGGTGACGCTGCCTAAAAGAGAAACTGGCTTTGTTGCCCTCACACTTGGAGACCCTCCTTGGGCATATTAAAGGGGTATTACCATCTGAGACAATGGGTATCTCTAGGATATGCCCCCATTGTCTGATGGAGTTGGGACCCGCACCTACAGCGAGAACGGAAAGAGGAAAGTGGTGGCCGGACGACCCTGGGTTTCCCTCAGTTGACCGGAAACAACACAATATCACTTACTAATAGTTATTGTTTATCTGTAATGCCCTGTTCTCCTCCTCTCCATCGTGGTCAAGGGACATTTTCCTCTGTGTTAGTTCCCTATCTGAGGTGTTGCAAGGCCTGTAAGGGTCTGCCGTGTAGACACATCATCATCAGTGACCTTGTCTCTCAGGGTGGTGTTATGCTCATTCTCCCAGCGTGCCTGGACAGCCTACCACTGTTAGAGAATGCTGGGAGCTGTAGTTTAGCAACAGCTGGAGGGCCGCAGGTTGAGCATCCCTGCCCTGTTGACGTGATGTCAGCAATAGTGCTGTTTCTTAGGCCTCTTGCACACAGCCGTTGTGCTCCCGTGGCTGTACGGCGGTTCCGCAATACACGGGGCACCGACCATGTGCACTCCGCATCACGAATGCTGACCTATTCACTTCTGCAAAAAATTGGAACTTTTTCTATTTTTGTTTTTATTTTTTTTCAAGTTGAATAGGTCTGGATCCGTCCCGGCCGCCGCACGGACGTTGCTCGTGCATTGGGGGACCGCAAATTCATGTCCCCAATGCACGGAACGGAAACCACAACGGCTGTGTGCATGAGGTCTTAAGGGTGAGGTTTTTCCAACAGGGCTTCAAGCAGGTTTGGATCTGTGATGTTCAAGCTGGGAGGGGAAGGAGAGTCAGAGACCTGATGCTGCCGGCACTTCCTGTGAGTCTTTCATCAGGATGTGAGCACAGGGTGCAGATCACAGATAGCAGTTACGCTGTCAAAATGCCCTCAGGTCTTCAACATTCTGACTTGTATAACTCAGTAGGATTCACATAGCCCTGTCGCTAAATAGGGCAACCAATAGTTGGTGTAAAGGTAGGCAAACGTGGCCCTCTGTCCGCTAGATTTATCATCCCATTTGAGCCAGTGTGATGATTTTGGTCCATGTTTGGGCCATCTGTCCAAGTTTACAGCATCTGCATTTTAGACAGAATTTGTGAACGTGCCCCAATGGGTGAGTTAATCTGTCAACAAAGCGCCAAAATAAGTCTGAGCCTGGTAAATTCAACCGGTGCCTAGTAAAGGAGCACAATTTGCATGACTGTCATATACATTAATCCAGTTAGTTTACGGTTAGCAGCATGGGTGGAAGCGTTCGACTCTGCAGACAGACTATAAATTTTTAATTTGGGGTAATCGCCTACTTTAATGACGGAGCCTAAACTGCCTCCATCTCGCCCCCAGATTTAGCGTTGTTACATTTTGCCTTGCAGGTAAGTTTTCGTGAAATAATACCGTGCCTACATTTATGAGCAGCGTACGAGTTGGCAGCACCAGTTTAAAGGAAGCCAACATGAAAAATACCAGTCCGTATGCTCCAAGCTGTAGTATGTCATTTTTGGGTATGCATTGTGTATATATGCTATTTACTTAAAAAAAAAATTTCTTTTCTTTTTGTGTGTCTACAGAAACGATGAGGCGTGTGGTTCGACAAAGTAAATTCCGGCATGTCTTTGGGCAGGCTGTGAAGAACGATCAGTGCTATGATGACATCAGAGTTTCCCGCGTTACCTGGGATAGCTCATTCTGTGCGGTTAACCCCAAATTTGTTGCCATAATCATAGAAGCGAGCGGAGGCGGAGCTTTCCTAGTGCTGCCATTACTGAAGGTATTTGACTTTTTTATGCTCTTCCACAGTTAACCCTTCTGTATATTTTCAGTCTGGGATACATGCTTGTTCTCTTCTATACTTTTTTTTTTTTTTTTTGGTTACCAGCAAAATTAAGTGAACTTTCATGAGCATGTTTCCAGAAATAAGGATAACATTTTTTAAAGGATAACCTTGTATAGTGGGCGTTGTATAGCAGTGATGTCTAAGATCCCCAAACTGGAGCGTCCACAGGTCTTATTCAGGGCTGCCGCCCCTCATTCTTTCCCTGTACAATGACACCCGTCCACCCTGCTGTGCAGGGAACTGCAGCTGTATTTGAGTGAATTGGGTCAGCTGCAGCCCTCTCATTCACAGGATTGGTGGGGGGCTCGCCCTGTGACGTGTCCATCGGTTGTGTCCATCAGACCCATTTACAAGAGAATGAGCTTCAGTACCAAGCATAGCTGCTATACAATGGATGTGCTGTGCTTGGTATCCGGTAAGAGGCTGTGGCCTCTTAATACAGCTGACTTCACCTGAAGGCCTCATTCACATTTCCTGACGTGTGCTGTCCGCATTTTCCACAGACACCACACTTGCCCATTGATTTTCTTGTTCTCCTTTCACACATCAGTTTTTTTTTGTACTGAGCGTGGGACGTGTACTACTTTGGTCTGTGATGCAGACCAAACAGGCCCGTTATAGTCTATGCGTCCCTGAAAAAACATTGATGGCATCCCTGTTGCGTCCGTTTTTCACTGACCACTAATAGGAGATGCTCTGGAAATGAACTTTCAGCCTAGCAGTGTCCGTGGAATACAGATGACACACGGATATCTTCACTAGTGTTGAGAGAAGTGAGCTTTGGGTGCTTCATCCGAAGTCGCCTCGTTCAAAACTTTGGAATAATACTGTGTGGAGATCCGTCTCTGTACAGTGTTAGAATGGATGGGCTCCGATGAGCCGAAGTAACTTATTTGCGAAGATGAGCGAGATTACGTTGAATAACTTTGGTAATTGATTTTAAAGTGGAAAACCACTTTAAAACTTGGAATCGAACTCCTCTTCGTTTCCGACCGTTACCCCGAAGCGGAGTTCGGTTTCAAGTTTTAAAGTGGTTTTCTACTTTACCGAAGTTATTCAATGAAGTCACGTGCGACTTCCCAAAGGTCTGTCTTCGGCTCATCAGAGCTCCTACATTCTTATACTGTACGGAGACGGATCTTCGCCGGATGAAACAGGCACTGATTTTTTTTTTCTCAGATGTTACTGACACGGAAATGAGAACGAGGCCTAAAGGTGCAAAAACAAAACAAAAAACCTTGTCCTGAAAGGGTTAACACACACAATCGGTGATGGACATTAGTTTGGTGCTGGGGTTACTGGGGGCTTGCTCTGTTTGGCGTCTACTTCCCGTCTACCCTCCTGTGTGGAGGAACATGCGTTTAGTTGTTTTTCTTGGTTTCAGTCTAGTAATGTTAATCGTCCACTGCAGCTTGTATAAACAGGATTCTGTTCACACCCTTTAATTAGATACATCTCTCTTGTTCTGAGTTGGGGTGGTTTAATTGTGCTCTTGTCTTGTGCTCCTGCACTTGGACTTTGAAGACCTTTTTGCTTTCTTTGGCTTTTGTGATGTTGGTGGACAACTGATCTCCTGGAGGGTCACCTTGTTTAAGGTTCCATTAACATGGGCAGATATAGCAGATTGATCAGCATTTCTTCATAGGACCATAGGGATCGCTCCACACACATCGGCTGCTAGCACCAGTGTAATAAAATAGAGCGGACGCCGGCCAGCAGTGACTGGGAACAGAGATGACTCCAATCCCAGTCTTTTAACCCCTTGGGTACTGCTGTCAATCTGTGGTGGTAGACAGAGGGAGTGCGCACCCATGCGAGCCCCTGTGGCGAAATCGCTGGGCTCTGGGAAGGCACCCAGGTATGTCTTAAGTGAGCTGCCTATGAAACTGAGCCTGAGGCACTACCTGACAGGCAGCTTGTAAAAATCCCATAGATTGCAGTAGGATTCTATTGCAGTTTATGGGACAAGTGATCAGAAGAACTTATGTTCAGGTCCACTTAGAGGACTAAGTGCCACCGTGAAGAAATATTGTAAAATATATTTAAAAAAACACAACCTGTTTAACTGTTTTACCCAAAAGATGAGCCCACACAGCTTTCTTCAGATACATAAATGAAAAAAGGAAATTAAAACAAGGAATTACCAAATTAAAAACAAAAGAAGGAAGGTATATGGAAGAGGATAAAGAACTAGCTGACTGCCTCAATGAATACTTCTGTTCAGTTTTTACAAAGGAAAATGAAGGAGAAGGACCTCAGTTAGGGAGGAAGACTAATGAATCCTTTGATGCATGTGTCTTTACAGAGGAAGAGGTTCTAAGTCAGCTGTCCAAAATTAATACAAATAAATCACAGGGGCCTGATAGGATACACCCAAAGCTATTAAAAGAGCTTAGAGGTGTACTAGCAAAACCATTAACAGATTTATTTAGCCAATCACTGGTAACAGGAGTCGTCCCAGAAGATTGGAAATTAGCAAACGTTGTGCCAATTCACAAGAAAGGTAGTAGAGAGGAATCAGGCAACTATAGGCCAGTAAGCCTGACATCAATAGTGGGGAAATTAATGGAAACCATACTCAAGGAGAGGATTGTGGAACATCTAAAAACCCATGGGTTGATTGATAAAAAACAGCATGGGTTTACTTCAGGGAGATCATGTCAAACTAATCTTATTGACTTTTTTGATTGGGTGACTAAAATAATAGATGGCGGAGGTGCAGTAGACATCGCTTATCTGGACTTTAGTAAGGCTTTTGATACTGTCCCACATAGAAGGCTTATCAATAAACTGCAGTCTTTGAGCTTGGGCTCACATATTGTTGAATGGATTAGGCAGTGGCTGAAGGACAGAAAACAGAGGGTTGTAGTCAATGGAGTATATTCAGACCATGGTATTGTTACCAGTGGGGTACCTCAGGGATCTGTTCTGGGACCCATATTGTTTAATATCTTTATCAGCGAAATTGCAGAAGGTCTCAATGGTAAGGTGTGTCTTTTGCTGATGACACAAAGATTTGTAACAGGGTTGATGTTCCTGGAGGATACACCAAATGGAAAAGGATTTAGGAAAACTAGAGGAATGGTCAAAAATCTGGCAACTAAAATTTAATGTCGATAAGTGCAAGATAATGCACCTGGGGCGTAAAAACCCAAGAGCAGAATATAAAATCAGTGATGCAGTACTAACCTCAGTATCTGAGGAAAGGGATTTAGGGGTCATTATATCAGACGACCTAAAGGTGGGCAGACAATGTCATAGAGCAGCAGGTAATGCCAGCAGAATGCTTGGGTGTATAGGGAGAGGCATTAACAGTAGAAAGAGGGAGGTGCTCATGCCGCTCTACAGAGCACTAGGAAACCTCATTGGGAGTATTGTGTGCAGTACTGGAGACCATATCTGCAGAAGGATATTGAAACTTTGGAGAGAGTTCAGAGAAGAGCTACTAAACTAGTACATGGATTGCAGGACAAAACTTACCAGGAAAGGTTAAAGGACCTTAACATGTATAGCTTGGAAGTAAGAAGAGACAGAGGGGATATGATAGAAACTTTTAAATACATAAAGGGAATCATCACGGTAAAAGAGGAGAGAATATTTAAAAGAAGAAAAACTGCTACAAGAGGACATAGTTTTAAATTAGAGGGGCAAAGGTTTAAAAGTAATATCAGGAAGAATTACTTTACTGAGAGAGTAGTGGACGCATGGAATAGCCTTCCTGCAGAAGTGGTAGCTGCAAATACAGTGAAGGAGTTTAAGCATGCATGGGATAGGCATAAGTCCATCCTTCATATAAGATAGGGCCAGGGGCTATTCATAGTATTCAGCATATTGCGCAGACTAGATGGGCCAAATGGTTCTTATCTGCCGACACATTCTATGTTTCTATGTTTCTCTGTAGACTGAGAATTAAAGTTATGGCTGTCAGAATATGGTGCTGAAGAGAAAAATCATTTTAAGTGAAAACCCAATAATGAATATTGATAACATAAAATGAATAGGTTGGCACTCTTTATCCGGCTCTGTATGGATGAATCACATTAGGCTCGTTCACATCGCCGTTTCTCCTTTCCGTTCTCCGGCTCCGTTAAGGGGCAGGAGAGCGGAAAGGACGGATTCTGCAGATAACTGAGCATAACGGAGCCTAAAGACCCCATAGACTATAATGGGGTCCGTTAGGTGTCCGCTCAGAACATGAATTTTGAGCGGAGACGAAAGTCCTGCTCAACTGAGCGGGAGAACGGAATGGAGAAACGGTGATGTGAATGGAGCCTTACTTGTGTAATATATTTGAGAAAAAAATTTATTCTCCCATATAAAATAGATATTACAAAATGAAAGTCTAAATATAAAAAAAATGCAATATTACAGTATTAAAATGCAATCATTTAAATCACATATTTTATTTTATCTGCAATATTGCATTTTTTTATATTTTGCCTTTCATTTTGTAGTATTTATTTTATATGGGAGAATAATTTTTTTTTTTTTTTAAATGTGATTCATCCATACAGAGCCGGATAGAGAGTGCCAACCTATTCATTTTATGTTATAATTTTTTCTCTTTTGACATTGGGTGTGTCTAAAGGTGTGTGCACCCATTCCTTACTTAGGTGTAGTTTGAGCCACTAGGCGTTCATTCATTTTACATACCAATAATGAATATTGGCTCGGTCCGTAAGGGGTTCTCAGTCACCGGCCCATGTAAAGGTTCCTGTTGACTGGCAGTGGAACGAGCCAGCGTATGCGCTCATTCCTGTCCTATTTGGATCAGTGTAAGCTTGTCATGTGCGGGATCTCCCCCCCCCCCATTGCTTTCTATTCCCATAACTGTGTAGAGATTATAAATCACAGCAGAAGATGTTGGAGCTGCAGCGGTGAAGGTGGTTATTATTACCGCCACATGTCTGATTGTAAATGAAGCTGATAGTCTGCATATGCCTTGCCGGCGGCACCAGGGCTCGACCTTCTCCTGCGTGCCTCTCCCTCTATGTCGTCATGCAATCCTAAGCAATGACACCATGCGTTCTCGCGCTGCGTGCTTGTTTTATAGCTAGAAGAGCCAAAGTGAGGGAATAAATTATGGAAATGTACCAGATTATCAGGTTTAAGATAAAAGAAAAACCCTAATACAGATGGTAAATTGTAAACTCTGCATCCATCCATGTTTTGTTTCCTGTGTTCCTTTGACTACTATGGAGGGACATGGCATAATACAACACGTGGATTGGAGATTTGCCCCATTCACTAAGATTTGCTCCATATTTTGGAGACATAATCTCCATTGTAGTTTTCAATCATTGATTTACATTGATTTCATGCATCCCCAGAACTGTTGGTAAACTTAAGAATTTATGGGACAGCTGGTAGTCTGAGCGGTGGAAGATGGGTGCTGAGCTGGTTTCTAAGATTCCTTTCCCCCCCCCCACACATGTGATCACGAAGAGCAGAGAAAATGAGATTATAGCTTTCTAGAGTTAGATCCTAAATGAATAATGTGTACGAGGAGCTTTTAGCTCCTTTCCCAGAAGTCCCTTGGATGTGGCACAAGCACATAGCACATTTATGCCTCTTGGGCTTGTTGATTCAGCCCTGCCCTGATATTACCACAGCACCGAGAACATGTTATCGTCTGCTCCTCTGTACCTCCAGAGGCTTAAAGGAGCACTAATCCTCAAGTCTGCTTTTTGGGAACCTTATTGGCAAAGTGCTACTATGACTAGCATATCTGCATGTAACCATATCCAGGGCTCATGGTGAGGGGACAACGAAGAACGGTGCAGAGAGCCTCTTCCATTCCAAGATGAGATAAGAGACATGTACCTGTACAGACTATGCTTAGTCAGGTTAGTGGTCACCCTTCCAAATGCTCTTTCCCCCATCACTGAGCCGTGTGAACATGCCCAGGACACACGCACACTCGGCTTACCATGTGTCCTAAACGAAGAGGAAGCCAATGCCAGACAGTTTATCGCTCTGAGAAGAAAAGGATCAAGCAGATCTAACTGCCAGATCATCCCCCACCCGTCATCTGGGGCGAATTGGGAAGCACCCTGCACATCAGAGGGCTGTCCACACCAAAACACTGGGTTTGGCCAACATTTATCTAATGTGTCAAATAATTGCCTTGAAGGGTCTCGAAATATTTCTTTCTCGTTCTTGGTGGTTGTAGTTTTTTTCAAAAAAAGTGTAGGTTTAACAAAACAAAAGCCCGAGCCAGATGTTGCTCCAGTCATGGTGTGAAGGCCACGCTGTAGGACGGTTTTCTTCTCAGATTCCATCCCAACAGTTCAAACCACAGTGGCGTGGAGAAGAATCTGAGCAGGTTTGTCAGCTAATGGGTGAAAGCTGCCACAAAGTCTAAGCGACCATTTTGCCACGCTTGAATAGGCGTGTTTCACCCAGCAGTATTTTGCCTTGGTAGTTGTAAACCACAACCGTAAGTGTTGAGAAAAAGTGTAATGCAAATTACTGAACATAACAGTGCCATGTGAAAGTGGCGAAACTATGCTCATAGACAGTGGGGCAGGTTTGCTAATGCGTAAGCTGCCCAGACACGTTCAGTAATGGTCGACGAACGATCCTTCAGCCAACAGCTATCTCTCCGACTCTCTCCCAGCTTCCCCATACACATGGGCAGAGTAGAGGCTGCCAAACACCTCAGGATAACAAAAGGATATGTCAGGGGAAAGTCGTCAGCCCGCAGTCCTGCACCAAAAGGCTAATGAACAATACGGATTAGGTCCGGATGCGTTCAGGAAAACTCGCACCATTTTGCAGGCAAGTTGTCAGTTTTGTCTGCGCGGGTGCAATGCGTTTTTCACACGCGTCATAAAAAATGAAGGTTTAAAAACAACATCTCTTAGCAACCATCAGTGAAAAACGCGTTGCATCCGCACTTGCTTGTGGATGCAATGCGTTTTTCACGCAGCCCCATTCACTTCTATGGGGCCAGAGCTGTGTGAAAAACCCAGAATATAGAACATGCTCATGTACACAGACCCATTGAAATGAATGGGTCAGGATTCAGTGCAGGTGCTATGCGTTCACATCACGCATTGCACCCGCGCGGAAAACTCGCTCGTGTGAAAGGGGCCTAAGGCTGGGTTCTCAAGTTTTTGTCAATAACAGATGCCATACAGTGGCATCCGTCACTATAGAGTTCCATTGTAAAAAAAATAAAGACTGTGCAGAATGGGAAAGCGTAGTGTACCATATTTTTCCGTTCTGCAAAGTCCAGCAATAAATGTATATATTAACACCAGGTTTTAACTTCATTGTGACTATTACTACGCCGCCCTCGCCACTTTCTGAAAAGATGGTGGCCAATTGTCCTTGGCAGATCTATCATCATTATGACAGTTTTCTGATGTAACTGATGAAGGAAATCTGTGCCAGCTCATTAATCGTGCTTCATCATAAATTAAAGGAAATGTGTCACCAAAAATATCTGCCAGTTAACACCCGATAGTGACACATCTCCTTTTTATTTTCTGATTGCAGATTTATTTCTTCTATTTCGTGAACATGATTATGGGGCGGACATTTTGCCTGAGCTGTTCTTAACAACATTTTGAAAGCATAAGAAAAAAAAAAACTGCTTTACGGCAGCACCATGGGTCATAGACACAATGGTCAGGAGGGGACCTATGAGAGAGTTTTCTCGGCATGGTCTGTGGCCTGTGCAGAGGTCATTGTACATGGAAAGAACAGATAATCTCTGACAACCACCTATTGTGAATCCTGCCTTATCTATACAGAGAGGTGATATCAGGATTAGAATGACAGATGAGCAGATAACTGCAGTAGTGTGGTCTGTACAGTGTTGTCATCTAGTATTAGGCTTAGTGCACGGTGTAAAAATGACAGGATTTTATGGGTTTTGTTTAAACATAGATATTGACGTGGAAAATTACAAATACAGTGGTCCCTTAGGTTACAATATGAATTGGTTCCAGGACGACCATTGTATGTTGAAACCATTGTAAGTTGAGTAATCGGTTCCAAAGCCCCAAAATGTCGTCCAAGATAAGAAAAAATGAGAAGATTTAAGAAATATAAGCAGATAACTAAGACGGATAAAACGAGTTCTTACATATAACAGTCAGGAATAGCTGCTAACTAGTAACTACTACAGCTATTTTACCAGAGAAGTGGCCTTGATTGGTTGGATCTGATACATTGTATGTTAAGGCTACATGCACACGGCAGTGAAAAAAACCGTCCGTTAAAAACGGATACACTGTCAATTTTTCCATGGCCATTTTGCATCAGTCTGGGCATCCGTTTTCTGTCCGTGTGTCCGTTTTTAATGTCCGTTTTGCATCAGTATTTCATGTCCGTTAAAAACGGACATGAAAAATGGATAAATTTGATTGGCAGTTATTTCTAGACCCACCTTTCTGAGAACACCCACAGGATGGTAGGCCCCCAGCTAAAATAATGTCCCCCATAGGGTAGGATTTAGGGATGTCCCGATACCATTTTTTTAAGACCGAGTACGAGTACCGATACTTTTATTTAAGTACTCGCCGATACCAATTACCGATACCTCGTATAAACAGCCCCGCAGTTACTAATAGCAATGAAAAAAATTAAAGCTGGAATTTGGTTGCTATGAATAACGGCTTTTCTTTTCCTTTGTACAAGTGTTAATAAATGGTAATATAATAGCGTTTTCAAACCAATGTGCCTCCAGGGGGATCTGTTTTTGGGGGATCTGTGGAGGACACACTGTTGTGGAGGATCTGTGGATGTCACCGTTATGGGGGGGATCTGTGGATGGCACTGTTATGGGGGGGATCTGTGGATGGCACTGTTATGGGGGATCTGTGGATGACGCACTGTTATGGGGGATCTGTGGATAACACAGTGTTATGGGGGGATCTGTGGATGACGCACTGTTATGGGGGATCTGTGGATGACGCACTGTTATGGGGGATCTGTGGATGACGCACTGTTATGGAGGATCTGTGGGTGACACCGTTATGGGGGGACCTGTGGACGTCACCGTTATGGGAGGACCTGTGGACGTCACCGTTATGGGGAGGACCTGTGGACGTCACCGTTATGGGGGACCTGTGGACATCACCGTTATGGGGGAGGGGGACCTGTGGACATCACTGTTATGAGGGGGGACCTGTGGACATCACTGTTATGGGGGGATCTGTGGATGAGGCTGTAATTGGGGGATCTGTGGATGACACTGTTAGGGGCTATGTGGATGACACATATATAGCATCTTATGCTATATACATGTCATCCACGATCCCCCATTAGTGTCGGGGCGGTGCAGCTTGACTCATACACCGGCCCGCAGCTGCTATATTGTGTTTCATTAACCCTAACTTACTGTGCCCGTGATTACTAACTATTAATCGCAGTCCCTCCATGCTCCTGCCCGCGCGCCTTCTGTAATCATAAAGTGGGCGGAGGCGGGCAGGCGGGACATGAGGCGCATGGAGGAACTGAGAGCTCAAGCTGCCCGATTCCTCCATGCGCTTCATGTCCTGCCTGCCCGCTCCGCCCACTTTATGATTACAGAAGGCGCGCCTGGGCAGGAGCATGGAGGGACTGCGCATTAATAGTTCGTAATCACGGGCACAGTAAGTTAGGGTTAATGAAACACAATATAGCCGCTGCCGAACCGGAACTTCCGGTATCGGCAGTGGTATCGGCGGCATTTTTACGAGTACAAGTACTCGTGAAAATGCCGGTATCCCATTTTTATTTATTTTTTACTGTCCCCAGCTTTAATAATGCACCCTATTTTGTCCCCAGCTAAAATAATGTCTCCCACAGTGTAAATAATATTTTTATAATGCCCCCAGGTAGGATTCCAGCTTTAAGAATGCCCCCCATAGTGTAGGAATTTTTTTTACTGTCCCCATCATAAATAATGCCCCCAATGTAGCTCCCCACCCTAAATAATGCCCCCATCTAAAAAAAATTCCCCCATGGTTTAAATAATGGCCCACCGCTGTTTTTGTTCGATTTTACAAAACAAAATAAAAAAAACAGCCCTCACCTCATCCACTTGCTCGCGCTGCAGCAGTCTTTTCTATCTTCACTGAACAGGACCTGTGATGTGCGCGATGACGTCACTGTGCGCTCCCACGTGGTTACGTCACCACGCACATTGCAGTTCCTTCGGCAGGTCCTGCTCAATGAAGAGAGAAGAGACTGCCGCACCGCTAGCAAGTGGATGAGGTGAGTTTTTTTTATTTTGGCTGCGGGGCACTATGGAGCCAATATTTAAAACCATGGGGGACATTTTCTTTAACCCGTGTACCTGTTTTTAACGGCCGTTAGATGGGTGCACTCCTGTCGGCCGTTAAAAACGGTTCCATTGATCTCAATGGGGTCCGCACAGCCATGGAAACGGCCAAAAATAGGACATGTCCTATTTTTAGACGGAAGCTATTCACTGGCCGTTCTTTTAATGGCCATGTGAATAGCCCCATAGACTTTCACTAGTGCTAAAAATGGCGGTGTGACGGCCGTTACTTAGAAGGCCGTCTCACAGCCATTTTTCACTGTCGTGTGCATTAGGCCTGCAAAATATATCGCGAAAGCAATCGTTATCGCAATTAATCGCCATATCGCAATCGCAATTTGCTGACCCAAAAATGCTGCAATTATATTACCGTATTTTTCGCTTTATAAGACACACTTTTTCCCCCCCAAAAGTGTGTGTGGGGGGGTGGCAGTGTGTCTTATAAAGCAATGGTTGACTTTCTACGTGACACTGACACTATCTCCGGCCGCTATGCTGCACAGTGCGGCCAGCGATACATCAGTTACAGTGCGGGGAGGGAGGAGGGGCTGGAGGAAAGTCGTTATTTTAATAAAAACATGTTCTTATATGTATTTTATTTATCTGTTCTGTGCAGTGCTATTAAGAAAATGGCAAGGTTTGTATTTTGTACTTTTGCAGTAATGCAAATATGTATTTTATTTTGAAAAACACTGCATTTCAGTTCTTGAGTTCAGCATAACTACATTTCACATTATCAGTCATCTGTGTGTGCTTTTACCTTGAAAATCCAAGCAGATAGACCTCTAGCACAATTCCTTAAAATATCGCATCGCATATCGTTATCGCAATTTTTAGGGCCTTAATCGCAATCGCACAAAATTCCCATATCGTGCAGCCCTAGTGTGCATGTAGCCTAAGTCTGGTTTTAACTTATGATGGGTCAGGAAAGTACATTGTATGTTGAAAATTTTCTATCCGGAGGCCATTGTATCTTGAGGGAACCACTGTATTTAAAAGTACGTTAAGCGCATCCTCCTGGCCCGATTATGCAAGGCCGTATCCCATCTCTGATAAGCCATGCCCCCTTGTTGGGCAGGTCGGAAATAGGCTCTAAATAAATGTGGCGCAAGCCGTATCTATGCCAGTATGGACTAGGGGCAAAGAAGTATAGGAAACCTCAGTAAAGATCCGTATTTTCGCCTGTCTTGGGCGGCGTTCTCCTTTTCCAGGATACTTCTTTGTAGTGAAGCTTTGTTGTGGGACCTTCTGGTGTTTAGTAATGTGGTAAATTGGCTAATGCACATTCTTGTGTTAGTTTATGTATCGCTCAGCTGCTAAATTCCTGACTGGTGGTGACACAGTGGTCATAATGGAAGAGGAAAACAAGCGGAGACCTCCTGAGATTGGTCTTTTATATGGTGGCCAGGATCTGATCTCCGTACACAGCAGTCTGGCATCTGCTTCAGCATATTGCTGCACGCGGTGGGAATGGTGACAACGAGGCAGTAACATTATTACTAGTCTTTATTTATGGAATTTAGGCCTCATGCACACGGCCGTATCCAAAAGGAGCTCCTCAGTCTCCGCAGCTGGGTGAAGGTTGACTGTCGGATCTTGAGTCTCCGCAGCTGACCTTTGATCTCTGGTATCTTTCCTTTTGCCCCAGGTCAGGCTGCCGTTCCTCGTGTGCTGTATGTGGGTAAAGCGCTTCCTGCCTCATCTTTATATAGAGAACAGGAAATGTGCAAGGAAAATGTAGAAGTGGAATTGCTTGCACAGCAGACTGACAAAGCGGTGCCGATTCATTGAAAGGAGAACCGTTTGCTTCCCTTACACGTTTTTTATTTTTTTTCTGTCTCTGGAATCTTAATTGGATAGATTGATAGTTAAAAGGCTTTTCCAAGACACTTATACTGATGACCTTTCCTCTGGATAAGTCATCAGTATCTAATCGGAGGGAGGGGGGCTGAATTCCGGGACCCCCGCCAATCAGCTGGCACCGGTGCCCCCGTGCCTACCAAGCACAGTGCCGTACATTATATAATGGCTGTGCTAGGTATGGCGCTAACCCCTGATTCACTTGAATGGGGCTGAGCTGTGCCTAGGCCATGTGACCGATGAAGGTCTTGTTACTCGGCCTAGGAAAAGCTGTGAACACCGGTTCCTACTCAAACAGCTGATCAGCAGGGGTCGAACCCCCACCATTCAGATACTGATGATCTTTCCAGAGGATTGAAACTGAAACCTGTAGAAGAAATCATCAGTATTAAAATCGCCCATTAAGGACCCATTACACTGGTAGGTAAGTGTTCCTTCCTGACAATCGCCTGCTCATCAGTGGAGGAGACCGCTGCTTACATAATCATTGTTTGCCAGCAGCAGAGCATGATTAGATGGCACGATCTGCAGCCAGCAAATGATGACTTAGGTGTCCGCACAAACAATCATATATCTGATGAAAGAGCGTTTCGTTCATTCATTGGGTAATTGACAGCAACATGCTAACCTACGGTACTTAACAATGATGTGTCCGATGTTCGGCCAGTGTAAAGGGGCCTTATGCATACCCCCTATTACAGATGCATGTAGTATGTACCCATAGGCCTCTGTTCAGAACGTCACCAGCTTGAACCACAGCTATATGTCTGTGCATACGGTCGGATATGGAGGTCGCTGGTGACAGTTTCCTTTTAATGGGGGATCTCAGGATGCCTGTGAGGTACATGAGTGGTTCTAGTTTTGTTACATATATTATATGTTGCCTGGTTTTAATTTTTTCCATTAATCATGGGATAAACCCCATTAATACTCATATGAAAGTTGTTTTTCGGTTCCTTTACATAAATGAAACACTAAGATGAGTTTGATCTCTGCTATAGAAGCATGCGATCTACTGCTGATTTACTTCTATTCCATTTCTCTCACGTGCTGTAGGCCTAGTCTGATTTATATGGGGAATAGTTGGGATGCGATTGAATGCATAAAGGTAGGCACCAGGATGTGATTTTTGTCTGTGTGGCTGCAGTAAATGCATCTGAGATCGCCTGTGCCGCAGCCATAACAAGGCAGCATGCTATTGCCATGATTCCCAGGAGGTAAAGCGTTAAGGACGCACGCTGCTGCGTGGATGCCTCCAGAGCACACACCCTGCTGTCATCATAGCCCGGAGACAATGCAGCCAATGAGCGAGCAGTGCAGGAAGCAGTGACTGTGCTGTCAGGGTTCAAGTCATCCATGGCCTTATATGGTAAAATGTACCGTCTGGGCTCAGGGAGGAGGGCGGGAGCGAATCCTGCCAGATCACTCGCACTGCCTTCAGCCTGATGACTGGATTCAGCTCCCCACATTATACGTACACCCGCACGGTATTTTCTATACTGCCAGAACAGTGTTGCTTTTTTTCCCATCTTTTGTATCCTGGACTGTCAAACTAGAATCCAACGTGCTGGATGTAGTCATCGCAAGCAGTGTAAACGCACATGTCATAAAATAGTCACACGGAGATGGAATGTGCGTGATTAGGGATGATGGAAAAGGGCTCCCACATTCTGATCAGTCTGATAAGTGCTGAATCCGCACCCATACTATCAATACCCTGATCCACGCCCACAGTCATTATTAGGCTGAATGCACACGTTCAGGATTCATGCGCGGAGAATCTGCGCTGAAATCCGCAGGTGTTCGCAGGCAAATCCGTGCGGTCAATCCTCATCAATTGGTGTGGGTTTGCATACGGATTTGCGTGCGGATTTTACTATGTGAATGGAGAAAATCCGGTCAGGATAAATAGAATAAATTGACATGCTGCGGATTTTAAAATCTGCACCGCAGGTCAAAATCTGTGCGGAAAAATCCGCATTGTGTTCATTGAGAATTTTAAATTCTCATAGAATACAATGCACATGATGTACGGTGCGGATTTTCGGCGCGGAAAATCCGCACGCAATCCTTATCGTGTGCATTCAGCCTTAAAGGGGTTGTTGTAAATTGGAGAAATGTGATTATTTTCTTGTAGAAACAGCGCCACTTTTGTCCATGGGCTCTGCCTGGTACTGCAGCCCAGATCTAGACAAGTCAATAAGGCTGTCTGAGGTGAAACACTAATGAGATCTGGACTTCTGTGACTTATTTTTGACTGGCTTTCAGCCTATTTGGGATAACCTATGGGAAAGGTATTGAAACGTTACAATTTAGGGAGGGCCAGTTGGCATGCCAATTCACCCATATGTTTCTACCTATAATGGAAATGAAACGTACTGGCAACTCCATGCAGAAGTGACATCCAGATGTGCAGCCATATTGATTGTCACCTTTAAATGAAGAGGGTTTCCAGTTGGGGGTGGGTGGGGGGATAAAAAAAAAAAGCCCAGAAAGGGTGAAAAATATAAAGGATGACGAATTTAGAAAAATATAAGGAAGCTGTGATCTGCTGCTGTTCCGAAGCTGCTCCGCCCAGGCTGCTTTCTCCACTTCCTGGTCTCAGCCAGGAATCTCTACAGGAGGTGTGGGGGTGTGTCACCTCTGCAGCCAGTGATTGGCTGAGCAGGCATACTAAGCCGTCTCCGTGTGTCAAGTCAGGACTAGAAAGTGGATTGCAGCAGGGGATCAAGGAGGGGAGCAATGCTTCTTTTTTAGTTATTTTTGGTTTTCCATTTTTTCAGTTTATCATCCTGGAAAAACCCTTTAAACTTTTGTAGGAGCTGTCGGTAAAACTGTTACTTTATTGGTTGGGCAAAATGAAAAGTTGATTTTACTTGTATGTAACCATTATAGTTATCATAGCAGATAATACAGAGCATTACAGCTTGCTCGTGATTACATAAAAGAATTTCACTTTTCTTAAAGGGATATTTCCTTTTCGGATCAAAGCCCCCCCCATCCAGATGCAGCGCCCAGACTACAAAAATAGCCAATGAGGCATTGTTTCTATAGCACCATTGTAGACAGAGGTGGAACCCACATGTGTCAGACTTTTGTCGTATCCTGTGGTTATGCCATAAAGGTTTGAGATTGCAATATCCCCTTTAAGGCATTTTATTAAAGATGATCGGTCTACTAACCGTAAGTCCGTCTTAGTAAATATTAGCATGATCCATGAAACTTCTCTTCTGGAGCATCTTTTCTTAGAACTGTGCATTGTGTTCCTTTTTTTTTATTTTCTCCAAATTCTCCTTGTCAAAGGGGTGTGTCCCTACATAGTCTGACACTGACAGCACTGATTGGATGGTGTGTATATGTGCGCCTCCCCCCCAAATAGTAACACCCAATTGTCAGTTTATTCATACTTTTCTAGTAGGAATAACAGAGGGAGTATATAATGCAAAGTTGTAGGAAGCGCCAGAATGGTTATTTCATGGGAAATAAAACAGTTTACCAGTCAGTGCCCAACCCTTTAAAGGAATCTGCCGTGCATTTCTAATCTGA
Organism: Bufotes viridis; assembly: GCA_033119425.1. Classification (NCBI taxonomy): domain Eukaryota; kingdom Metazoa; phylum Chordata; class Amphibia; order Anura; family Bufonidae; genus Bufotes; species Bufotes viridis. Next base: position 194,553,537 of record CM065589.1, read on the forward strand.
TACGTTCAGGGTCACCTCCCTACCTGCAGGAGAGTTAAAGCCGTGCCGTGAGAAGTCCGCGAGGGGGCGTTTTCTAAAACAAGCATATGTTACATGCCAGGCTGCTTTCCAAGCTCCAGACAGTCTCCAGGAAAAGAACGTGAAAAATGCAGGCACCGATATTGAAATGAGCGGTGTCTGTGCCAGTAAAGTGCTATGCTCAGGGGAACCTCTGGAGCCATTTTATTTCTGCAGGAATGCTGTTGGCGTCCTCCTCTGTAGCCGATTACAGCCGCAAGTAATTTACTCCTTTACTTTCACGTAAAACAAATACCGTCACGTAGAAGAAACTGTGTTCTTTCCTCTTAGAATGGGGAAATAATCCTTGTGATTCCAGTGTCCAGCAGTAATGGCTGCTTAGCATAAGGCTACGTTCACACTCGCGTTTTTGGCGGATCCGTCACGGATCTGCAAAAACGGGTCCGTTACAATAACACAACCGCATGCATCCGTCATGAACGAATCCGTTTCTATTATCTGTAACATAGCCAAGACGGATCCGTCATGAACTCTGTTGAAAGTCAAAGGGGGACGGATCCGTTTTCTATTGTGCCAGATTGTGTCAGAGAAATCGGATCCGTCCCCATTGACTTACATTGTGTGCCAGGACGGATCCGTTTGGCTCAGTTTCGTCAAGCGACTGGAGGCAAACTGATGCATTCTGAGCGGATCCTTTTCCATTCAGAATGCATTAGTGCAAAACTGATCCGTGTTGGACCGCTTGTGAGAGCCCTGAACGGATCTCACAAACGGAAAGCCAAAACACGAGCGTGAAAGTAGCCTTACTTGACGTTTGCAAGGGGGCAATTTTGGGGTTTTCATGCCTTTTTTTTTAAACATTTTTTGTTAAATTAGTTCCCAACATGATGATTCGGTGGGATCATCACAAATCGGGTTTCCGGTCCCCTGTATGGTTGTATTATGTGAAAGCTAATGCCCTTAAAGAGGTTTTCCAATAATACAGATTTTTAAGCAGGTGCCTGAAACCTGCCCCCTGAAAGAAAGGCCTCACTACTTACTTGCTCCATCCTTCGCACTGCCTCCAGTGTCCTCATCTTCCGGCCCCTTTCTTTCGGTGGTACATGGTTATGTCGTATGCTCCAGCCAATGACTGACTTCAGCGGTAATGTAGCCACAAGCAGCATGTCCCCACTAAAGCCAGTTATTGGCTGGAGCGCTGCATGTCACCATCTCCATGTACTTCTTGATGTAAATAGACCAGAAGATGGAGGCAGAGCAGAGGATCAGCATGGAGCAGGTAAGTATTAATCATTTTTCCGGGGGCAGTCTGTGGGCACTTTCTAAAAAAAAAATGTATTACCGGAATACCCCTTTAAGGGTAATTTGTAATGGTGGCCTCAGCAGTGTTAATCTGGAAGCGTTGGTGTTCAGTAGCCCACAATACATCCTGAAGTCCATTGATGGGTGTCTCGGTAGGTGGGGTATGGGAAACAATGACTATTATTTCCCCTTCCATAAAGAACAAACACAGTTTTCGTAACACATGGAAAGTAAACCGCTTCCCTCTGTTACGATCACACCAAAATCTCATGGTGATGCCACGTGAACCCATGCCATAGGCGTGCTTTCCACATGTCGCACAGTCCGGTCTTTTTGTCATGTACACACTTGCCACTTAGAACCATTCCTGCTATACCTTAGCAATGGGAAGAAAGCTGTCAATCAGCTGGGGGTCCCTTCTTTAATAAATTCCCTCTGTTTTGTACATATGACAATGTTGCATGCTGACGTAATATTCAGACCCTGAACCCTGCACTTCTAGAACCTTGGTGGTGATCCAGTGTAGCAGTATCTTCAGGGCCTTCTGTAGACGTCCTTACTATTTTATTTAAAGGGATTGTCCATGATCAGAAAAAATTGATTTGTAAATTCCAAAAACAGCACCGCTCCTGACCACAGGTTGTGTGGTATTGCAGCTCGGCACCATTCACTTAAATGGAGCTGATCAGCAGTGCTGCAACCCATGGACAGGTGTGGTCCTGTTTCTGGAAGAAAGGAGTCATGTTTTTCTAATCCTGGACAACCCCTTTAAGAGGACACTTCTGTAACCATCCGTAGTATTTTCTTAAATGGACACTACTATGACTTTTTTTTTCTCGCATATTAACATGTTTTATGTGAATATTTTTTTTTACAAAAAAAAGTGGCACAATGATTTTCTGTGGGAGTCTATATCTAGGCCTATCATCAGAACTCTAGAGTTGCCATACTGTTATCCCTATTCTACAGTCTACTATTATACTAACACAGCAGCAGTAAAATAATTATGGGATCCTCATCTATGTAGGAGTTTTATCTTTGTGTCCACTGCTGCAGAAGGACAACCTTTAATTTCAAATAGTATAGCCCTGCCAAAATGAAAGAAAATTATAAATATTAAAAAAATAGTCTTCTATGAATATAGCTTTCTGACAAATGTCTGCCTTAGGATTTTGCCATTCTAATATTCTGTTCATGAAGTCAGAACGAGCCCCATTGTTCGCCATCAGGCAGTGGCTCATAAAGCGACTTCTTGGGAAAGGAGAGATGATGGCAGCAGTGCTTTCCCAGAGATTGGCCCTGCTCATCGGTGGCTCTTCCAGACCATATGCCTGTCCTGACGGTGAAGTCAGATAGTCTTCCTGCTGGTCTGTGCCCGGCGTATTTCAGACAATACTGCACACACACAATGTGCTGTGTAAACCCAGCCGAATAATTTGTATAAGAGATTTCCTGATGTAAGACCTGCTGCTTGTATCTGTAAGGCTACTTTCACACCAGCGTTTCTGCTGGATCCATCATGGATCAGCAAAAACGCTTCCGTCATAGTACGACTGCCTACCTCTGTTATGAACGGATCCGGTTGCATTATGTCTAAAATAGCCAAGACTGATCCATCATGAACTCCACTGAAAGTCAATGGGAGACGGATCCGTTTTCTATTGTGAGAGAAAACGGATCCTATCATATTGACTTGCATTGTGAGTCATGACGGATCCTTCTTGCTCCACACCACATCGCAGACAGAAAAACGCTGCTTGCAGCGTCCAACCGAACGGAATGCATTCTGGTGCACTCCGTTCATTTCAATTGACAATGAATGGGGACAAAAGGAAGCGTTTTCCACCCGCTATTGAGATCCTATGACGGAACTCGATAGCGGAAAGGGAAAGCGAAGATGTGAATGTAGCCCAGCACGGTTATTCAGGAGACTGATTCCTTGGTAGCAGCTAAAAAATGCAAAATGGCAGCAGTTACCCAGTGTGTAGTAGAACACATCCCCTCTACTGCTAATATATATATATATATATATATATATATATATACACACATACTGTATATTGGCTACAGTTTTCAGGCTGTAGTTGTGAACCGCTCTGTTCTGGAGAATGCTTCTGGTCTGCTGCACATAATGCCACCATAAACCTGCTCTCATCAGTGTCCTCCCCAGTCTGAATGTCATCTCATCGAAGATGATGGCTGTATTTATAATCTGGTCATAAAAATGATGTAATGGTCCAAGCAGAGAATGGGAAAAGGAGTAAACGTACTGGGCCTCATGCATGACGCTGTATAGCAATAATTATTTCATATAGCAGCCAAATATATTCCAACTTGGCAAAATACTCTCGCCCACACTATACATAGATGAGAAAAGTATTGGGCCGCTCCTCTTAATTATTGGATTCAAGTGATTTATTCAGTCCCAGTGCCACAGGGGTGTAAGCTTCAGCACCTGGCCATGCAGCAGTTTGTGAGAGAATTCCAGCGTGGAGCTGTAACAAGTCCTCCTAGATATTCCACCATCATATCTTAGTGGCATTATTACAAAGTGGAACCACAGCAACTGGGCCATCAAGTGGCAGCCCCCCACCTAAACTGACAGAGCGCGGTCACAGTCGAGCAGCTGCATGGAGCCTTACATCGCCAAGCACCCCACCGCTGGACTCTGGAGCAATGAAATTACACATTATGCTTCTCTGTCTGGCAGTCTGATGGACAAGTCTGGGTTTGGCATATGCCATGAGAGCGTAATCTGCCTGACTGCATTGTGCCAACTGTAAGGTTTGGTGGGGGAGAGAGAACGCTATGAGGTTGGTTTTCAGCGGTTGGCCTAAGGCAGTGATGGGCAACGTGCGGCTCTCCAGCTGTTGCAGAACTACAACTCCCAGCATGCAAAGCCTGTCTATAGCTATCAGCCTACTGCAGGGCATGGTGGGAGTTGTAGTTTAGCAACAGCTGGAGAGCCGCACGTTGCCCATCACTGGCCTAAGGTCACTTGGTTCCAGTGAAGCGAAATCTTAATTCTAAAATATTTTTAGACAGCACAAAACTTAAAGGGCTTGTCCAGGGTCAGAGTTGAACCCGGACAGTCCCCCTGATATGAGCATCGGAGCATTTCATGCCCCAATGCTCTCCCTGAATCTCGCAGGGCAAAGGCTTTTTTTTTTTTTGGACATCCGGTGACTTACCGGGCTCTCCATAGGTAAAGCTAGGTGGAGGCTTCTGCCTAGCAGTGAGCCCAGTGATGTCACCTGAACTAATGGGCGGCCTTAGCACTGCCCTAGCCTTTCATGCTTCAATGCTCTCCCTTGCCCTGCGCAATTCAGCTTTTCTTTGGAGATCCAGTGACATACTGGGCTCTCCATGGGTAAAGCTAGGCGGAGGCTTGCACCTAGCAGTGTTCCTGGTGACATCACCGGCACTAATGGGTGGGCTCTAGCCTAGCGCTAATGCCTGCCTAGCAGTGTAAAAAATATAAACAAACAGTGCAGGGCAAGGGAAAGCATCGCATCATGAAATGCTCCCATGCTCAAATCATGGGTGGAAATGGGGATATGTCCCCCTTTAACATGGTCATATGATCAGATGGGGTTTGCTTTTAAAATATTTTTAAGTTAGAAGTTTCTAGACCTTCATGGGGTTGTCCGGCTGGACAAAATGTTGTAGAAAAAGCTCTGAACTCAACTCACCGATCTTTCATGGCTTACTGGGCTCCCCATTGGTTTCTGCTTCCTGGACCACTGCTGACACAAAGGAAATGCCTGCAATGCCAATGACTGGTCGCAGCCAATTACTGGCTATGGGAGCATTTCTATTTCTTGGGTGTTGAGACTGGACTTGGAAAGCAGAGACCAATGATGCTTTTTAACAGTTGCTGTAAAGTAGAGCTGGCTTAGTTGCCTATAGCAACCAAATTCCGCCTTTCATTTTGGACAGCTCCTTTGGAAAATGAAAGGTGGAATCTGATTAGTTGCTATGGGCAACTAAGTCAGTTCTGCTTTACACTAGTTTGATAAATGTCCCCTTTAATATCCAACCTTTCCCCCCTTTTTATGCTGCAGAAAGGTATATTTTTAGTCGAATACATGCTTTCGTTCTGCTCCTAACAGCTGTAATAATGTCTTTCTCTAGACTGGAAGAATTGACAAGTCCTACCCGACAGTGTGTGGTCACACCGGACCGGTGCTGGACATTGACTGGTGTCCTCATAATGACAATGTGATCGCTAGCGGCTCTGAAGACTGCACGGTCATGGTAAGTACGGTACTTCATGAATCTTTAGACTAGTGGTAGATTGTGGCATTCAAGCATATTTTATAGTATATTATGCTATCGCAGTCATTTTTGCTGATGACTAAACAATTGTGTTTTTGTAGCAGTTTTACACAGATGATAAGTGGCCATATGAAAGAAGCACTTATTACACGTGTGCAGTTTCACTTAGCAGATCATAAATGTAAAGCGTGACCGATGGCGTCTTATTTTGTCACCTATTTATCATCTGTCTTCAGTGTTTTTTGTACTTTGTGCCCTAACAGCGCCGAGGCTAGCTGGTGACGTTTGTTAAATCCTATTGAGCTCAGTAAGAGTGGTAAAACTTGCTTTGACAATGATCTGTATATTGTTATCTAGGTATGGCAAATCCCAGAGATTGGCCTAACCGTTCCGCTCACGGATCCTGTGGTAGTGTTGGAAGGACATTCCAAGAGGGTAGGCATTGTGACATGGCACCCGACAGCCCGGAACGTGCTGCTCAGTGCAGGTATGTTGGCATATGGATAATTCACTGGAGTATTACCGAATGAAATAGTAAGGTAGGAAAGCTCATGACTTCTGCCCAGTGCTATAGCTAGGGTATGCCACCCGCACCTATCTCTAGAATGAAGCTCCCAACGAGAGCGCACCGCGCATGCCCGGCCGCCTTTCATTTCTCTGAGAGCGCTGAAAATCTGGTAATTCCATATAAGTGAATGGCGTGGTGGCTGCGCTTGCACTGGGTGCTGTCCATTCAACTCTAAGGGACTTGTGAAAATCGCAGAGCGCGCCGCTCGGCTATTTTCATCGCTCTCTTAGAAATGAATGGAGGGCGGCCGCTCATGTGCGGTGTGCTCTCCTGAACTTTGCGTGCTCAGAGGTGGTGCCTGTGCCACCAGTGTCCGAGGTCAGACAACCCTTTCTGTAGCCATTGAGCTTATAACATCTGTTTGACTCCACTGTACTCAAGAATCATTAGCCATATCTTAAGTCTTCTAGTCTCCCCTCTAAGCTGGCTGCTCTGGGAATGACATCCTAACTGGCCTCTCAAGGCCCAATAATAGCTGGACATCCCCATAGGGTTTAGATTGCTTCATTTTGTGGTTTCCCGAGCTCTCTGCTTACAAGGGGCGCAGGGTAAAGTATGCGTTTCTGAGGCTTAGTAGTGTTGCTTCTGATACAGGTACTGTATGTTGTCATCATTTATTGTTTTAGTTGCATTCAAATCCCAATATGCTATGTTATAGTGCCCCCTAGTGGCAGATTGTCTAAACATATACCATACATGTCACAATTCGTTTGCAAAGAATTCAGACACACACAAACCATTCTTCTGGACTATACTTTAATTTATTAAAATGTTTACCAATAGTTTTTGTTAGATGAAACTGGCGAGGCAATTGCTGCTCTGAGAATATTGACTGTAAGGGGATTGTCCTTTTCGTCACAGGTTGTGATAATGTTGTTCTGATATGGAATGTGGGTACCGGGGAGGCTCTAATCTCCCTAGAGGATATGCACAACGATATGATATACAGTGTCAGCTGGAACCGAAATGGCAGCCTCATTTGCACGACCTCCAAGGACAAGAAGCTTCGTGTTATTGATCCACGCAAAATGGAATTGGTAGCGGTATGTAGTCGGGGACGTCATTTTGGGAGAAAGGCGTTTTCCAGCAGTTAAAGGGGTTTTACGAGACTATAATACTGAAGAACCCCGCCGATCAGCTGTTTGGGAATGCACCGACGTTCGCCGTGGTGCTGCAGCCTTCTCTCAGCTTGTGATGTGACCATGATGTCACGTTCATTTATCACATTGAATGGGGCTGAGCTGCGATACCAAGCATGGGCGCTATCAAACGGACTGCGCTGTGTTTGGTTAGCAGGAAGAAGGCCACAGCACTTACGGAAGCGCTGGTACCTCCTCAAACAGCTGTTCGTGGGGGTTCCGGGTGTTGGACCCCCACCGATCAGATACTGATGATCTATGCAGAGGATAGGTCATTAGTATTTAAGTCTCAGAAAATCCTTTTAAAGAGTAACTGAACTTTTGTTGTCCCTAATGTCTAATAAAGCCATTTCTAATATATTTCTAATACTATACTATATATAGGGTACATTTTATGAATGGGGCCGCAGCAGCACTGTGAGGACGGGCAGGAGCAGCAATGTGCGCCGTAGGATTACTAACTCCTGGCATAGCCCATGGGTACCCTGTATCCATGTACTATGCCGGGATTAGCTGAGCGGAGCGGGCTCCTGCCTGTCCTCATAGCGCTGCTGCAGCTTATTGATAAAATGTGTATTCCATACACCGCTGAGCAGTCAGCGGTGTACAGAGAACAGAGTTTTAAGGGCACAGTGAATGGTGCGCTTTAGGGAAGTAAAAGTATAATAATTAATAAAGTATATTAGAAATAGTTTTATTAGGGACAACATATTAAAAGTTCATATAACGGTTTAGTTACTCTTTAAATATTGATGACCTATTCTCCAGTGATACCAATGAAGAAATCTTTCTTCCTCCCCGCCGCTGCATTCCAGCACTGTTGCTCCCAGGAGTATGCGATCCTCACCTGTCAACTTCGGTACTGACGAGAGTGATTGCAGGGTGCCAAGTGGCTCATGACCCAGTAGTGACATGCTCCTTTAGGTCAGTCAGTGGCTATATGTGATCTTTCCATGTGAAAGTTGACAGGTGGAGAGCAGAAGTCCTGTGAAGACATCCTGGGAGCCACAGAGCTGGAATGAAGCGGCAGGGAACAAGTAAGAATAGATATCTTCTAGCACCCCACCAATCAGCTGTGTGAAGGGGCTACACTGCTTAGACCAGCGCTGCAGCCTCTTCATGGTATACATTGCTGTACGTTGTATTTCAGCTCAATTCCTTTCACTTGAAGGGGATTAAGCGGAACAAGTGCCATGTGTCCAATGGACGTCACAGCCCAAAATTCAGCATTCTCAGTATGAACACACAGAGCAGAGCAATGTAGATGTTCAAGAGGCTGCAAGGCTGGCACAGGAGTTGTGACCCCTTTAAAAAGCTGATATCTTCACTGATCTAATATTGATTATATTTCTTCTTATTTAAAAAAAAAATAAAAAAAAAAATATATATATATACACACACACCCCCCACTCAACTACACTATGGGATTGTGGCCTTTTGCAATTCTAAACATAAAACCATAGTTTTTTTGAATGTTCTATTTACTTACATTTATGTTCGCTATATAAAAATGCCGTATGCTATATGAGTTGATTGTTTGCTAAATAAACCCGTTTGCTGTTCTAGGAGAAAGATAAAGCACACGAAGGCGCTCGCCCCATGAGGGCAATCTTTTTAGCTGACGACAGCATTTTTACAACTGGGTTCAGCCGTATGAGTGAACGCCAGTTAGCATTGTGGAATCCGGTAAGTGACAGACAGACATTTTAGTAGCTCTTTAGATACTTGCTGATAAGCTGGGCACATTTTTACTTGTATGTAGAAGTAGTCAGCAGAATACGTGTGGTTGGAGACTTCTGCTGGTACACTCAGGAAGATTTGACACCTTTAATATTCTTATTCGTTAGCTTACTTCATCTTTGAGCAACCTATTGATCTTTACCAGCAGATTAAAATCCCTCCTTATAGAAGTCCTGATCATTCCTTTCATTCCTTGCTGTGAACCCACGGGAAAACCACTAATCTCCAGTCCGCTAGTGTGTGAAAGCATACTTTTTACATTTGCGTCCATCTTCTACTCGCTGTGTGCAGATGATTTATGAATTAGGATATTGGTGGTTAGATTTCCTCTGTAATGTTATCACAATTTGATGAAAGATTTTAATATTGCTTCAGCGGCAGGTAGTGGTAGCACAGTGCAAAATGAATTTTTGCAGGTAGGTTATCAGTCATGTTTTATGCATGAGATAAACCCAGGATTGCTCTTCAGAACACTTGTAGACGTCAGTTTAAGCTGTATAGAGGTCATCTACGTGATATAGCATACTGGCGAAAAAAGAAAAAGGAAGCACGTGTTTTTAAAGTTGTAGCAACTTTGAATTTTGTGCTGATTTATCTGTTAGATACTTCTCAGTTTGAACAATCACCATTACTAAATGTTAAGAGTCTTTTAATATTAAGTGTGCTGTGCTGAGATTAGTTGTGTGAGGGTTTTTCCTTGCTTTTTGGTAAATGAATGTTTTTGTTATGTACAGAAAAGTATCGACGAGCCTATTGCACTACACGAAATGGATACAAGCAATGGAGTCTTGCTGCCTTTTTATGACCCCGACACTAACATCATCTACTTATGTGGCAAGGTGAGATTAATAGTTTTATTTTCTGTTTGAATTCCTAAATGGGGTGTAAGGACCCGTTCACACGGATCAATACACAGGGCAATGATCAGGCATAAACTGTTGGTTCCCAGTCATTGCTCGCTTGTTCAGCTGCATGTACATGCTGCAATCATCCCCTCTGTATGGGGACAAATAGGTCATTGCTGGACATTATCGTTCTGCCCATACAGATTTATTAATCACAATGATTTTAAGTGCCTCATAAACAATATATCACCTGAAAAACAATAGTTTTGGTTGTTTGTCTAGTGATAGATGGCGCATTTAGGCTGCTGTCACATGGCCATGTGCAGTCTGTCAAATGCCATCCATGTGACAGCCACACTTTGCAGACCATCTGCGGCTCAGTTGAGCATCCGTGAGTGTGTTGTACTGTGCGCAAGTGATGCTGTGAGTACAGGGCAATAAACCTGCGGTTGGGCTGGAAATCACATCATTATATGTTCGTTCACATGCAGACCAACTAAACTGCCTCAGCCTCTATCCAACCGCAGTGTGACTGCACCGTTTGGTCATACCCTTAGAGAGATGTCGACCCCACCCAAAGCTATTTCTCTCAAACCCCTCCACACAAAATGCGCACTCTGTGTGACCGAGCATACATGTGTTCAGATTGGAGAGAGTCATGTGCCACCACCACAAACTAAACATTACATGGTCGGTCAGTCTTAACAAAATTGTATGGCCAGCGTGTGTTTTTTTTATGTGTAATAGTGGGCTTTGTAATGTTCTCATTCTGCAAGGTATAAAGTGGATCTGTCGGCTTAATATCCTGCTCTGTGTAAGGGCAGTATACTACAGCTACAGGTTTGTACTACTAGCAGCCAAAAATGTGCAGTTTGCTGTCTATCAGCACTGAAAGGGTACACTGGTGTTCACACGTCAGTTATTTCGATCAGTTATTGTGAGCCAAAACCAGGTACGGGTCAAAAACACAGAATAGGTGGAAATCAAATCATTACACCTGATCTTAGTAGTCTTCACTACTGGTTTTGTCTCGCAATAACTGATCGAAATAACTGATGTGTGAGCTCAGCCTTAGGCTCCATTCACACGTCCGCAATTCTGTTCCTCATTTTGTGGAACAGATTTGCGGACCCATTCATTTCTATGGGGACACACTATGTCCCACCTGGATCCGCACTTCCGTTCCGCAAAAAAATAGAACAAGTCCTATTCTTGTCCGCAATTGCAGACAAGAAAAGGCATTTTCTATGAGGGTGCCGGTGATGTGCAGTCTGCAAAATGCAGAACACACATTGCCAGTGTCCGTGTTTTGGGGATCCGTGTATCCGCAAAACACACACAGATGTGTGAATGGAGCCTAAGTCTGATTGTATTCATGAGCAGAGCACTGTCTGGTGGCTTTGTATGCACATGTACACAGCAACCCATCAGTCCCTGTCCCAAGTCTTATCAGTGCTGCTTGCAACTAAGGGCTGTATTACACCAGCTGATTCTGCAGGCGATTGTCGGGAGGGAAGCTTTCCTTTCTGGCAATTGGCTGCTCGCTAGCTAAGGAGACCAATGCTATTGCATGCTGCGATCTTCTCCACAGGATGGGAAGGAGCGATAGTTATACCATTGCTCGTCCCCATGCTATTTAGTTATTTGCTGGCAGCAGATCGTGATTGCCGCAAATCCTGATCTTCCAGCATGATGAAAGATAACGATTGCCCGATGAACAAGTGTTTGCTCGTTCATCGGGCAATCGGTGACAGTATTAGACTGCCAGATCGCTAACTATCTTTATTACGAACACTCGTTAAATCTGCCAGCGTGATACAGGCTAAGGTCTCATGCACACAACAGTGTGCCAACCTCGCCCGTGCTGCAGTCCGCAATGCACGGGCACCAACCGTGTACTGACCTATTTACTTGATTGGGGCCCGCCATCCACATCTGATGGTCCGCACCGCAGAAAAGTAGTGCATAGACGACTGTTTTTGTGGTGTGGAGGCACTGACAGAAAAACCATGGAAGCACTCCGTAGTGCTTCTGTGGGGTTCCGTTCCTAGGTTCTGCACTGCACCTTCCAGATTGGGAACCATTCAAGTGAATGGGTCTGCATCCGTGATGCGGTGCAATCCGTGATTTGCAGACCGCAAAATACAAACAGACGTGTGCATGTAGCTTAAACTGCATGTTTGATGTGCCATTGTGACTACTAGAACTACAGCAGCATGTTAAACTGACAGATCCGCTTTAAATTTAGCCAATTACATGGTCTACAATATGTCAAAGGCTTCACTACCTTTCTGTAATTACATGGCTCAGGCTTTTACTGTGTAAAATTAAGACGCTTATCCTTAGACATCAAATGCAATTTATCACGTGAGCCAACATGAGGGGTGTGAGCCTAGTGATTACAGATAAGCCCACTAAACAAGGGTGTTGGGTAAAATCTTTCCTGCTCCTCACCACAGGGCCTAACCAGACTTTTATATACTTAATGCACCATATGGGGAAATAAGCAAGCCCCAATCAAGTAATATGTCATGTCTGTTTTGTATTCAGTGACCGTTGATATCAGATCTATTGGCTGAAAAGCTTATGCTAAGACAGTTAATTTGTAGCACAAGCCAGTATTGCTTTCCGGTATGCTGCAGATGTTTCAGACCTAAGGTAGTGTTCAGACACTGTGAATTCAATCTGAATTTAACGCCATCCTGAGTCCACAAGCATTCCGCGGGCATGTGCAGGGCGCATCTTATTCACTACCAGGGGTTTCAGCACATTTTTCACACTTTAGACACATACAAAACCCAAATTACAAATGAAAAAAAATATTAATATAGCCCATACCTATATGTTTTCTGAAAGTAGATAACCTTTCACACTGTGCAAATGCTTCCCAGAACGTTAAAATAATGGGCACATTTATACAACTTTGGATCGAAGTGCAACATTTAGTATAAAAATGTGTATTTGTAAAAGTCTGACCCAAGCAGAAACTGAGATGCTCAGCACTCAGAGTTCCCACATACCATCAAAACTGTCCATAGTCCTGATGCTGGTGCGATTGTAATGTTTAGGTGCAGGGGTGATTAGATTTGAAACTATTATTCTTAATACTACTTTTATAGGAAAATGTTGCTCCATCAATATCCCGCGCTATTTGTCTGCATGTGTGGTTTTTACTTTAGCACTGTCGTCATCGCTGTGGGATTGTGATTTTCTTAACCGCAGTTATTTGAATATGAAAGAGAGTGCTATGTGTCTCCAAATGTTTTCACCATTTCTTTACCGGCATGTTCTGACTTTAACTGCTTTTCCGTAACAGGGCGACAGTAGTATTCGGTATTTTGAGATCACAGATGAATCGCCTTACGTTCACTACCTCAACACTTTCAGCAGCAAGGAACCGCAGCGAGGAATGGGTTACATGCCAAAGCGGGGTCTGGACGTTAACAAGTGTGAGATTGCCAGGTACTGAGCTATAGACAAAACTGTTATATTGGCCAAGGTTCGCGCGTGCGTTGTGAAATCAGCCTGCCAGAGTTCAGTGTATCCGGCATAGCCAGCTAATTCTGTGAACCACTGCATCCTATTGATGTGTAGTGGCTGTAATTACACTCTACAAATAGGAAGCCGTGCTTGGACAAGTGCTATGACCCCTTCAACAGCTGATCGTGGGGGTGCAAGGGGTCGGACCTGCTGATCTGATACTGATGACCTATTCCAAGTAGGTCATCAATATTAAACCACTTAACCAGGGCTGAAGATTGGGACTAGGTATCAGCAAATTTCATATTTTGAAGTTCGTGTTGTGGTATTTACTGAATTGCGTTATGGATTCCGTTACCACGGACCATAAAGCAATTCCATGACGAAATGTTTTTAGAGGCATTGCATCATACTAGAAGTCTATGGCCTGCATAATGGATTTGTCCTGTTTATGTTATACAGGAGCTCCAGCATAACGGAAACGGGACAGATTCTGTTATGCAGGCCATAGACTTCTATTATGATGCAATGCCTCTAAAGGTGTTCTGTTATGTAATTGTGTTATGGTCCGTGGTAACGGAATCCATAATGCAATACAGTAAACACCACAACACGAACCCGCACACGAACTTCAAAATATGAAATTCGCTGATCCCTCATTGGGAAAATTCCCGGGGATGAATTGTGGGTATGGGGGGTATGACCACTGGGATGTACAGTAAAGTAATTTTGAGAAGGAGGGTTCTCGAGTCTCCTCTCTGAATGGAGTGGTAGGGTGTTGATCCACTGCTCTGTCTACTGCATCGGACAAGCACACTACCACTCCACTCAGGCAGAGTCTTCCGGGACCCTCCCTTCTTGGAATCACTAGGGGTCTCAGCGGTAGAACCCCTGCCATCCAATATTGATCACCTGTCGTGTGGCTAGGTGATAAGTACTTTTTGTAGGATAACCCCTTTAATGACTTGGATACACATGACGATCAAACCATAACCCATAATCTGCTGCTCTAGAACTGACTTTGCCAAATTGCTGTACAGAAAATCTAGATGACCTTTTAACAACTTGAAATCCTAAAGAAGTAGTAAAGAAGTGTATTTTCCTATGTATGAACAAATAATTGTAATATTTTTTTTTCCATTGAGGTTTTACAAACTTCATGAGAGGAAGTGTGAGCCAATTATCATGACCGTGCCCAGGAAGGTGAGTTTATTAAAGTCACCATATGTTTAGCTGTAAGCATCTTTATATCGGGGGTTGGGGTCATTATATACTGCTGGGGACAAACTGCTCCATTTTAGGTATCTCAGTCATTTGTAGACTATGCTACAAGCAGAAATTAGAAATAATGCCACAGCAGTGATGTTTTTTCTGCACTGTAAATTCAGCAAGAATCACATTTTATTTTGCATTGATATCAGCACATTTCTCAATACGTTACATATACGTTATATATCATATGCTCCCGTAAAACTATTATATGCTTCGCAATGTAGACCTCCCGCAAATGGCTTAATATGTTGCTGATAGGCCCCCATATCAAAAAAAGTATTGTTGGCTTTGCCATTCTATTAACAAAAAAGTGTCTATATGGGACCCACACCTATCTTTAGATCGTAGCCCGCAAAGCAAGGTGAGACCCACACCTATCAAACATTGGTGACATATCCTAGCAATGTGCCCCCAATGTATGAGATGGAATACACCTTTAGTCTTAGGGTCCTTTCACACTTGCGTTTGAAAGATCCGGCATAGAGTTCCGTCGTCGGGGCTCTATGCCGGAAGAATACTGATCAGGATTATCCCCATGCATTCTGAATGGAGAGAAATCCGTTCAGGTTGTCTTCAGTTCAGTCACTTAACGTTTTTTGGACGGAGAAAATAGCGCAGCAAGCTGCGGTATTCTTTCCGTCCTGGTATGCGGAGCAAGACTGATCCGTCATGACCCCCAATGCAAGTCAATGGGGACGGATCAGTCTTCTCTGCCACAATAAAAAGGGATCCGTCATCCATTGACGTTTTGGCAATGTTAGAAATAGTTAAAGTTAATACAAACGGATGCATGTGGTTGTATTTTCTGTAACTGAAGCGTTTCATTCCGGCATAGAGCCCCGACAATGTAACTCTATGCCGGATCTTCCAAACGCAAGTGTGAAAGTACCCTTAGTGTCTTGACCTTCTGCATAAGGTGTTAAAGGGGAGCCTTTCCATGTCTGTTTTAGCAATTACTTGCGTTCCCCATGTAGCAACAATTCCATTGTACCATTTCTCTATTTCTTCTAGCAGTTTGTAAGGGTACTTTCACACTTGCGGCAGGATGGAGTGCCCGTGCACTGCCGTGCTGTCGCTCCGTCCCTATTGACTATAATGGGGCTGGGGGGCGGAGCTACGGTGCAGCACAGCAGTGCGCTGCCGGAGATCGCCGGACTAAAAGTCCTGCATGTCCGACTTTTCAGTCCGTACTTGCCGTGCGCCAGTAGCTCCGCCCCCATCCCATTATAGTCAATGCGGACGGAGCGGCAGCACGGCAGTGCACGGCCACTTGCGGCAGGACGGATCCAGCAGGCTGAATAGCCTGCCGGATCCGTCCTGCCGCAAGTGTGAAAGTACTCTAAGAAGGTCCAGCTGAGTGTTAATATTTGGGCGGGGGTGTTCCTGCACAGTCTGACATTATCCAGTCAGTGCTGCCCCTGTCAGACTGTACAGGGACACATCACCAACTGGTAACACTCATCTGGAGAAATGCATAAAAAAAATGAGAATGCTTTTCACAGCCATATGGAATGGTTTACAGGAAATTAGGTTGTCATGTATATTTTGTTAAACTTGGTATTTGTAACCCATCTATATATGCATTAATGATCCCCATTTAGATAATTGTTGCTTTGATGTCTATGTAAATGGTTCTGACTTTGTATAAGTATTTGTACTGATAAAGTTTAGGGATTCTTTTTAATTTCTATCCTTGTTTTTGTTTGTCTGTTCAGTCTGATCTTTTCCAAGATGACTTATACCCAGATACTGCCGGCCCAGAGGCTCCCATGGAAGCCGAAGAGTGGTTTGATGGAAAAAATGCTGATCCAGTTTTGATTTCCCTAAAAGATGGGTACACGCCAAGCAAAAACCGGGACCTGAATGTGGTGAAGAAGAATATTTTGGGAAGCAAGCCAGCTGCGCAGAAGAAGTTTGACCCATCCAGCACCAACAAAGCAGCACCACAAGCTTCTAGTCCTGTAAGTAAAAACTCAAAAGGATGCGGTGATTTACGGCACTATGCATAGCAGGTTTAGGGTTATTTCCTAGATCTTAGAAGCTTACTGGAAGTAGAATATTGATGATCTATCCTCAGCATAGGTCACCAATATCTGATTGGCGGGAATCCAGGTACCTTGCTATTCAGATGTTTAAGGTGGCTGCAGTGCTCAGGTGAGCACTGCAACCACTTCCTGGGCCAATGGCATCATGTAATTGGTCACATTGTCTATGTGCAGCTCAGTCACATTCAGGTGAATGGTCCTGGACTGCAATACCAAGTACGGTCTCTATACAATGGACGGCGCTGGGCTTGGTGTGCTGCAAAGAGGCTGCAGCGCTCCAGAGTGCCATGTCTTCTTGAAACAGCTGAGCAGTGCTAGGAGACGAACCCCAATCAGATATTGAGGGCCTATCTTGAGGCTAGGCCATCAATATTCTGCTCCTGGACACTCAATGGGGAAGATGTGTCAAATTTGATCCAAAGCGGGATTTGAACAGTTGTCTATGGCTATCACCATTAAAAATGAAAGGTAGACTCAGATTGGTTGCCATTGATGACAACTTTTTCTTTGCACTAGTTTTGATACATTCTCTTCTCTCCCATGGTGCCTTCAAAAAAGTTTTGACTTCACTTAATTTACATAATTGCGTTGTAAAAGTTTATGGTTGGTTTGGTTAAAAAGGTATTCCCATCAGCTTTCCACTGGTTAGTTCATAAATATCTAATGGATACCTATAGGTCGGGGCTCCTGCCTTACCGGTATGAAGAAGTCCAAGGTGGTTGAGACTACAGAAACAGCGAAGTGGGCCATGCTATGCTGCTTCCATCACTTGTATGGGACATACAGAAACGGCACCGCCTGCTTGGCTGTGTCTGTAGTCACATCCAGGGTGTTTGTGGAGGATTTTCTAGATAGAAGCACAGAAGTGGGATCCATATCTATAAGGACATAGGATATGCCAGAAGTGTCTGATGAGAATAATCCATAAAGATGACCATAGATAGGAGGTTAAGAAATCCACAGTTCTTCCTGGCACCACAGCAGACATAACATTCTGATTAGAGTTTTGTACCATAAATGTCAAATTATCAAGTGGACATCCAGACCTGGCATTGCCAGTATGTTTTTTTTTTTTTTGTTTTGTTTTTTATGCTGGCTTGTGTCCCTGTTCCCATTGTGACCTCTTTACTGCTTAATTTCAGGCCAACGATGGAAAGTTGGATGAGGTAATGAAGGAAGTGCGTTCGATGAAAGATCTTATCAAAGCCCAGGATGAACGCATCTCCAAATTAGAAGACCTAATCGCCAGTCTCACCAACAATGATGCGTCTGAGGAGGAATGAAACAAGCAAAGTCTTAGCTGAGCTGGAGGTGCCCACTGCCAGATCACATTCCACCCCCATCACTCTCCTCCGGGTCCTAGCAATGATCAGCATTCCAGCACAGACTGTATCCACCATTCCCATTCAAACACAGAGACATTCCACCTGCCCCCCTTCCACCAGGTGCCTCCACGCTTGTGCCATTTCAGAAGTTCAGTTGGCTGCACGTTACTGAACTCCTGAAGTGACACAATCTGTTGATACCCTAACCATTATGTGGGCCTCGGTCAAAAGTGGAAAGGATTTAAGAGAAGCCTCTGCTTAAAACCAACAAACTTTTTGTTAATTAAAAGCCAAGATTTTTACCCTCAACATTCAAGTGTTACATGACAATACTTCCTGTTTCCAAGATCAGTATATATTTTTTTTTATTTTTTAATTCTGGTTCTGATCTGAATTTTCTGGGTAGGCAAGGGTGTATGAAATAGATGGACCTATGCCACATATTTTTTTTTTTCACTTATACTTTTTTTTTTTTTCACTTTTACTTATTTTTTTTTTCTCTTGCCAAAAAGACCTTGTTAAATATATTGGGACCATGCATCATATAGTATTTTTATTTTTAATGTAAAGGAGGAAGCACTGTGTTACTGTCTGGAATCGCAAGAAAATAATTACCCATAAAAGCTTCATGAGTTTTATATAAATCTTTTTTTGCTATTGTGTGCAGTAAAATTTCTTTTGCGCGTGCATCGGAAGCGCTGAAAGGGTTGATTAAATTTGGGAAGATTTGCAGCCTTTTCATCTTAGTTCAGTGATGTCGAGGAACATTTTTATGTATTGTTTAGAGCTTGTCAGTATTTTATCGCGGAAGGTAAAATATAGTATTCCAGGAAAAGAGACACTCGCAAGGATTTGATGGACATCTCAGAGGTCGTGGCTGTTATACTGATCAGAATGGCTTTGACTGCTGCTGGGTATCTCCACGTCACGGTGCTTTGTGCACCCTGCAGCAGCAGCCCTTGCGTTGCTGTCCGTGTTTATTAAGAAGCTGCTGTGCTGCTTCTGCGTAAATATAATTCTGCTTTAAAAGGGAAAAAAAGTGGCACATTATTTCAAACACTCTTTTTCTCCAGAGGTGTCCAGTTGATTAAAAAATAGGTAGAAATGTTCTTGACACCACGCGGATCTTCATCACTATATGTCAAACCGCCCCATAAGCTTTATGGTTATGGTTAGTTTTAATGTTTGTTCCAGGTTTTTGTTCCTTTTTTTTTTTTTGCTGAAGGTAGAAGGGAATTGAAGTGATCTCAAAGGGTTAGCAAAGATCTTCCATGTTTTTAATTAGCAGCACTCTGGGAAGCTCAGCAACCAAAACTGAAGAGCGGTGTTACTGTTCTGTTACCAATAGGCTTTTTTTTTTTTGCCGTAAAAAAAGTTATTGCATAGAGCTAAATACAGTGACTTTGTAAGACATACAGGGTGTGGCGGTTCAAAGTAACTATAACTTGGTAACTGTGGGCTTAAGGTTTTTTTTTTTAAATATACTTCTATAAAAACAAAACTGTGTTTGTAAACTACTCTGCAGTGTTATGTGCCATAGATCAATTTCCATTTTGCTCCTTGCTGTACACATCGGGGGCTTATCCAGAGATAGTCATGACATCAGTCACATACCTCTGGGTCTGTAACTCCCAGGCTTAAATGGGTTTTCCCCATTAACCACTTTTATCCCTCATAACACAGCATAGGTGATAAATGTATGACTGTGATCACAAGAACGGGGGGCCCAGAGGGTGACTAGTGGTGGTGCTCATATGTGACCACCTCTCCATTCACTTCTAGGGTGTAGACAGCTGAGCACAGTCCTGTAGAAGTAAATGGAGCACTACCACTCTGTTCACACATGCCACTCGGTTACCCCCATTCTTGTGATCAGTGGTCATGCATTTATCACCTATGGATGTATTAAAAGGGGGGGGTTACCATTTACAACACGAAGTGGGGAGTTGCTGAGTTATTACTCCGAGAAAAGGGTTCTATAGAAATAAAAACTGGGTGTTATACACATTATTCACTGTTCTCAAGGGATCTTTATTGAGGCCTGGATATTTAAGGATGCAGGTTTTCCCAACATGACATTCTGTGGGTGATAGCGTTTGGTCTATTTGCTTGTGAAACAAAAATGTATGAATAAAGTTTTTTTTTTTTTTTTTTTAATGCCTGGACCACTAAATATCACAGGCGCCGTACTGGGAAAAGCATTGGGTAAGTTTTGTGAAGACTGCCACAGTTGATGTCTTCATGATAGATTGGCACTGGGGGAAGCATCAGCCAATTTCTCACTATTTAAACCAGCCATCCTCAAACTGCGGCCCTCCAGCTGTTGCAAAACTACAACTCCTAGCATGCCCGAACAGCCTACAGGTATGGAAGTTGTAGTTTTACAACAGCTGGAGGCCGCAGTTTGAGGCTGCCTGATTTAAATATTCAGCAAGTTGCACATTTCCACACTGTTCTGAGAATGGACAGAGCGTTCTTTCCTTTGGTACATTTTCTGACCTCGCATACCACTCACCGTGCCCATTTCTGCAAAACCACAGACTGTGGATTTACATATTCACGTCTGTTCTGATGCACAGCTAAAGTTAAGGAGCTGCAGACATTTCTCAGTTGTCAAGACTTTCTGCAGGCTCCTGAAATCAAAGAAATCCGACACATTTATGGGTCTCCTCCTAGGCTTTTCATTCGATGACTGCAGAACAGCTGGGGACAGCTCTGCATGCTTATGGGATGAGCTTAATTGGCTGACAGCTATCTTAGGTTCAGGTTACACTTGGCTTACAGTATACATCAGCAGGATTTGCTCACATATGCCTCTGATGTATGTCACTCTGTGGTTATACAGCGCCATACAAAACACACAGGCGTTCATGTTAACAAAAAAAGTGCACTACTTTTTTGAGGGGCTTAAGCACGGAATAGCAAACCAGGCTGCACTATTCTGCATAGCAGGAAAAAAAAGTATGCTGATCCTCTTCATTGGGTAAATGAAGACCTGGCTATTGATATACTGGAGGTATGGATATGCTAGTCTTATGCACTGGGAAAGTTCTGTGTTGATGCAGCCTTGAAAGAAAAGGTTGCTCCAGGACTATAAACATTCATATCCTCACCGTAGGTCAGGCTATTAATGCTTTAAGGTGGGGGGAAAGCATGAGGACTTCCAGGACCCCTGCTAATCTGCACAGTTAAGGGGCTCCAAGCGAGCATGCAGTCAGTGACTAAGCAATGCCTGGTACAAGAGATGGTGTCTATAGGTCTGTAATGGCTAACCTCCAGCTGTGGTAAAACTACAACTCCCAAGATGCATGCTTGCTTGGCTCTTCTCAGATCTCCATAGAACTGAATAAAGCATGCTGGGAGTCGTAGTTTCACCACAGCTGGAGTGCTGGAGGTTAGCCATTACTGCTCTAGGTCAGGGATGGGCAAACTACGGCTCTCCAGCTGTTGCAAAGACCGCTTGCAGCTATCAGCCTACAGCGGGGCACAGTGGGAATTGTAGTTTTACGACAGCTGGAGAGCCGCAATTTGCCCGTCCCTGCTCTAGGTGAATAATTTCTTAATGGAGTTGGTCCACAATAAATGTGTTTCACCTATCCACAGTGTAAAATCACTGAGGATCCAACCACTGGGTTAACAGTCATGTGACTAGTGGTCCTCTTTTAATTGGAGCAGTGGTCACAGTGATGTCTGTCTCAACTAATTTTAGTTTGGAATGAGGGAAGGTATCGGACCATG
This sequence comes from Bufotes viridis, assembly GCA_033119425.1. Lineage (NCBI taxonomy): Eukaryota > Metazoa > Chordata > Amphibia > Anura > Bufonidae > Bufotes > Bufotes viridis. Next base: position 194,575,287 of record CM065589.1, read on the forward strand.
AGGTCAATGACAGAAATTTCTGCAACAAATCTGCTGCATGTGATTATACACAAACATTTCCAATAGCATGTGATTTAGGCCTCATGCACACAACCACGAATAGGACATGCTCTATTTTTTTTGCGGGGCCAGGTAACGGAGCAATGGATGCGGACAGCACATCTTTTACGGCCCTTTTGAAGTAAATTGGTTAAAGCCCAAGCTGCAAAATATGCAGCTCGGTCGTGGACCAAATGCCAATGCATCGGAGCTAAAATCTCTACCATCCATCTGCCACCTTTGGGTATGCAGAAAGGGATTATGCCGATAGGGCAACATTCTTCAGGTGATCTGATGAACCACAATGCTTGGGAAATGCCTTTTGAAATTAGGAAAAGACTTGGATGAGTGGTGAAACATATTTAAGATTTCAAAATATGATAGGTTAGGTTTTGACTCAACTGCACCTTTATACCGGGAGCCTAGAAATACATTGCTGTATTTTATTCAAGGGAACAACACAATTAAAGTGTTCTTAATCGTGTCTGAATTTTTGCGGAAATTCCATCAATAAGATATGTAAGTGCTGCTAGTGTGAACTTGCACTAAATTATTGTGAGATGAATTGTGGACCTTCTCAGCCCCTGTGGTTTATATGTGCTCTGCGTTCAGTACAACATCAGGGTGTTCAGCTCTTGCCCACAGGCAAGGGTTAGGGTGTTGCTACACATTCAGGATTTGAAGCCAAAATCAAGACTGGATCATAAAAGTAAGACATTATTTGGCTTCCAAAATGGCCTAAAAACCTTGAACATGTGGCAGCACTCTTACCGTTGTCTAAACCAGACTTAAAAGGGGTTCTTTGGGATTTACATATAAATAACCTATTCTCAGGATAGGTCATCAATATGAGATCGGCGGGGGTATGACTCCTGGGACCCCTGCTGATCAGCTGAACACAGAGGGCATGGTGCTCTGTGACAGCTTAGGCCTCTTTTTAGGCCATGTGATGTCACGTTCATCGGTCATATGGCCTAGGTGCAGCTCAGCCCCATTCAGGTCAATAGGGCGGAGCTGCTATACACTGTACACCATTGTGTGGAGGCCACGGCACTCACCGGAGCGCTTTGACCTCAAACATCTAATCGGTGAGGGTTCCGGAAGCAGGACCCCCACAAACTCATATTGATACCATTCTGTTGACATCTATTTTCAAAAAATTTTTGGCTGTCTCTTTAATGGCTCCGCCAAGTGCATGAAAAGAAGTGCGATGTGAACCTGGCCTAAATAGAAATAGGCTGATAAGTGAACAGATGATCATCTGATGAATGGTTGTGCCATAGACTCAACCATACACATTTAGTCAGTTTTGATCAACTTCAGGTCGCTTTCACAGCGTCAGTATTATTAATCAGTATTTGTAAGCCTAAGGCCTCATGCACACGGTCGTTTGCGGACCGTGGTATCCCGGCCTGGAATCCAGCTTACAGCAGGAGCGAGCAGCGTCATTGGTTGCTATGACGCTGTGCGCTTCATGCCGCCACCAGTACGAGTGTATTAATGTAGTCCAGTGGCGGCATGAAGCGCACGGCGTCATAGCAACCAATGAATCCGCTCGCTCCTGCTGTTAGCTGGATTCCAGGCCCGGATACCACGGTCTGCGCACGGCTGTGTTCATGAGGCCTAAACTAGGATCTGGTCCAAAACACAGAAGACAGACATCTTTCCATGATATTTTGTCCTCTGTAGGGTTCCATTCCTGGTTTTGGCTGAAAAACACTGATGTGGATACAGTTGCTTAAAACGGCCATATTCTGAGGTGTAATCTATCAAGATGCCACCAACAGCATGGGAAAACTGACACCATATGCATGCTGATTTGAAACCTGCTTCAGAAGTGGTATGTTACTTCTTTCGAGTGGCTTTTAGCTGCTTTCCCCATTGACTGCCAAATATGTGCTGTTCACAAAGGCAGGTCAGCTCACAGATCTGCCACGGTTTTTGCATGGCAGATTTTTTGGAAGTGTGAACATGCTCCGAAAGTGATGTTCCTCAATGAGAGCTTTCCGAGTTTAGAAGACTGAACACTGACCCATTTAATTTAATAGATATCCTTACACGGGTGATTTCATGAACAAAACATAAAAACAACATTTTAACAGGATGAAATGATGTGGTGTGAACAGAAATACATGATAGTGGTATCTCCTCTATATACAGTGGAGGAAATAATTATTTGACCCCTCACTGATTTTGTAAGTTTGTCCAATGACAAAGAAATGAAAAGTCTCAGAACAGTATCATTTCAATGGTAGGTTTATTGTAACAGTGGCAGATAGCACATCAAAAGGAAAATCGAAAAAATAACTTTAAATAAAAGATAGCAACTGATTTGCATTTCATTGAGTGAAATAAGTATTTGAACCCCTACCAACCATTAAGAGTTCTGGCTCCCACAGAGTGGTTAGACACTTCTACTCAATTAGTCACCCTCATTAAGGACACCTGTCTTAACTAGTCACCTGTATAAAAGACACCTGTCCACAGAATCAATCAATCAATCAAGCAGACTCCAAACTCTCCAACATGGGAAAGACCAAAGAGCTGTCCAAGGATGTCAGAGACAAAATTGTAGACCTGCACAAGGCTGGAATGGGCTACAAAACCATTAGCAAGAAGCTGGGAGAGAAGGTGACAACTGTTGGTGCGATTGTTCGAAAATGGAAGGAGCACAAAATGACCATCAATCGACCTCGCTCTGGGGCTCCACGCAAGATCTCACCTCGTGGGGTGTCAATGGTTCTGAGAAAGGTGAAAAAGCATCCTAGAACTACACGGGAGGAGTTAGTTAATGACCTCAAATTAGCAGGGACCACAGTCACCAAGAAAACCATTGGAAACACATTACACCGCAATGGATTAAAATCCTGCAGGGCTCGCAAGGTCCCCCTGCTCAGGAAGGCACATGTGCAGGCCCGTCTGAAGTTTGCCAATGAACACCTGAATGATTCAGAGAGTGACTGGGAGAAGGTGCTGTGGTCTGATGAGACCAAAATAGAGCTCTTTGGCATTAACTCAACTCGCTGTGTTTGGAGGAAGAAAATGTTGCCTATGACCCCCAAAACACCGTCCCCACCGTCAAGCATGGGGGTGGAAACATTTTGCTTTGGGGGTGTTTTTCTGCTAAGGGCACAGGACAACTTATTCGCATTAACGGGAAAATGGACGGAGCCATGTATCGTGAAATCCTGAGCGGCAACCTCCTTCCCTCTGCCAGGAAACTGAAAATGGGTCGTGGATGGGTGTTCCAGCACGACAATGACCCAAAACATACAGCAAAGGCAACAAAGGAGTGGCTCAAGAAGAAGCACATTAAGGTCATGGAGTGGCCTAGTCAGTCTCCGGACCTTAATCCAATCGAAAAACCTATGGAGGGAGCTCAAGCTCAGAGTTGCACAGAGACAGCCTCGAAACCTTAGGGATTTAGAGATGATCTGCAAAGAGGAGTGGACCAACATTCCTCCTAAAATGTGCGCAAACTTGGTCATCAATTACAAGAAACGTTTGACCTCTGTGCTTGCAAACAAGGGTTTTTCCACCAAGTATTAAGTCTTTTTTTGTTAGAGGGTTCAAATACTTATTTCACTCAATGAAATGCAAATCAGTTGCTATCTTTTATTTAAAGTTATTTTTTCGATTTTCCTTTTGATGTGCTATCTGCCACTGTTACAATAAACCTACCATTGAAATGATACTGTTCTGAGACTTTTCATTTCTTTGTCATTGGACAAACTTACAAAATCAGTGAGGGGTCAAATAATTATTTCCTCCACTGTATACACTGGTTACCAAATGGCATGCCCTTTTTCATTCAGCATCTTATTTCAGCACTGCCTTGCAAAGGTAGCACTTGGATATGAGGATTTTAAGAGATTTTGTCACGGATCAAAGGATGAGACTGGTATTACTGCTACAGTATTCCCACAAACCATGGCATTGTTAGAAAGGGTACAACACCATGCTTTAGATATGAACCATGATGGATCTGAGAACAATAACTACAAGCTCCTGGGCCCCAACCTACCATGTGCTACATAAAATATTACCATCTTTGGTAGAGGGGCCTTTAATACCCTTAATTTACCAGGGTTCTGGTATAACTGCTACCTCGGCACCTCCTATGGCTACACCCTTTATGCAGGCCTAGCCTAAAGAAGAGAAGACATAAGACAAGTATGCTCAATTAGGTTCTATACTTAAAGTAAGTTAATAGGGCCGTCTTTAACTCCTCCTTTTCCAACCGGCAGATGAACCAAGGGAGGGGACGCCTGAAGAAATGATCCAAAAAGTATTTTTGATGCCCACATAAAAGATGTGGTCAGGAAAAAGTAAGCAATAGATTGTATATAAGCTGATCTCTGGGCAGGTTTATAGGGGGCAATGATCAAGATGAACGTCTGTTTGCCTGATGTTAGGGCATGGTTCTAGACACTGCAAATGGGTGACACAAAAGCTTTGCTATACAGTGGTCTCTCAAGATACAATGGCCTCAGGATGCAATGTTTTGAACATACAGTGGTCTTTTCTGATCCATCGTAAGTTGAAACCAGACTCAACATACAATGTCCCAGACTCCGATCCAACCAATCAAGGCCACATCTCTGGTAAAATACTTGTATTAGTTGCTAGTTAGCAGTTAGCTATTCCTGACTATTATATGTAAGGACTTGTTTTATCTATCCTAGTTATATGGTTATTTTAAAAAAAAATCTTCATTTTCTCTTATCTTGGATAACATTTTGGGGCTTTGGAACCAATTAAGTTACAATGGTTTCAACATACAATGGTTATCCTAGAACCAATTCATATTTTAACCTGAGAGACCATTGTATATGAATTGGTGCACTATATCTCAGCTTTCCACTAAAAAATATGGCTACACTTTTATGACCTATCCTTACCTTATGGTCAGATTGTTTTCTTTACCCTAGAACATACTAGTTAAACTGCAATAACAGTTTCCCCTGTTGTGTTCTTTCTTTTTTTTTTTCTTCACACAAGATGATATGGATCTCAACCGAAACTTACTAGGAAATGTGTTCTGATATTCTATGTGAGATACCAGTGTCATCTACGTTGGCTTTGGTATAGCACTTCCTTTGAGTTTATATACTGTCTAGTTGTAATAAAGCTAAAGAAGCATTCCCCCACTTCTCAGTTATGAATCCATGTCCAGTTCTCTGTACTGATGCCTAAATTACGGTATATAGATAACCATGGGAGATAAGAATCCACAACAAAACCATGAGGCATCAGAGTATTTACTAAACTAAATGCACCAACGTTCTGGCATTCTTCAAAATGTTGCAAAATAGAGCTTTGTGTCTTTTTGTATTTTTTTGTACAAACATTTTACAGCTCTCCTTCCAGTTTTTAAAAATGTCTGGTAAAGTGGACATGGGTAGCCTGTTGAGCTGATTTAAAGGGGTAAATAGTGAAGAGAACACAGGGCTCATAGGAAGAGCTATGGTCTCTTCAAACAGTTGATTGACCTGGGTGTTGGAGAGACCTAAACATAGATCAACAAGATCAGAAATCAGTCAACCCCTTTAAGCTAGATTTATCAACTGCAACTTTTTAAAAAGTCACAAAAATTGTCTCAATCTTACTTCAGAAATGGGATGGCATAGAAAGTGGAGTGACATCTCAATATGTAAGTGTAAAAGATGCCCCATATTTTCAAATATTATGCAACATTTGATACATTTGTCACAAGTTAGTTCCAGATAAATGGAACTGATTTTCAGTTGCTGAAATTTCAGCAACAAAATCTGCTGTGTGTGCGCACCTTTCATTTTGGGTTCTGCAGCAGGGTATATGAGACAGGGTCACATTAATACCAGGTGGCATCTCCCCTTGCATTGATACTGCAGCGTCCCACTTATGTGTGTACAAGTGGTCCCCTTAAATTCTTGTTTAATTATTTGTATTTAATATATTGTTTCCTAATATCAGGCTGGCATTGTCATTACCTTTATTCACCTCTAGGTGGTGCTGGCGCCACATACTATATATAACTGGGGTTTGCTGATTCATTGTAATGTATGGAGAGGAGAAGGAAGTGTATGGAGGAGCAAAGCAGACAGTCTAAAATGTAGCTGCCTTTCTTTTCTCTGGGCCCTGATCAAGCCTGGAGATGACAGACCAAGTAGTCACCCCGGCCGAGCACAAGACATTAAGTCTATGTCTGAATATAAAGCAAGTCTAGTGAAGATTAGAGCTGAGTCTAGCCAAGGGACTTCACAAGCACCAGTGACCAGGAGGAACTTAAAGGTACCTGGACACAACTGGATGATTAGTGCGCAGAATTATCCCTTTTCACTAAAATTATTTTGGGACATAGTGAACCTGAATACTTCAGGAGAGCATCCTACATCAAATAATGTAGCAGAGAGTTTGCCTGCCACGAGGGAGTACGCCCTTATTGGATTGCTCAACATAAAGTAAGGAAATCATTATATTCAGTACCTGAGTGCTAGAAAGTGGACTTAGTGCAAATTTACCAATTCTTTGCCTGTAAAGGTACAGTATTAAGAGAACTCTTCAACTGACAATTGCCAGACCTATTATAAGGAATTACGAGTAAACCAACTTCTGGATTATTGCTTTTGATATACAAATGAATTGTAACCACTGTCCTGACACTATTGATTCAGTAAAAGTTCAACTGTGTTTTACTACAACTGACTCCTCATCCTTTCTACTACTTTCAACATTTGCACCTTACGGTGCTGGCGTCATGAACACAGGGGCCCAGCCACCAAAGCACCTTAAACACTAATTACCATCAAGAGCACCTCAACTTCCATCTGGCTGGTGTTCCCTGCAATAGAGAGTGCCCAGGAGGATTTAGTGCTGTCTTCCCCATTACTGCACGCAGACACAGGGAGGCTCTGCTAACCGTGAGTAAATGAACTACTACCCCCATTGGCCCACCGTAGCCTCACGTGTTGCCCCTGTAGACCCGGTTGCTGCAATACAGGCTGCCACTTTGATATGGTAGCAGTTATACAGATGCTGGATGTCCTCTTGTGGCATGTCATTCCAAGCTCTTTCAGCCACGGTGGTTGTTGTCTACTATGCATGGGAGATATGTTGCCCCATCCAGTCTCAGACATTTATGAAGGGGGGGGAGAGATCTAGCGTTTGAGCTGGCCTGGGGAGCTGCTAGATATCCTGAAGACCACATTGTGTAGTGAGGGAAATGTGGCAGTGTTATCTGGTTGGAACAGCACATCTCCTGAGTCAAAAACATCTCCAGTCCTGCATACACTGATGTGGCCACCAATGGCAAACAATAGTTGTGATGAAAGCAGGTTCTGTCTTGGTACTAATGGCTGTAGCATACCATATTGAGATGCTAAATAAATCATGCCAATATGGTGGCAAAAAAATTAAAACTTGTCCCTAGAAAAATAAAGGTCCCATATTGCTTCACCAATGTAAATGAAATTATGTTTTTGCTAACAGAATGAAGGGAGACAATTTCTTGAGAGTGGTGTAAAATGCTATTGAAGGTTCTAGATCTTAGTCAGTCCTGACATATTTGGCAGTGCTTCAGTATGTATGTCAACTTGTAGCCAAGGAGATGGGGATAAATATTTAAGATGTGTGGCAGTGCTAGGAGAGATGAATCATTCTAAAATATGCATATTTCCTAAAAAAAAATAGAATAAATTTGCTATATCATTAAAAACAATGCCTAATATTCTAATCCTAGCCTTGTGCCACCAAAACAGCTCTGACCTATCAAGGTACGGACACCACAAGGCCTCTTTAGGAGTCCTATTTTAACTGGCACCAAGGCCTTTAGCAACAGACCTTTCAAGCCCTGTATGGTGTAAGATGAGCCACCATTACTTGTTTTTCCTACACATTGCTCCCACAGATAGTCCGGATAGAGAGATCGGGAAAGTTTTTAGAAATCAAGTCAACACCTTGAACTCTTTGTCACATTAATCTAACAATTCCTGCTTGCAGTACTACAGGGAGCAGTATCCTACTAAAAGAGGCCACTGCCAATAGGGAGCACCATTACCGTGAAAAAGTGTACCTGGTTAGGAACTATGTTTATGTAGACAGTACTGTACTTGTCAAAGTAACATCCACTTATATGCCAGGATTACTCAGCAGAATATTGCCCACATCACTACACTGCTCCTCCAGCTTTCAGAACATTGTCATCGCCAGTTGCATAAGAGTGAAGAGAAGAGCTGGAAGAGGGGGGGGGGGGTATGGGTCAGTATCTCTACAACTCTTCTGGCATCTTTATTAACCGCCTGCCGACCGCCTAACGCAGGGCTGCGTCCAGGCGGCGTCAGGCTTGTTCCTCCTTGACGCGGTGGCGCGTCATCTCGCGAGAGGCGAGATTTGCTGTGAACACGCGCGCCCGTTCACAGCAGATTGCGGCTCAGCAGTTATACTACAGCCTGCCAGCGATGATCAATTGCTGGCAGGCTGTAGATGCAAAATAAAAAGCATCAAAGATGTATATCAGGCGCAGTTTTGTGAACCCATTTGCTGGGATCGACCACCAGAGGACCAGGTAGCTATGTAAAGTACCACACTCCCCCCCCCCCCCCCACGTCACTTATTAACTTTTTGTTAGCCCCTGATCACCCCATATAGACTCCCTGATCATCCCCCTGTCACTGATCACCCCCCTGTAAGGCTCCATTCACATGTCCATATGTTTTTTGCGGATCCGCAAAACACGGACACTGGCAATGTGCTTTCCACATTTTGCAGATCCGCACATTGCCAGAACTATATAGAAAATGCCTTTTCTTGTCCGCAATTGCGGACAAGAATAGGACATGTTCTATATTTTTGCGGAACGGAAGTGCAGACCCGGAAGTGCGGATCTGCAATTCTGGATCCAAGCAGGACAAAGTCTGTCCCCATAGAAATCAATGGGTCCACAATTCCGTTCCGCAAACAGAATTGCGGACGTGTGAATGGGGCATAAGGGTCCCTTATCACCGCCAGTTAGATAGCTACTTGTTAGGTAGTTAGCGCCCAGCCCACTGCAGCGCAGTCACTGATTTTGGCAGAGATTTTTTCATCCACATTGATCAATGCGAATGAAAAAATCAGTGCCGTTCATTTTTTTTTTTTTCAGCCCAGAGGCTAAACGGAAAAAAAAATCTCATTACCCGTATGCTCAATATAAGGAGAATAGCAGAAACTCCTAATGCTGGCCATACGTGTAATGATTGCGGAGACCCTCAAATGCCAGAGCAGTACAAAAATCTCACATGTGACCCCATTTTAGAAAGAAGACACCCCAAGGTATTCCATAAGGGGTATGGTGAGTTCATGTAAAATTTTATTTTTTGTCACAAGTTAGTGGAATATGAGACTTTGTAAAAAAAAAATATATATATATATATCAATTTCCACTTGTGCCCAAATTTTTTTTTTCTGTGAACTCGCCATGCCTCTCACGGAATACCTTGGGGTGTCTTCTTTCCAAAATGGGGTCACACATGTGGTATCGCCGTACTCAGGAGAAGTAGGGCAATGTGTTTTGGGGTGTATTTTTATATATACCCATACTTTGTGTGAGAAATATCGCTGTAAACGACAACTTTTTAAATTTTATTTTACAAAGTTGTCAATTTACAGAGATATTTCTGTAACCTAACATGGGTATATGTAAAAATACACCCCAAAACACATTGCCCTACTTCTCCTGAGTACGGCGATACCACATGAGTGACACTTCTTTGCAGCCTGGGTGCGCAAAGGGGCCCAAATTCCAACGAGTACCTTTAGGTTTTACAGGGATGCTCACAATTTAACCCCGCCCAAAATGCCAGAACAGTAAACACACCCCACAAATGACCCCATTTCGGAAAGTAAACACCCCAAGGTATTCACTGAGGGGCATAGTGAGTCCATGGGAGATTTTATTTTGTTTTTTGCCAGAAGTTAGCAGAAATGGAAACTTTATTATTATTTTTTTTCCCTCAGAAAGTGTAATTTTCCGCTAACTTGTGAAAAAAAATGAAATGATACATGAACTCACCATGCCCCTCCGCGAATACTTTGGGGTGTCTTCTTTCTAAAATGGTGTCATTTGGGGGTATTTATACTATCCTGCCATTCTAGCACCTGAAGAAACATGACAGGTGCTCAGAAAGTCAGAGCTGCTTCAAAATGTGGAAATTCACTTTTTTGCACCATAGTTTGTAAACGCTATAACTTTTACCCAAACCAATAAATATACACTTATTGGATTTCTTTTTATCAAAGACATGTAGAACAATAAATTTATAGAAAAATTTATATAGAAATGTAGTTTTTTAAAAAAATTTTACAACAGAAAGTGAAAAATGTCATTTTTTGGCAAAAATTTCAGTCATTTTTGATTAATAGCAAAAAAAGTAAAAACGTCAGCAGCAATGAAATACCACCAAATGAAAGCTCTATTAGTGAGAAGAAAAGGAGGTAAAATTCATTTGGGTGGTAAGTTGCATGACGGAGCAATAAACGGTGAAAGTAGTGTAGTGCAGAATTGTAAAAAGTGGCCTGGTCATTAAGGGTGTTTAAGCTAGGGGGGCTGAGGTGGTTAAAGGAGAAACAATACATTCACAAAGTCTTCTTTCACTTTGTTCACATCTTATGTTGCAGCCTTGTGCTAAAATTAAAAACAAATCAAGTTTGTTTCCATCATTTTTTACTGAATACCCCATAGAGTATAAGCAAAAACAGAATATTAGATTTTTTTTTTAATTTAACCCCTTCAGGACCCTCTTATTTTTAACCTTAAGGACCAGGCCTTTTTTTAATCAAATCTGACATGTGTCACTTTATGTGGTGATAATTTTAAAACGCTTTTAAACTTGAGTCAAAATAATTTATAAAAAAAAAAAATTCCAAAAACTTAAAAAAATTTGCAAATTTCAATTTCTCTACTTTTAAAATAGATAACAATACCTCCAAAAATAGTCATTACTTTACATTCCGCATATGTCTACTTCATGTTTGGATCACTTTGAAAATGACATTTTAGTTTTTTTTGGGACGTTAGAAGGCTTAGAAGTTTAGAAGCAAATCCTAAAATTTGCAAAACCCAATTTTTTAAGGACCAGTTCAGATATGAAGTTACTTTGTGGGGCTTACATATTACAAACCACCCATAAACCCCCCTATTTTAAAAACTACAACCCTCCAGCTATTCAAAACTGTTTTTACAAACTTTGTTAACCCTTTAGGTTTCCCACGAGAATTAAAGGAATATAGGAATGAAATTTCCAAATTTCACTTTTTTTTTAAGCAGATTTTAAATGTTAATCTATTTTTTCTGCAACACTTTGAAGGTTAACATCCAAACAAAACTCAAAATCTATTACCCTGATTCTGGAGTGTACAGAAACACCCCATATGTGCTCAAACTGATGTATGGGCGCACAGCAGGCTTTAAAGTGGAAGGAGCACCATATGGCTTTAAGGAGAGCGGATTTAGCTGGATTGGTAATTGGGAGTTATGTCGCATATGAAGACACCCTAAGGTGGCCCTACATTGGAACCCCCAAAAAGTGACACTATTTTGGAAACTACACCCCTCAAGGAATCTTTCAAGGTGTGTAGTGAGCACTTTGACCTCAAAGGTGTTTCCTAGAATTAGGAAACACTTTGCAGTGAAATTGAAAAGTTGCATTTTTTTCTAGAAAAAGTTGCTTTATAACCACATTTTTCACTTTTCCAACAGGACAAAATGCACCCCATATTTTGTTCTCCATTTCCGCCGAATACGGCAACACCCCATATGTGCTTAAAAAATTATGTATGGGCGCACAGCAGGGCTCTAGAGTCAAACAGCAAAATATGGATTTTGCTAAACTGAATTGGCAGGCATGGATATTAGGTGCCATGTCGCATTTAAAAAATTCATGAGGTCCTGAGGTTAAAGGAGAAAATGCACCCCAGCATGTGTTCCCCATTTTCTCCCCATTCAGGAAATACCCCATAGGTGCTTGGGGGTTGAATAAAACTGATAATGATGTGAGCACAGAGAAGACATTTGTGGTTATTTCATTATAAATGTTATGTTATATTTGTCTGACTTACAAGTGCCTCTTTGATTTAATTGTAAACAAGATGACTGAAATAATCAAAATCAATGTCAAACTGGCCAAAACACTCAATTTCAGTGGGGGTTGAATAATTTTGAACACAACTGTAAGATTTTATTGTCATGGCCCCGTCAAGAGTATTATAAAATACAGACGGATGGATCTGCTGGGCCTGATCTGAGAGAGCGATCTTGACTAGCTACAGGAGTGGGGGTTGCGAAAAAGTTGTTGGGGGGAGGGGGGCTCATTTAAAAATTTGCTTTGGGGCCCAGTCATAGTTATGGTACTGGTCTGGACAGAGGTCTGTATCTGTAGTCTGTGATCTGTAGATTTAGGGGGCATAGTAAGTCATCTGTATTACTTTAAGGGTTCTGGTCTATCTGGGGCTCGTATCTGCTATTTGTAATTCTAATGCTTTAATATAAGAGGGAGGGGCATAAAGCAAAATACATCTCTTTTTAAAACTAGTCAAGTAGTGGGACAACATATATGTAAGTAAGGCTAAATAGCCATAGTTAGGATCTGAATATGCTCGAGTGAAATGCAGTGTTATACTGGAGCAATAAATATACAGTACCAGATTACAGTCCCCACACTTGTGATGTTATCATGATGTACGTTGTATGCTTCTTGTATTAGTCAGGGGGCTGAAGATGAACTGCCTCTCCCTAAGAAAAATAAATAAATCTCAGAGCTAAAAATGATCCTGATATTACTGTATTCATACTACGCCAATGAATCTAGAAGGCAGATGTTGAAACCTCTTTGTACACAACTAGTTACTTGTAAACAGTCTCAATAGGGGATGTGCCAACAGGATGTGGACATGATAATGTAGAAGTGAATTCACGCCTGTGCTTTCATATATGTTATGTTTAAAAATAATATATCATTTTCACTGCTCGATTTGAAGTGAAAATGATCTTTGGTGAAACCACTGATAAACACACAATTACTGTCAGTGCCTTGTATGAAACATATTTGATTTAAAGCTTTGGAAAAGAGCTCAGAGTGGGTTAAAGAAATAAATAAAAGAAATGATATCCACCTCACTCATGCCCTGCTGACACCATTCTAATGCTTCTTGGGTCCCTGCTGGTCTCTACTTCCAGGTCTCGTCTCGACACACGGGAAGTGCCAGGAAATTTCCACTCCGCCAGTCACTAGCTATGGCGGGTCACCACTTCGGCCAGTGATTGGCTGAATAGGCATTATAAGCTGGGAGGTAAAGGACAATTCAGTTTACTAAACACCACATACAGATATAGGGATGGGTACATGGACCATCAACTTAAATTTGGCCATACACATCATTGAGAAATCATTGATAGACTGTAAATAATTCATATGTCATAAATGTTATAATATAAACACCACTCAGTTAACCGTACACTCACAAGTATTATGATATGTACCCAGTAAGTCATACGTAACCAGTATGTGGGCTCCAAAAATACACCAAACCTACAAAACAAAAAATAGAGCCACATTGCGCCATTTCATTATAAATTTTAGTAGTGCATACCGCAAATAGTTAAAAACATGATGCGTTTGCAGGAACAGGAGGGCATCACTGGTTGGCATTAGTGAACAAAAGTACAGGGTACAATCCAAAACAAGGAGAAGCAACAACATTTAAAGCAACAAAATATCCAATGACACAGTACAGACACACAGCGTTGACGCTGTGTCATTGGAAATTTTATCGCTTTAAAAAATAATGGCTATCACTTTTTTATGGGAAGCTGGACGTCTTTTGAATTATACTCATCCGTGCCTTCCTAGGTGATTGCAGGTGAGCTGAGCCCAGGGGCAGACTGGGAACTTAAAGCGGGCCCTTTTTGTAGGCAGGTCCAAATAAACAGAAGGAGGAGCAACACAAATAGGCAGGGTCAACAATACCATAGTGCAAAATACTGTCCCAGCAGAACCAAATAACACAGTGTAGCACAATATACTGCCCTAAAATCTGGCCATCAATAGCTACCATCTTGTGTCCTTCTCCTCCAGTTGTCTTTGATTAAGATATGGAGCAGGGGGCTTAGGAGGTGAGGTGCGGACTACAGCAGTTTAATTCAGGAGGGCATGTGCGGTCACTGGCTGGGTAGATGAGTACCTGATTGATTCTCACAGCGTTAATTACTGCTGAGAGCTCATTATGTACTCGGTCAGTGGCAGAGGAGGACTTGGGTGGCCCCCTGGAGCATCAGCCCACTGGGAAATTTCCCTGTAGGGTCTATGGCCAATCTGCCCCTGGCTGAGCCCTTTGCTGCTGTTTAACTTTGAAAAGTACAGGGTAGTGTCAAAATGAATAACTATTAATACATAGAAGCATATGGCATTTCATATAAATAACAGTGTATACAAAAATGTATTTAAAAAATACATCAAGGTTCCCAAGGTGTAGTTCTTCGCTACGTACACAGTAATAACCACCAGAGGAGAGAGGCAGAAGGGACAAAATGTCCCAGGTCCACATAGCTCTTCTGCCAAAAATCATACAGTAATGTGAGACATATTACCCATAGCTGATGCTTTAACCAGGATGGTGCCCACCCCAACGTGCGTTTTGGCGTACTTTCGACGTCATCACTGCAGGACACTACATTTAATTGGGTTGCTGAAGGCCCCATTGCCCTGCTTGCGTTGGACGCCAAGCAGGTATACACTGGGGTCTCGTAATATCCTTGTGAATTATGGTTTTTAATTCTGATTGCAATCTTAAGTTTATACCACTCCCCATAAGGGTTTCTAATCGCCCCCCTTAAGAATTATGAACAGTACTCGACAGTGCTGGCCCCTCTCACCCACCATGTTTAATCCAATAATTGAGACTTTAAAAGTGGCAGTAAAATCATGTAGGTTTATTACAGGCCTCAAGGTGGGCAATAGTACCCATTTAACAACTTTAGTTTCAAACGTCTTTATTGGAGAAAATCAGCAGAACTTTATACAAAACTGTGAGTAGGAGGGGAGAATAATAAAAAAAAACATCAATGAATAGCAGATCATCCATTGATCCCGTGCTGAGCCATGCCCCCTGCACTGATCACGTGACGGTGACGTCACCCCAGGTCCTTCGGCTTTTCCAAAGTTCCGGTTGGTGGAAGCCGCCCGTTATGGATTCCATATGCCGGGATAGTCCGCGGTAGTGGAATCCATAACGGGATGCGGCGATTACCCCAACCCGAACTAATTTTTGAAGTTCGCTCATCTCTAGTGACAACCTTATTTTGCTGGTCAGTACGATTACAGCGATACCAAATTGATATAGTTTTTTTATTATGTTTACTACTTATTAAAAATAAAAACCATTGAAAAAATATTTTTTTCCTTTGCCTCACCATATTCTGCAAATAAGGGATTTAGTGCACCAAGGGGCATGGCCAGCACTGGAAGGCTGAGGTGCACCGATGGCCTAGGCGATGCCCCTCAATGCACTACTATTTGTATAAAGAATACAAGTCATTTTTTTCTAGGGACTGCTGCAAAGGATTTTCACAAGACAGGTATCATTGTGATCAGCAGGATCAACCCTATTAGGCAAAAAGCCTAGTATAATAGGGTTGATTCTGCCATCAGGAGTTCTTTAAGACAAAGCAACCAAAGAATATGGGGAGGACCATTCTCATCTCTTAAACCAAAAAGTACCAGGATACAACCAAGAGGCAATTTTAGCTCCATAGATATGTTTGTGGGAATTCACTGAAGAACTTGATTCTGAATTTGTATAAAAGGAATATGGGTGAAGTGTGATGAAGGTATAACTGCAACCTTCCTACTTAAAAAGCCGTCATATTATTATAAGAGGCTATCCAGTAACAGAGGCATTGTGGTGGGCTCAGCTTCTTTGAGCATATGGACATTAGACTGCCATTAATTTTATTGTAAAGTTTTGGCCTTGTGTATCCTACACAGAATTTCCAAAAAGCATCAAAAATGATTTTAGATTGGGGTACAAGATATCTGTGTTATTGATAATAGTAGCAGATTAACATTTTTTCTAGCCTCTCAAAAGTTTATAAGGGTATCAACTCCAAGGGATCAATCAGGTCTGAATTAAAGAGATTTTCCAGGAGTAAAATATTGATGACCTATCCTCAGGATAGGTCATCAATATCTGATTGGGAGGGGGGGGGATGCAATACCAAGCACAGCCGCTATACAATTTATAACACCGCGGCCTCTTCTAGCAGCTGAGCAGAGGGAATGACGGGAGTTTAATCCCCACCGATCAGGTACTGGTCCACTACAACACATTAGACTCAGACTAGGTATAAAGTCGGTGAACACAGGACCAATGACTGCGTTCAGAGGATGTGGATTTTATAGAAACTGTGGCGAATCAACCTTGCCACTGGGTTTTGGAGGGGACAGATTGCCAGTCTCTTGCCCCAGGATTATGGCCCCTCTCATCAGCCCATGCTAAACTTAAACCCCATGGCGATTTGACTGTGTTTGTGGCATCTGAGCGCTGTTTGGATATATTGAGCGCTCAGATCCAAGCCATCTGGGGATATGTTAAATGTCTGTGTGTACTGTAAAGGGTGGGACATTGTATATTTGAATAGTGATGTCTGTCCTTTTGTCCCCACGTGTGTATTGACGATTTCCCTTTGTCCTGAGAGATAATGGAAGGACTCCTCAGTTGTCTCCAGGACAAAAGACATTGTGTATTCTCCTGCCTGTGATGATTACATTAACCCATGTAGGGTAATTGTATCACAGGCAGAGGGGAGGAATATGCTGGGTGTGGTTGTCCCTATTGTCCCATTGTGTGTGATTGGCTGCTGTATCCCCTGTGTCTCAGTCTTCCTTCTGGTCCCCTAGGGCAGTGTCCACCAGGTGGGAGACCTGGATAAATACCGGGCAGGTAGCCCTCAATAAAGTTGGTATTCCTGTGTAACCATCAATACGGAGCCTCGTCTCGTACTTGGGGGGAATTGTTACGTCAGAACGTTCTCTTGCCTGTTCCAGGAGAGGAAGACTTCGTATGGTTCCAGTTCGGTGGATTCCAGTGGTTGTGGGTTGATGTGATTTTCGCCAGGGGAATCGCCTGAACGGTATTAACCCTCACTATACCGGGTTATACCGTAACAACTGGTGGCAAGCAGCGGGATCGTTCCTACAGCCAGAAGGAGAGCGACAGAAGTCACAGTGGATTTTACAATTTGAGGGCAACGCATGTCCCAGTACAGCGACCCTAACAGCACTGGGATGGAACCAGCAGTGGAGTATGATGAGGGTGTCATGGATGACCGAGATGCAGTCCGCAAAGACATCTGGTACCAGGCACTGGGTATTGTGGAGTATCTGCGGGACGAGAGGCTCCCCAAGGACGAGCAGTGACAGGAGAAGCGAGTAGCCTTGCGGATGCCCTTCCTAGGAAAGCAGCCCCTGGAAGAGTGGGTAGAAGACCTGAAGCACCTGGTAAGGCGGGAGATGTGGCTGGAAGATGTCTACCAGGCACTCTGGTGGTATGAAGCTCGGTACCTACCCTGGACAGCCGAGCATGACAAGCCAGAGGGAGATGAGTTTGATGGTCCTGGCTTGTTATGGGAGACTTTTTCAGAGCTGGAGTTTGGGAGCCCTACACAAGCCCGGTTCAGGGACCTCTTTGAGTGGCGGGAGAGCAGGTATGACTGGGACGACACTCACAAAATTGATCAAGACCTGGTCCACCTGGTGACCCGGGAGATGGAGCTGGAACAGGATTACCAGCATCTGTTCCACTCCAGTGAAAGGGCTCAGCGAGAGAGCAGAGTGTCAGACCCAGGTCCAGAGCCCTTCAGCTGGGAGGATATTGTGGAGGTTTACTGGAAAGAAACTCAGGTGGCCGGTGGAGATGGGACCGAGGTCTCTCCACCGGTCCTTCAGGGAATTGGGAGCCCTGTCTCTATTCCCCAGCGGCAGGCTGAGTTACAGGGGGCAGAGACAGTCGGTCCTGTCCCCCAGCGGCAGAGTAAAGTGCAGGGAATTGGGAGCCCAGTCTCCTTTCCCCAGCAGCAGAACACTGTATTGGGAGCGGAGACAGTCGGTCCTGGCCCCCAGCAGCAGAGTGACTTACTGGGAGAGGAGAGCCTTGTCCTCCCTCCCCAGAGGCAGAGTGTCCAGCAGGGAATAGAGAGCCCACTCTCCTTTCCCCAGCAGCAGGACACTGTATTGGGAGCGGAGACAGTCGGTTTCCCTCCCCAGCGGCTGGAAGTATGCATGGGAGAGGAGCTTGTTACCCCCTCTCCCCAGCGGCAGCTTAACGCACCAGGGGGAGACAGTAAGCCCCAGAACAGTGCAGATGGGACTGTGGTCTCTGCACTCACAGCACAGGGGGTAGGGACAGTCGGTCCTGTCCCCCAGCAACAGGGCCATTTAGCCAAAGGGGAGACAGTCGGTCTCCCTCCACAGCAGCATGGTGGTCTATCTAAAGGGGAGACAGTCGGTCTCCCCCTCCAACAACCAGGCTCCAACCAGGCTACTTCCGTGGTAGCGCTGGCACCAGGGCAGAGTACCGCTGGTCTCTGTCCACTCAGCAACTCACCAAGGCAGTCTACCAGTCCCCCACACAGCCGTAGCAAGGCACATGGACATGGACAGGTTTATCCCTTGCTCAGGTTTAGTAACCATTTATTGTGTGTGGGCTGTACTGCTGTTTCTGTTTTGTGGGTGGGTTGCTGGACTAACAAGGGCACTGACCGGCAGAAGGTCAGATACCCTGTTAGTCTGTTTGGAAAAGGGGAGATGTGTGGCGAAACCAACCTCGCCACTGGGTTTTGGAGGGGACAGATTGCCAGTCTCTTGCCCCAGGATTATGGCCCCTCTCATCAGCCCATGCTAAACTTAAACCCCATGGCGATTTGACTGTGTTTGTGGCATCTGAGCGCTGTTTGGATATATTAAGCGCTCAGATCCAAGCCATCTGGGGATATGTTAAATGTCTGTGTGTACTGTAAAGGGTGGGACATTGTATATTGAATAGTGATGTCTGTCCTATTGTCCCCACGTGTGTATTGGCGATTTCCCTTTGTCCTGGGAGATAATTGAATGACTCCTCGGTTGTCTCCAGGACAGAAGACATTGTGTATTCTCCTGCCTGTGATGATTACATTAACCCATGTAGGGTGATTGTATCATCACAGGCAGAGGTGAGGAATATGCTGGGTGTGGTTGTCCCTATTGTCCCATTGTGTGTGATTGGCTGCTGTATCCCCTGTGTCTCAGTCTTCCTTCTGGTCCCCTAGGGGAGTGTCCACCAGGTGGGAGACCTGGATAAATACCGGGCAGGTAGCCCTCAATAAAGTTGGTATTCCTGTTTAACCATCAATACAGAGCCTCGTCTCGTACTTGGGGGGAATTGCTACTTCGGAACGTTCTCTTGCCTGTTCCAGGAGAGGAGGACTTCATATGGTTCCAGTTCGGTGGATTCCAGTGGTTGTGGGTTGCTGTGCTCTTCTCCAGGGGAATCGCCCGAACGGTATTAACCCTCTCTATATACAAGCATAGGAAATCACTTAGATTGCACTTCCACAGCATAGTGCTATTAGTAGAATCACTCATGTCAGCGTTTTTTTCTGCCATAGAGGGGACAATGTGAGAGAGGACTCGGCTTTTAATAAGATGCAGTAGGGGAACCCTAGGATTTATTCCCCAGACTGAGCAGGGCATCTGTATGTGTACAGAGGGAATCCTGTTTTCCATAAAGCATAATTGTGTTTTGCAGTCTGGAGACTAGATATTGATTAGCTGCTAAAATATGTATGCGCAATAACAGTACTTATTCAGTTTAATGGCTTGCAGGAAACCCTTAAAGGGGTTGTCTCACCTCCAACATTGGTGGCATAGTGCTAGGATATACCACCAATGCCAGATAGGTTCAGGTTCCACCTATCTCTAGAACAGAGCTCCCAAAGTGAACAGGAGTGCACTGCACATACATGGCCACCCTCCATTCATTTCTATGGGCATTCCGAAAATAGTGGAGCGCTGCGGTTCAGCTATTTCTGTCAATTCCATAGAAGTGAATGGAGCAGTGGCCATGCTTACGCTTGGCTATTTTCAGCACTCCCATAGAAATAAAAGGGGGCAACCACGCATGCGCGGTGTGCGCTCCTGTTCTCTTTGGCAACTCAATTCAAGAGATAGGTGCGGGTTCCAGAAGTGGGACCTACACCTATCTGACATTGGTGACATATCCTAGCAATATGCAACCAACTTTGGAGGTGAGACAACACCCTTTAAGGGTTACATATGTTCTTCAGGTCACAATTTTGGATTCAAAGTATATCAACAGCTTGTAAAATAAATTTGTCAAGGAATTAAACTACAGTGATTAGCAAAATGTAAGGATAAATGGTCTGTTCACAGTGCAACCAGCCACACACAGCAGGCCATGCCCACCGCTTTTCTGTGTAGACATTGGCTCCTGCAGATGGAAGTGGCCTGCTGTGTGTGGCCAGTCATACCACGTTTGGACCAATTATCCTTTATTTTCTAATTATTGTAGAATGTATGCCGTATATATTGTATATATTTTTGAGACGAATAAGATTGCTTGGCAGTCAGAAATGACAACACCATGTAGAAGACAGATTTCAGTGCAAAAGATGGGAACTTCTGGAATAATTACTGTCCAAGGTTAAATATCCCAATTGCAGGGCTAGTATGATAAATATAAAAGAGAAAAAGAGAGCAGAATTTCATAGGAAGGTCTGTTTAGACCGTGACCGGCTCGTAGGGTAGAGCTTCTCACCTGGGAAAGTTGCGCTGGGAGCGCAAGACCTGATATGGGCCTGTAGTGGTAAATAGAAACTTCTCCCTTTGCCGCTCCGTCCTCAGTGCGCCTGCGCCGATTACGTCACCGCT
Source organism: Bufotes viridis (assembly GCA_033119425.1). NCBI lineage: Eukaryota > Metazoa > Chordata > Amphibia > Anura > Bufonidae > Bufotes > Bufotes viridis. Next base: position 194,596,262 of record CM065589.1, read on the forward strand.
ACACCCGCTTCCCTTCCGGGTGTAGCGGTGACGTAATCGGCGCAGGCGCACTGAGAACGGAGCGGCAAAGCTCGCGTCCTTCACTCAGAGCGCCTGCGCCGACTACTGAGCGGTACGGCGCAGGCGCGGGATTTTATCTTCAGACGGGGCCAGTGCGAGGAGGAGAAAGCGCTGGCCCTGTCTATCAAACGAGGAAGGGGGCGTGCATAACTCATCGAGATGCGGCGGCTACCAGCAAGTAAACGCCCAACTTGCTGGTAGCGAAGATCATTTGCATATAATAAAAGTGGCTTTTTCTCGTAAATTACAACTTCGGACAAGGTAATAAATATATATTTCGACTCAGCTGACATTAGCAAATAGCTAATGTCAGCTAGTGAAAAATGGGTTAAGGGGGGTGACAGAAGCCCTTTAATGCCCTTTAATGTATTTTTTAGGCTTAAAGGCTATGGGCACATATGACATGGAAAAATATTTTTACATATGTTAATGTAAGTGTATGTATATAAAAAAAGGTTTAAAAAGAGCTTATTCCTCCCGGTAATGCATGCTGGATATGTGTGTCCAGGATGCTGCTGCCTTCGCTAGGTCTCATGTATCAGCACTGCTTTCATTTCTCGACTGATTTACTCTTCTATAGCTCATGAGGAATTTCCTGTCACTGATGCTGAGGAGCGTGTGACCTGTTCCCTTCTTGCTTGGCCAAGTGTGTATGTGTTCTCTGTAGGGAGAGAGGAGAAAGCTGCTGACAGACACCTCTAGTGGGCTTTATCTCTCTTTAGACAAAAAAGAAGGTTGGTATTGAATTTCCACTGCCCAATCCTTCTTTATCCCCACATTTGCCATTGGTTAAGAGCTGGGAGGCCCCAACACACATTAGATGGCTGGCTGGTCCCACTGAAATTGACTGTTTTACCAACATTTATCTAATGTGTTTGGTCACCCAGATGCTGGCTGGTGAGAGAAAGAGCAGTAGATTCATTGTGTGAAGGGGTTCTTCAGATGAGATGAGGTTTTGAGGTCAATAGTGTAGTCATAGGCAGGTGGCGATTTCTAGATGCAGCAAGTTTGTGGTTACCATAACTAGGCTTTCGTTCTATAGTTTGCTGAGTGGTGAACACTAAGCAATCTGGGTTAGATGCATGTCATTTACATCCCTGATATGTACTGCAGTATTTAGTTCTGGCAGAGAAACAGACTACTAGAGTACACCATATCTGGCATAGCCAGACACTGCCACACACCGCCATGCATCGATGGATCGCCATTTACTATGATAGGATCCGGTGGGTTTCCGGCATAAATGCTGGCCTTTTGCTAGATAAGTACCACAGCATGCAGCAGTATTTATCTGGCAGAAAGCAGGCATTTGTGCTGGAAACACTCCGGATCTCATTATGGTCAATGGAGATCTGGCGGTGCATGGCGATGTTAGGCTATGCCGGGACAGACTACTGAAGTACACATTGGGGATGTAAACCTAGCCTTAAAAACAGTTGTAACTTGTAACTATATGTTCAAATTAGTGTTTCACTAAACAAAAATGTGTTCCTAGGGTTAAGAAGATCATGCCTGGAAGCAAGAAAGTTCTAGCAAGTAAAGTCATGTCTGCATAGTTGTTCTTCCATCCTGTGTTTTCTAACCATACGCCCTGCTTGCACTGTGGGTCACATAGCATATCATCATATTCTTAATATATATTTGCTTCTATCTTGTCACATCTATGCCTCTATCTGTCACTTCTTTCCTTTTTACAAAACTGTATTCTTCTTCTGATGTTCTTTCACATGCACTCTATCTTTCGTTCCTCCGCCTCAACAAACCACAGCCTGCGGTCCTGTCCTTCCTTATTTATTAAAGACTCCACACCCTCCTTTATGTTTCCTGTCTTGTTCAGGTACATCATTTAAAAGGCTGCAGCCCTGAAATGCTTCTGGATAGGAAAAAAACAGACCATCTTCAACATTAAAGTGTATATGTGACAAGGTAGGTCTCCTATCTATCCTTCATATCTATCTATCTGTCTATCTATCTATCTATCTATCTATCTATCTATCTATCTATCTCAATCTTACTATAATGTACCATATTATACTGCTTGTTCCTAAAGGAGATATAGATTGATGGCACATCATGACAATAGCATTGCACACATCGCAGTGATATAGGATATGTGTAAACCTCATATGTGTAAACCTCTCATATACTCACTGTTAGGACTCATGCACACGAACGTATTCTCTCTCCGTGTCCGTTGTATTTTTTTTTTCAATGGGCCCGCAAAAAAACAAAGTTACTCAGTGTGCATTTCGTTTCCATATGTCTGTATGTCCATTCCGCAAAAAAATAGAGCATGTCCTATTATTGTCTGCATAAAGGACAAGGATAGGACTGTTCTATTAGGTGCCAGCTGTTCCGTTCCGCATAATACGGAATGCACATGGATGTCAACCGTAATTTTTGCGGATCCGTTTTTGCGGACCACAGAATACATACAGTCGTGTGCATAAACCCTTATATACAGTTGAGTAACAGTACTATTATTTTGTGCTTCGTTTTGCATATCACCATTTCATCTTCTATTGTGACCTGTATGTATTTAATATTTGTAATTTCTTTAGTTATTTCTTTGTTTTGTTGCCTTGGTTTTTGGATGTGATCTGTCATACTTACTGTAAAGTCTGTAAAGCTCTTGAACAAAAAAATGTTTTAAAAAGCATTAGCGACAGCAGTAATTTCGAAATCAGCAGTAAGAACAAAAGGCATCATTTCCTGAATGAGTGCAAGACAAGAACTACATGTTGTAAGGAGGTTGCTCAACTGCTTGATTCGCATCATTCAGACTGTGTCTTCTCTTAAGGCCCTCATACACATTACACTATTATTGGCTGAACCTGACATTTTTGGCAAGTAAGACTCAGTTCACATGTTTAGTCCCCTGCTGGAGTTTCTGCCTGGAGTATACATTTAACCACTTCAAAGCATTTTTTTTCCGGTATTGAGACCCTTTGACAGATCTCAATACCGGAAAATATTAACGCTAGTGTTAAAGTAGCCTAGGTTTGACCTGTCCAAAGGAATAAAAAAAACTGCTTTAAACCCTTAAAGTGGTTGTCCCATTACAAACATCCCCTATCCTCAGAATAGGGGATGAATGTCTGATCAGCAGATGTCAGACAGCTGGGGCTCCTAACGATCATGAGAATAGGGGCCCTGTGTTCAATGTCAATGACGTGATAACTTTATACTATAAGTAAGTATGAAATACAGCGATACCAAATTTATATAGTTTTTAATATGTTTTAGTTCTTTTCAAAAACTAAAAACTTTAAAAAAAATTGCATTGTGTTGGCATATTCTGACACCCATAACTTTTCATACTTTTCCATCAATGTTGCTGTGAGAGGGCTTGTTTTTTTGCTGGGCAAGCGGTAGTTTTTGTTGGTATCATATTAAGGCCTCATGCACACGACCGTTGTTTTGCGGCTCGGGCGCGGACCTATTCACTTCAATGGGGTCGCAAAAGATGCGGACAGCACTCCGTGTGCTGTCTGCATCCGTTGCTCCGTTCCGTGGCCTCGCAAAAAAAATAGAGCATGTCCTATTCTTGTCCGTTTTGCGGACAAGAATAGGCATTTCTACAATGGGCCGTGTTCCGTTCCGCAAGCGCGGAGCAGCTTCCGTGTTTTGCGGATCCGCGGTTTGCAGACCGCAAAACACCAATGGTCGTGTGTATGAGGCCTAAGTAATATGCAACATTTAGATTTTTTTTTATCATTTTTTTTTTGTGGAAGCGAGGTGCCCCAATAGCAATTCTAGGATTCACTGTGCAGTATAAATTGCATATGATTTTAATAGATGTGACATTTTCAGACATGGCAATACCAATTCTGTTCAATTTGTTGTACCATACACTGCAACAGTTATGTATTGCAGTGAACTGTGAATTTAATAGCCAGAGGCATGGTGGAATAGGAAACATACGATGGGCACCACCAATACAATATACAGGTGCTATCAGAATGTTCAGAAATTCAGCAATATCAGAAAAAGAGTCCATGCCAAAGACTGTTGGACTCTGTGAAATAATAAAGTATAAAGCTTATACAAGCAAATACAAGCAAATAAAAACATCACAAGAACTTGGAGGTCTCAAGAAAATACACACACACACACACACACACACAGCGCAGTTCACAATAAAACCCCAGAAAGAGGTCAAGTAGAGCAATAAACTAAACAAATAGAAAGTACATCAAAAAAAGAATTCATGCATAGGCTCCAAATGGAACTACAAAGATATCAACATAATAGATGTAAGTTAAGTTCCTTTTACAGGTATGCTAATAAGGGTGCATTCACATCACCGTTTAGTTTTCCGTTCTTCTGATCCGTCAGAAGAAGAGAGAGAGAGAAAAAACAGGATCCTGTAAAAACAAACATCCTATTGCATCAGTTGTCATCTGTTGGATCCATTTCCGTCTGAAATCAGTTTTTTTAGACAGGGAAAAAAATAGTACTTTTTAGGGGCCTTTTGTAAGACAAAGGGAGTCAGATGCTGCAGTTAATAGCGACTGCAGCATCTGAGTGGTTAGACAGGGAGAGAGGACTCCTCTCCCTGTCTAACCACTCAGATGCTGCAGTCGTTATTGACTGTAGCATCTGAAGAGATAAATGATTGAGATTGGTGTCCCAACTACAGCAGGCAGGTGTCAGCTGTATAACACAGCCATCACAAGTCATGTACGCAGCAAGTTCAGCTCCATATGCGATTCCATACACTCCTAACGTACAGCTACATCAAGGTGTGTGAAAGGGTCAAACTTTTTTAAAAATTTTTTAGTTCACTTATAAAACTTTTAGTTTCATGCTCTCACTTCAGTTTCATTGCATTGAACCAGAGAGAGTGGCAACCAGTGTGGGAAACACTGCTCAATCTCTTTAACCCTGGGTTCACACCTGAGCGTTTCTGAGATGCGCGTTTTACGCGTGTTTTTGTGGCGCTTATTACAGCACTTTTTGGCAAATAGCGTCATACGCGCGTTCGTGACTCTGGAGACCAATTGAAAAAGGCATATCTACACTTTAACGCGTGTTAAACGCGCGTTTTACGCGCGTTCCCATTGAAGTCTATGGGTGCAAACGCGCGACAAAACGCTCCAAAGAAGCTCAAGAACTTCTTTGAGCGTAGGGCTCAAGTGAGAACCATGCCCATAGGGAAACATGAGTTTTCTCCTGTTGAGCGTTTTACAGCGCGTTCGAACGCGCTGTAAAATGCGCAAGTGTGAACTGAGGGTTAGGGAGAGTTCATATCACCATTATTTTTCCTTTCTTCTGATCCGTAAGAAGAGGAAAAATATAGAAAAAAAACAGATCTTGTAAACAAAATCAGTTATGCAACTCTGGCAGAGAACCTGCATTTAGTACTTTTTTTTTGCATCTAAAAAAACGCATCTGCAGCTAAATTTATATGATCAGGTAACATTCTTTTCAATACACACCCAATGCCTCCCAGTCCCATTTGTGCCCCCACATAGCATAATGGCCACTTAGTGCTTTCTTCACAGTAGTTATGCCCCCCTTAGAGGCCCCACACAGTACAATGCACCCTTCCATGTCTGCACATAGTACAATGCCCCTTTAGTAGCACTGTACAGTAGTGCTGGCCCCTCGCCCCATTCACCCGTAGAATAGAACAGATATGCTGTCCCCAGCAGCAGGTGCAATGAAGCGATGTCATCATGCCTGCTGGACTGAGCACAAGAGAACAGAGATCGAGGAATCATCATCATTCGCCGGCCTTGGTGCTCTGTTATTCAGTCCTGCTGGCATGATGAAGACAGCTCCTTGCACACCATTGCACTCAACTATCTGTTTCCTAAGGATGCAGAGAAAGTGGAGAGCAGGACGTACCACATCTGTCCTGGGACAGCCACTGGTCTCTGGGACTGGCCCGATGGATCTGGGATGGTTGGGAGGTATCAATGTTACCTGCAGTCCAATATAACACCACAAATAACAGAGTGATAACTTTCTGAGTACAGATAATGTACCTCATGTGTGCGGGGGTCAAAGCTGGGGCTGCCTTCTCCTTTTTGCCGCAGAGGGAGGAGACAGTACCAGCTTTGAGCCCTGCACAGAACATCCTGGTTAATGTTATGAGCACTAGTGTGAGGCCGCCGGTGTGAATAGACCCATGGAGGCCCTGAATGGGGGCAATGTGAAAGCTGCAAGGCCATGCAGCTTAAAGGGAACCTTGCTTCAGAGTCTCAGTGTGTTCCTGTTTGAAGTGGCTTCACACTGCTCTCCCCGGCCTCCTCCTTATGATTGGATGCATGGGAGAGCAGTATGAAGCTGCACCTAGAAGAATATATTGTACTGTATGCAGTCGGTGTGAATCAGGGGCGTTTTATAACTCTAAAACTAATTATCGTAGGGACTTATCTATTATATCACTGCACGCCTGGTCTTTTAGATAGAATATATATGAAATCATATCTTCAGCAGCACTCTATGTATGGAGTAACAAACTGAGGAACAAGCAGGGCAGAGTTAGGTGGGAAGGAGAGGAGACTGACAACTGCCAGGAGGCATGTAATAACCCAGTAGGAGAGAATGAATTATATGTCCAAATAAAATTTGTCCTTCTTTAATGAATTCTATTAATTCTATTAATCTTAATAGCTTTTTATGCCATTTCCTGTAGAGTGAATGCATATCTGTTAGTGAATATGTCACCAATATACAGGTAATTGGTAATGAATGATATTATTTTATCATAAAATCGAGTAACAGTCAATGTTCATATCATACAATGCAATATTTTTTGACACTGTTAACTAGTTTTACTATGTTTACTGCACAATCATTTTGCCCTCACTAATATTAAACATCCATGTTACAGGTAGAATGTCTTTTCTGTCAACCACACTCCGCTTGTGTGTGTTGCTATCCTGTGCCATTGCTTACAAGCATCCTCTTCTGGGTGGAGCCCTTTTGACTGATGATAATAACCCCTTAGAGAAACCTAATAACCCTCCTTTTGGCATTAGCTACAAGTGGGAATGGCAATCACAGGACACATTGGATGATGGAAGCATCATGTCTCCTCGCTTCAGAAGAGAAATTATAGATAAGAAGCATATGAAGGGGGATGTGAAGCCAGATGAAAAAATTCTACCAAAAGTTAAATCAACTAAACCACCAATGAAAGAGCCTCCTGATCCAGCCTCATACATTCTGAAAGCAACCAGTGCTGCTTTTACAAAAGCCAAAAGCATTCCTCTATTGAAAGAAGATGAAAAAAAACCTTTAACTGATCTAGCGCAGACTACAAAGGGAGCCGGACAGACACTTGATGAAGATGAAACCACCCCTTTAACTGATCTAGCGCAGACTACAAAGGGAGCCGGACAGACACTCGATGAAGATGAAACCACCCCTTTAACTGATCTAGAGCATACTACAAAGGCATCTGGACAGACACTCGCTGAAGATGAAACCACTAAGGGGGGTGTCAAGCCAGAGGAAAAAATTCAACCAAAAGTTAATCCAACTGAACCACCAGTGGAAGAGCTTTCTGATACTACTCCATACCTGCTCGAGACATCTAGTGCTACTCTTAAAAAAGCAAAGAGTATGTCTCTATCAAATGAAGATGAAACCACTCCTTTAACTGATTTAAAGCAAACAACAAAGGGAGCTGGACAGACACTTGACGAAGATGAAACCACCCATGTGGAAAAATCAGTTACAAAGTCCAAAACTTTGGTCACTGAATTAACAATACACTCTACCACATCCGAAGAGTTCTCTGTTTTACCAAACAATACAGATAAAAAAGCCACCACAGTAAAACAAGTTGATTCCACAAGTAACCAGCAGACTAGCACCAGTGATAAACTGCTGGAGGATATCACATCTAGCTTATCCCTGAAAGCAGCAGAGACCTCCCCAACCTTATCACCAGTCACCTCTCGTGATCAAACTACTGGACATGGTGTCACCACTGTATGGTTTTTGGCTTCCTCTGGTTACTCTTCAAAGCCTGCAGCTATAACACATCCAACTACATCTTCAGAAGATAAGGTACACGTACAGTCTATAATGAGACAGTGCATGATTACTATCTTAATTCTTGCAGTTATATGCACCATCTTTATTATATCAACCATAGCACTAGCTGCCAAACTTTCTACTATGAGACAAAAAAACAAGCTACGTCTCCCAGTCACCTACACAGAAATGAGGTGTATTTCTTCTCTAATGCCAGATGGTGACCAGCAGAACAAACCCCAGGATAAAAGACTGAAGACTTTTGCTGCCACCTTGGAGGAGAGTGATGGAGATAACACCACCCTCCACAGCTTTCTTCCTGATCATTAGTTCAGCAAGGTTATTTGATATAAGAAACCATACTTCCCATCTACTAGGGAACACCATTAGTGCCACTAAGGAAAGAAGGACTGCATTTCAGAAGTGTGGTAGTTAGGTTTTTCTATTTATAAATTAGTTGTAACATATGAGCCTTCCTTTAATAATCTGATACGATCAATGCCATGTAGTGGCAAGGGGTTATGTTTGGACCTTTCCCTTGAAATATGATATTTCAGATGTGCAGAAGACCAGATTCCAAATATCGTCCAGTAAAGTAAGTAGAAATAGGTTTTACTGGATTGGCATTTTTTGAGGAGAAAAAAAAAAAGAAAAGTGAACTTTGGAGAAGTGTAGTAGGTAAGATGAATGCAATCAATGTGTTTAAAAGCCATGCACCAATTATTACTTTATTTATTTTACATGTGAAATATCTTACAGCTTCTATGTAGATCTATGTGTCTCCATGGTAACAGACTACAACTTAAACCCTGTGGGTAGTCAGATTTTACAGTAATGCATTACATGTTGCCCTTCTTCATGCAAACTTTCTGAAAGTAGAAGAGGGGGCAGATGAAAAGAAGTGATATACGTAGGATGAAACTACACATTGTTAATTTGTAGTCTGTAACTATGGAGACACATTGGTTTGCATAGCAGCTATAGATATTTTTGATCAAGAGTATTTTAAATTTTAATTCAGTTTTTATTTTAGATGCGTTTGGGTAATAAAAATGCTTGGTAAAGTGCCCATAGACTTTGTAAATAAACCCTTGCTCTTGTCCTTGTCACCCACCCAAATGTATGCAGCAAGAGTCCATAAACTCTAGGGTGACAGATGCGGAGTAGATGATTAAGGCTTCATTCACATCAGCGTTCAGCCTTTCCATTCTCCTGCTCCACTATAAGGCCAGGAGAACGTAAAGGACGGATTCAGCACATAACTGAGCCGAACGGAACCTAAGGACCCCATAGACCAGTGGTGGCGAATCTATGAAAGGGGGCCAGAGGCGGCACTCAGAGCCCTTTTGTGGGCACCCACACCCTAGAAAAAATCTATGGTGAACCAATAGGCCTTAGACTTTTTCTGCCATTCATCAGCACAGGGCGCACTATGAACGGCACAGGCAGTGCACTGAATGTAGGCAACCTAATATAGCTACATTATAAAGTACATGGAAGCTATTCTATATTGGACTCTAGTATTCAGGTTAAATTGCCGTGTTGGCACTTTGCAATAAATAAGTGGGTTTGGGTTGCAGTTTGGGCACTCACTCTCTACAAGGTTCACCATCACTGGCCTAGACTATAATGGGGTCCATTATGTTTCTGCTCATAGGAAGATTTTTGAAGCAGAGATAAAAGTCCTGCATGCACTACTTTTGTCTCTGCTCCAAAATCTTTTTCTGAGCGGAAACCTAACGGACCCCAGTCTATGGGGCCCGTAGGTTCCGTTCGGCTCAGTTATGTGCCAAATCCGTCCTTTCCGTTGTCCTGGTCCTATAACGGAGCAGGAGAACTGAAAGGCTGAACGCTGATGTGAACGTAGCCTAATACAGCTTTTTCATGTATTTAAAAAGTGTAGAATAAACAAGTCTGTTATTGGACAGCATGAAAGCTGGTTGAACCGCTAATAGAAAACCAAAAGCAATGCTTTTTAGAAATGGGCTTTATCACTGCATGAATGAAGGCTGTATGACTGGTTCTTTCTGCAAACGTCTTGTCATAAAATCCTTAGGTTAGGTCCCTTAACACAGTCAGTGTTGGGTCAGTGTTTGATCAGTGTGAGCCAAAACCAGGTGTGGATCAAAAACACAGAAGAAGTGCAAATTTTTTCATTGTATCTTATCTCTGTAGAGGCTCCGCTTCTGGTTTTTGCTCACAATCACTGGTGGAATTGACTGATCAAACACTGACTGTGTGAAATCGGCCTAAGGCCTAATTCACACGTCCGCAAAATGGATCCGCATCCCATCCGCAATTTTGCGGAAGGGTTGTAGACCCATTCATTTCAAAGGGGCAGGAATGGATGTGGACAGCACACTATGTGATGTCCGCATCCGCATTTCTGCATCCGCGTTTCCGCAAAAAAATAGAACATGTCCTATTCTAGTCCGCAATTGCGGACAAGAAAAGGCATTCTCTATATAGTGCCAGCAATGTGCGGTCCGCAAAATGCGGAATGCACATTGCAGCCGTCCGTGTTTTGCGGATCCGTGTTTCCGTGTTTCCGCAAAACACACTACGGACGTGTGAATTAGGCCTAAGGCCTCATGCACATGATTGTATGGATTTTTCAGTATTTTGCAGTCCACAAAAATACGGATAACGTCCGTGTGCATTCCGTTTTTTGCGGAACAGAACAGCTGGCCCATGATAGAACAGTACTATCCTTGTCCATTATGCAGACAATAATAGGGCATGTTCTATCTTTGAAAGGAGCGGAAAAACGAAAATACGGAAACGGAAGGCATACGGATAACCTTCTGTTTTTTTGGCGGATCCATTGAAATGAATGGTTCCGTATACGGAACTCAAAAAACGGAATGGAAACGGGAAAAAAAAACACATTCGTGTGCATGAGCCCTTAGGGTGGGAAATAACTGTTGTCCGGTTAATCTATGAGAAATTATTCAGATTTTCTTCACTGACTTTTACAGAGTCTATCTTCAACCTTCTGGGAATGTTATAGGGTGCAAAGTCTGCAATTAGGTGCTGACACTTTTTAAGTAATAAACTCTGCCCTAAATTGCCTTCAGCATCTTCCAGCACTCACTATGTTAACAGGTTAAACAGTTTTCTCAGGACTGTTAGGACTCTCTCACACAAATGATATGGATTGTGTCAGGATGCGTTCAGGGTGCTTTCAGGGAAACTCGCACCATTTCACAAGCAAGTTCAGTCAGTTTTGCCTGCATTTGCGTTCAGTGTTTCGGGTGCAATCCAGTTTGATGCACTTTTCACTTTCAGGTGTGAAAAAAATCGAACGGTTTACAAACATCTCCTAGCAACCCTCAGTGAAAAACGCATTGCACCTGGATTGCATACGGATTAGATTCGGATGCAGTGTGTTTTTCACTGAAGTCCTATTCATTTCTATGGGGCAAGGGCTACGTGAAAAAGACAGAATATAGAACATGCTGCGATTCTCACGCAACGCAGAAATGATGCGTGAACAAAACGCTCATGTACACAGACCGAATGAAATTAATGGGTCATGATTCCGTTCAGGTACTATGCGTTCACTTCACGCATGCACCCACGCTGAAAACTTGCTCGTGTGAAAGGGGCCTTAGGGTGTCTTCACATGTTGTAGAATTTTCCGCAACAAAATCGATAGGTGCAGATTATTCAAAGTTGTTTTTTGTTGTGGATTAGGCTGCGGATGTTGTGTGTAAACAATGTTCCGTATTTCTTTGCAGATTACTTCTTCATTGAAATGAATAAAAACATTAAAAGGGTTCTCCGGGAATTAATAAAATGAAAATACTTAAATATTACTATATTATCAATATATTCCCAAATACCTTTCATTAGCTATAATGGCTTGTTTTGTCTGGGGAGCAATCAGTAGGAAAAATAAAACAGCTGCCGTCCTATTTGTCCACACAGAACCTGTCCTAATCACACAGAAGGACAAGTTACTTTACAACACTGAGGTAAAGAGCTGCCTCATTCTCCTCCTACTCCTCTCCTACTTGTCAGGGATTATGATCCTGAATACAGATGATAAGATCTTCAGCTGAATCTCTGTAGGAATGGAGTTCATGAGGAGACATGAAGTACAGAGAGGATGGACAGGACAGACGTGGTAATGTGGGGCTGTGGTAATGGAGACTGAATACAAGTGCTGCTGCTCATTAGTCACATCCCCACCTCCTCTCCATAAGTCACATCCTACCAGAACGCAGGTATTGACACTTTTCATCCTCATAGGTTAACATGGGGGATGTCTTTATGGTGTGGATTTTGTTGCAGAGAATTTTGCAACATGTGACGGAACCCTTAGGCTACATGCACACGACAGTTGTTTTTTGCTGTCCGCAAATCGCGGATCCGTCTCCCTTTTTTTTTCACATCCACATCCTTTCCTTGTGTCCGCAAATTTTGTAGGTTGTGTTTCCGTGTGTCTTCCGTTTTTGCGGATCCGCAAAAAAACGGAAGGCTTGAAACAGTTTCTTAAAGTACCTGCACAAGTGCCCTGGTTTGTAAGCAACCATCCGCAAAAAACGGATGCGGATGGAAAACGGAAGGCTTCAGTGTGGCTTCCGTTTTTTGCGGACCCATTGACTCTATGGGTCCATAAACCGTTTTTAACGGACAAGAATAGGACATGCCATATTTTTTTTGCAGACGTGAAATGCGGAATACGGACGCGGACAGGAAACGGAAGAGGCATCATTTTTGCGGATCTATAGAAATGAATGGGATCCTCAAAAAAAACGGAACGGAAGCCGAGAAAAAACACTGTCGTGTGCATGTAAGCTTATTCTCAGCTTTTGTGTCTGATAAAAATTGTATTACATCTTTATTTCTTTTTGGATGAATATGCATGTATCCAAGTCTTCAGTAAATATCTCTTGACATTTTATTTACAGATACATTGTATTTCTTGCGTACTTGTGTGATTCCTATATGCTTCTCCTGTTTAAAGGGAGCTTGTCACCACAATGTGAAATCTGCAGACAGCATGTTATAGAGCAGGAGGAGATGAGCAGACTGATATCTAATTATGTGGGAAAAGATTCATTAAAACTTGTAATTTATTTATATACACTTCTGCACTTTTTATGCATTGGACTCTTGTGGTTTGTGCCACTCAGTGATTGACAGCTCACTCTGCATGACTAAGTATACAGGGAAGGCTGTCAATCAATCTGCTCGGCTCCTCCTGCTCTATAAAATGCTGCCTGCAGATTGCACTGCATTCTGTGGTGACAGGTTCCCTTTAAAAATTAACTAAGGTCTGATGTACACGACTGTATATTTATTTCTGCATCCGATCCGCATTTTTTGTGAATCTGATGCGTATGTCAATTACACCAGCCAACAAAAAAACTAGAACATATCCTATACTAAAAAATCCCCACTGGAGTACAAGACTGTATGCACTGCTACAATAAAAGCCTACATCTAGAGAAAGTCCAATAAGAAAAATAGACCAAGACGCATAAAATACAGCAAGTACAGAAAGAAAGGGGATATGAATATATACAATGTATTGTACAATGCTACAGACCAGAAGACTTCCATGTGTCCTTTCAGCATAACATCTACCACCACTACCCAAAATGTCTCCGGATTCAGACAGCTCCACATCATATGTGCCATTTCCCCATTCTTAATGGTTTGACTGAATCACCAGTGCACAGACAAACATTGCAAGATATGCAGTTGTCCTTGATATGACTTTTTGAAGAGTTCACAAAATTTGATCATGCTAAGGGTACTTTCACACTAGCGTTTTGGATTCCGTTTGTGAGATCCGTTTCAGGACTCTCACAAGCGGTCCAAAACGGATCAGTTAAGCCCCAATGCATTCTGACTGGATAAGAATCCGTTCAGAATGCATCAGTTAGGCTCCGTTCCGCTTCTATTCTGTTTTGGAGGCGGACACCAAAATGCAGCATGCAGCATTTTGGTGTCCGTCTGAAGAGGCGGAGCCTAACGGATCCGTTTTTTAATTACAATGTAAGTCAATGGGGACGGATCTGTTTTCAATGACACAATATGATGGTGCATTTGAAAACGGATCCGTTCCCCATTGACTTTCAATGTAATTCAAAACGGATCCGTTTTGGACTTTGTCATTTTTCTTTTAACTAATGCAAACGGATCCGTTCTGAACGGATACAAACGTTTGCATTAGAGGTGCGGATCCGTCTGTGCAAATAAACAGACGGATCCGCACCAACGCAAGTGTGAAAGTACCCAGATAACCATTCTTTTTAAAAAATGCAGACGTGTGGAAATTACTTTTCAGTGTACAAGACAGTCTAAGCAATAAACCACCTTAATGTACCACCTTATCAATATTAAATTAAAAAAATGTCCAAAAATTGGCCACACATTGCTTTATTTTGAATAAGTGGTTTCTAGGCCATATAATTAAAGGGAACATGTCAACATGAAAATGCAGTGTAATCTGCAGGCAGCAGGTGTGTTTTTTTTTAACATTATTTTTATTGATTTTTCAAAATAATGTAACAATCAGGTTACAATCAATAAAGTTAACTTGAGTTGCATTGTCTGTCATTGAATCATATACAGAGCACATGAGAACATAAACATTATCGATAGACAATCTATTCATATGAGACTGAAATATAATCCCAAGGTATATTAGATACCGTATATACTCGAGTATAAGCCGAGTTTTTCGGCACAAAATTTGTGCCGAAAAACCCGAACTCGGCTTATACTCGAGTCATAAATTAAAACTGTGAAGAGCGGAGTGGGAGGAGGAGCGGGGGAGGAGCTGGGGCGGGCATTTGCGGCAGGGCCGATGCGCTCACTGCGCTCCGGCCCCACCGCTCATGTATACTTTTTAAATTTGATTATACTATACACTTATTACAATTCTTGCCCCCACTGTACCTCATTACATGCGGCAGGCGGGCAGTGAATACTTCAGGCCGGGCGGACGAGAGCAGCGTGACTTGCTGATGTCACGTGCCTGCCCGGCCTGCTTTATGAATGAAGCAGGCGGCGCAGGCACGTGACGTCAGTCACACTGCGCTCGCTCTCCCGCCCGGCCTGAAGGATTCACTGCCCGCCTGCCGCATGTAATGAGGTACAGTGAGGGCAAGAATGCAATAAGTGTATAGTATAATCAAATTTAAAAACTATACATGAGCGGTTATGGGAGATGGGGGGATGTGGATGGCACTGTTATGGGATGAGGGGATGTGGATGGCACTGTTATGGGGGATCTGTTATAGGATGGGGGATCTGTGGATGCCATCCACAGCCCCCATCCCATAAGTGCCATCCACATCCCCCTTCCCATAACAGTGTCATCCACATCCCCCTCATCCCATAAGTGCCATCCACATCCCCCATCCCATAACAGTGTCATCCACATCCCCCTCATCCCATAAGTGCCATCCACATCCCCCTTCCCATAACAGTGTCATCCACATCCCCCTCATCCCATAAGTGCCATCCACAGCCCCCATCCCATAACAGTGTCATCCACAGATCCCCCATAACAGTGCGTCATCCACAGATCCCCCATAACAGTCGTCATTCACAGATCCCCCATAACAGTGCGTCATCCACAGATCCCCCATAACAGTGACATCCATTTCCACCTCGGCTTATACTCGAGTCACTACTTTTCCCAGGTTTTTTTGGGTAAAATTAGGGGGGTCGGCTTATACTCGAGTATATACGGTAATAATAATAAAAAAAGGAAACATTAAGTAACAAGAAAAATAAAGGAAAAGGGGGAAAACAAAAATAGGTGACCTAAGCATGAGTTTTGGCTCTTACAAATGGCAAACTTTGTTCATACTGGTTCGTACATATTTAAATATTGTAGAAATATTTTATTCAAGGAGAAATTAAGCCACACATTCCATTTCTTAATGAACTGGGGTATTTTATTCATGGAAGAAGCTATTAGTTTCTCCGATAAACTATTCTCATTAATCATACCTATGATTTCAGCGAATGGCGGAGGATTTGATTTTTTCCAATAATTAGCAATTTTTAATCTGACAGCAATTATTACATGAGTGATCACTTTTCTGATCTCATATGGGAAGGAATCTAAGTCTACTGACAAAAGAGCTTGTTGTGCTGAGAGAGGTATTTTAATTCCACAGACCTGTGTCTATAAGTTATTGATAATTGACCAAAGAGACTTAATCTCTATACAGTTCCACCATACATGAATCATGTCTGCACCTCCAACATATATTAGATGTTTTAAGGGTATATGTTATTTAGCCTGGACGGTGTAAGATACCACCTATATAAATTCTTTCTTGAGTTTTCTAGGTGATTCATACACTTAGATAACCTGGATGTAATTGAGAAGGATGTCTGCTATTGATCTGTACTAATAGTGCATTTTAGATCTTTTTCCCTTTTGTGACAATATTCAGCTAGGGGGTCGTCAATAGCTTCAAAAATATAGTTATATGATACGGACAATGGCCTGAGATGATGAGAAGGGTTATGTAGCAAATGGGAGAGTTTAGAAGCATCAGGCAGTGGACAAATGTTCTTAGATAACAGTTGTCTTATCTGCAGATACTTATAAAATTCCCTATTGGGTATACCATACTTATCTCTAATTATATTAAAGGGTAATAGATCAGCATTTTCAAATAAATCCCCTATATACTTTATGCCGGTGTGAACCCATGTTCTGAGATCCAAATCTGGGATGCATGTCTCTAGTACTTCTAGGTGGGCCTTATAGAAATCCACATTAATGATTTTCAATTTGGTGGTTAATAACTTGTTCCTAGAGATGAGCGAACACCTGGATGTTCGGGTTCGAGAGGTTCGGCCGAACTTCCGGAAAATGTCCGGGTTCGTGATCCGAACTCAACCCGAACTTCATCCCGAACCCGAACCCCATAGAAGTCAATGGGGACCCGAACTTTTGGGCACTAAAAAGGCTGTAAAAGACACCCAGAGGGATAATATACCGCAATAAACACATTGCGATTACAACTTTGAGCTAACGATCACCATGGGAACGCCTCCTCCAGTAGAATGTACTGTCGGATCTGAGAATTAAGTTGAAATCGCAATGCGATTCTTATATATTTGCTTAATCGCATTGCGATTTCAACTTAGCATTGCTAAATAATTCCATCCATATCATTAACTTACTGAGTCAGTAAGTTAACTGATTAACAGATATATAATAATCGCATTGCGATTTCAACTTAATTCTCACATCCGACAGTACATTCTACTGGAGGAGCGTTCCCATGGTGATCGGTAGCTCAAAGTTGTAATCGCAATGCGATTAAGCAAATACATAAGAATCGCATTGCGATTCCAACTTTTAGTACTCAACTTTTAAAATCGTACACCACTTTAAGTTCCAAAGTTGCAATCGTCGTTCGAATAGAACTTAAAGCTGTCTCTTAGTCAGTTTTAGTATTGGTGTGCTGTAATAGAAGTTACATTTGTACGCGAATATAACTTAGAGCAATACAGTCAACTTTACACTGTTAGTTTTATTATCGCGATAATACAACTATTCAAGAATCGTGTACGTGCGTCTGTACGTGTGATAAGTTACTCGGACACTATTATATTTTGCCAGCCACAGCTGAAACCACTGATTTATGGTATTGCTATTTTGGCAATTGAATTTAACCCCAGAAAATAATCTATCCTTTGCCAGACAGCAGACAGTATTATACTTGTCTAGCCAAAGCTGGAACACCAGATTTAGGGGATTGGTATTTGGGCAATTGTATTTAACCCCTTAATAAAATATAGAAATTTCTTTCCTGAGTTTCTAGGGGTGACAATTAGCACAGCCAAGCCCCTGATGTAGGATATAGCAAAAAAAACTAGTATTGATGGATTGATGGACTTGGTGGCAGCTTCTTCTGGCGCACCACAAGTCACAAAATGGCGCCCGATCAACCCAGAAAATAAGTGACAGAAAACGCTCTGTGCAGCCTAAAAACCAGTGAGCAAGTAACTAGCAGAAGTTCAATGATTCTCAGCTGTAAATTGATCCGTTCATTAGGTGCTGTTGCTGACTTTAACCTGCCTAATCTCGCCCTGATAAAAGCTGCGTCCTCTCCCTACACTAATCAGAGCAGTGTGACGTGCGGCGCTACGTGACTCCAGCTTAAATAGAGGCTGGGTCACATGCTGCACTTGGCCAATCACAGCCATGCCATTGGTAGGCATGGCTGTGATGGGCTCTTAGGGCAAGAAGTAAAATGCTAACTGATTGGCTGCTGTGCAGCCCTTCAGAAAGCGGGAAGAAATCGACGAACACCGGACCCGAACCCGAACTTTTTTGAAAATGTCCGGGTTCGGGTCCGTGTCACGGACACCCCAAAATTCGGTACGAACCCGAACTATTCTCGAACTGTTCACTCAACACTACTTTTTCCATAATTCTAAAACCGCATCAATTGTAGGAGAGAGGTGTATGTTATGCTTTTGTTCTGTCATTGAATGAAAGTAAAAGAATGAGGATGGATTAGATATTCCCATGAGACGCTTTTCAATTGAGATCCATAGCCTGTTCTCCTCCTCACCTTTCCATAGAAATCTAAGCTGCTCAAATATGAGGCTCTATAATATCTTACAATAGACGGGCACCCGAGCCCCCCTTTGGAGAGAGGTAAGTATAGCACTTCAGCTGGAACTCTCGGGTGTTTGTCCAGCCATATATATTTAGATATGATTGATTGCAGTTCCTTTAATACATTCATAGGAAAGGGTATCGGTAGATTACGGAACAGGTATAAGATCTGAGGCAAGATACACATTTTAATTGAGGCGATTCTACCTGTCCAAGAGATCTCATGTTTTTTCATTCTAATTAGCTCCATTTTTATTTTCTCCCTTAGCGGTGTATAGTTGGCTGAGAGGAGGCTAGCGGTAGACGGTGGAAATTTTTTTACCCAAGTAGATGATATATTGGTCATCCCACTGAAGGGGATACATAGTTCTCAGTCGGGTGGTTACTAATTGATTTAATCCCACATTTAAGACTTGGCATTTATTGATGTTTAATTTATAATACGAAATTGATGTAAATCTCTCTAACACTTGCATAGCTGCTGGTAAGGAATTAAGGGGATCTGTGAGCGCTAGTATTATGTTGTAAGCGAATAACCCGATTTTATGGTTATGTTCACCAACACTAATTCCAGATATTAATTGATGCGTTCTGATTTTTCCAGCAAGCGGTTCTTTCACAAGTGCAAAAATTATAGGAGATAAGGGGCTCCCTTGTCTTGTGCCGTTACTTATTAAGAACCTGTCAGACATCATTCCAGAGATGTATACAGATGCAGAGGGTTGGGAGTATAGAAGCTTGATTGCATTTCAAATGCTACTATTAAACCCATACTTAGAAAGCATCTCGAACAAATATCCCCAGTGTACGTGATCGAATGCCTTCTCCACATCCAGTGATATCAGCAGAGAAGGCATCCGACCAGTCTCCACCACATGAATAAGATCAATTATTCTCTTGATTCCGTCTATAGTCTGCCTAGACTTAATGAAGCCGACTTGGTCTTAATTATTAAGATTGGGGACAATATGAGAGATTCTGTTAGCTAAAATCTTGGAGTATATTTTAAGATCTGAGTTTATTAACGAAATGGGCCTAAAATTGCTCGGTAGGTCCGGAGATTTACCTGGTTTGCGGCGAGGAATGATCGTCGCTTGTAAAATTTCACCAGGAATTTCCTCTGTATTGAACATCTGCTGAAAAGTTGTTAGTATATGAGGGGCTAGGATGTCATAGCAGGTTTTAAAGTACTCATTGGACAGACCGTCGGGTCTGGGGGAATTTATTATTTTTTGCTGTTTTTGTCACTTTTACTATTTCCTGTAGTTCTATGGGTTTATTTAAATTTATTAATTGTTCCTTTGCTATTTCTGGAAGTGAAATTCCTTTCAGCAAAGTCTTGATCCCATCACTAGTTGGTTGTGGGGTGGAGGGATCATCCTTTAGATTATAAAGTGAGGAGTAGTAGGAAGCGAAGACATTAGCTATGTCTGTGGGGTTTTGCTGCTTGTTGTGCTGGTCATCGTACACATAGTGTAGTTTCTGTCTGGCAGCTCTAGCTTTTATCTTATTAGCGAGCATAGATCCTGCTCAGTTCCCCTGCCAGTAGAAGCGTGTTTTCGCTTTTCTTAAGTAGTGTTCATGTCTGTGTTGATATAATTGATATAGTTCATATCTTAAATCCTGGAGTTGTTTATATGTTACGGGTGACGGTTTTAGTTTGTGTGAATGTTCCAGGTTTGCTATGGCTTTACTTTCTTTTTCTGTCTGGCAAAGCCTATATGTCTTGTTATAAGCAGCAATTTTTATCAGCTGCCCCCTTATAAACGCTTTATGCGCACACCACACAGTGATCGGGGAGACATCTGCAGTGCAGTTAAATGGAAAAATATTCCTGTAAATTCTCCTGTATTTGTTTTTTGTAGTCAGGATGCGTTAGTAGTTAATTATTCATTCTCCAGGGTGAATAAGGGTAATTATTAAAGTCTTCTAAAATTTGGCATGACACTGGCGCATGATCCGACCATATTATTGAACCAATGCTAGCCATTTTAATATTTTGCAGTAACCATTTATCTACTATAATAAGGTCAATTCTTGAATATGTTTTATGTGGATGGGAAAAGAATGTGAAGTCACGCTCGGAGGCATGTAGCACTCTCCACGTATCGTACAGATCTTCTGATTAAAGAAGTTATGCAAATGGGGGCGAGTGACTAGAATCTGGATGGGAGGATTTATCCATGATGGGTGACTGGGATAGATTAAAATCTCTGCAAATGAGCAATGACCCCTGTTTTATGCTGGATATCTTTAATAATAAATCTTTAATGAAAGGAAGTTGTTGATGATTAGGGGCATATATGGTGACTAATGTATATATTTTATTATTAATATTACATACGAGAATAATATATGTTCCGTCTTGGTCCGTTATTTCTTTAATGAGTTGAAAAGCTAAGTTATTTTTAATCACTATTGCTAACCCTTTTTTCTTCCCCGTGGCTGGAGCAGTAAAAATATTAGTGAAGTTCCTATAATGCAACCTAAAAGTGCCCTCTTTATTTAAGTGAGTTTCTTGGGCACATATTATGTCACGATTTTAATAGTTTTGCTTCCTTCCAGAACATTGATCTTTTAAAAGGGTTATTAAAGCCTTTAGTATTAATACCAGAGATAGTAAAAACCATATTAGTATCCTAAATACAAAGGTTAAGAAATAAAAATGTCACTGTTAAGTAAAAAGAAAAGAATAATAAAAAATACAATAAGGTTAAGAAGGAAAGAAAGCAGTGGATATACCACCGCTAAACAACTAACTGTAACAGATGAAACTGTAATTATAACAGTAGAAAAGGTAAGAGTCCGGTTCGAAGTGAACCTACTGGATCCTCTATTTATCCAATATATTACAGGAACTTAGTCGCTCCTTCGCTGCTCCGGGTACCTGAAACTATAAAGGGTTAACTCGCAAGACCCCAGGTAACTGGAGCTCGAGATAGTCCCCATGATTTATGTCCATTCTTTAGAAAACGTCAGCGGTCTTTTCTTTAGTGGAGAGCTTGTATCTTTATCCAGAGTTACCAGCGACCATTTTTGTAGTGTCGGGGCTTCTCTCGGCGATGTCAGGACGTGGGTTATGCCATTTTTGGAGACGATCAATTTGACTGGATATCCCCACTTGTAGGCAATGTTGTTGTCCCTCAAAACTTTGGTGGCAGTAGAGAATTCCCTCCGTCTGTTTAAGGTGGCAGCGGATAGTTCTGTAAATACCAAGATGTTTTAGAAGTGCTCCGGGAGATCTTGCGCTGTTGTAATGGCTCTTGTGATTTTCTCCTTAAAATGAAAAAAAAAAAAAATTAAGTCTTGTGATGACATCTCTAGGGGCGGAGTAGGATGCACTTTTAGGCTTAGGTATGCGATGCGCTCTGTCTATAAGCAAATCTCTTTGTTCTGCTGAAGGGATGAACGCTACAAAGAAATCCGTTAGGAAATCCTGCAAAGCGTCTGCGTTAATACTTTCGGGAATCCCCCTAAACCTCAGGTTGTTACGTCTTGAGCGGTCTTCCAAGTCCGCTAGCTTGAGTTTAAGTGCTGAAATATCCTCTTCTACCTCATTGTGCGCATCCACTAATTGATTGTGTGCAGTTGTGAATTCCTCCATATTATTTTCAATATGCGAGGTTCTGTCCCCAATTTGTGCTATATCTTTTTGCAATGCTGAGAGGGCAGTGGTGATATCTTTATGTATTGACTGTTTCAGCTCAGATAAGAGGCTTCTCAGTGTAGATTCTGTGACTGGAGGGTTATTCATGCCTCTGCTGGGGGAAGGCTGTGCCTCATGTATACAGTCGTGGCCAGAAGTTTTGAGAATTACATAAATATTGGAAATTGGAAAAGTTGCTGCTTAAGTTTTTATAATAGCAATTTGCATATACTCCAGAATGTTATGAAGCATGATCAGATGAATTGCATAGTCCTTCTTTGCCATGAAAATTAACTTAATCCCAAAAAAACCTTTCCACTGCATTTCATTGCTGTCATTAAAGGACCTGCTGAGATCATTTCAGTAATCGTCTTGTTAACTCAGGTGAGAATGTTGACGAGCACAAGGCTGGAGATCATTATGTCAGGCGATTGGGTTAAAATGGCAGACTTGACATGTTAAAAGGAGGGTGATGCTTGAAATCATTGTTCTTCCATTCTTAACTATGGTGACCTGCAAATAAACGCGTGCAGCCATCATTGCATTGCATAAAAATGGCTTCACAGGCAAGGATATTGTGGCTACTTAGATTGCACCTCAATCAACAATTTATAGGATCATCAAGAACTTCAAGGAAAGAGGTTTAATTCTTGTTAAGAAGGCTTCAGGGCGTCCAAGAAAGTCCAGCAAGCGCCAGGATCCTCTCCTAAAGAGGATTCAGCTGTGGGATCGGAGTGCCACCAGTGCAGAGCTTGCTCAGGAATGGCAGCAGGCAGGTGTGAGCGCATCTGCACGCACAGTGAGGCAAAGACTTTTGGAAGATGGCCTGGTGTCAAAAAGGGCAGCAAAGAAGCCACTTCTCTCCAAAAAAACACATCAGGGACAGATTGATCTTCTGCAGAAAGTATGGTGAATGGACTGCTGAGGACTGGGGCAAAGTCATATTCTCCGATGAAGCCTCTTTCCGATTGCTTGGGGCATCAGGAAAAAGGCTTGTCCGGAGAAGAAAAGGTGAGCGCTACCATCAGTCCTGTGTCATGCCAACAGTAAAGCATCCTGGGACCATTCATGTGTGGGGTTGCTTCTCATCCAAGGGAGTCGGCTCACTCACAATTGTGCCCAAAAACACAGCCATAAATAAAGAATGGTACCAAAACACCCTCCAACAGCAACTTCTTCCAACAATCCAACAACAGTTTGGTGAAGAACAATGCATTTTCCAGCACGATAGAGCACCGTGCCATAAGGCAAAAGTGATAACTAAGTGGCTCGGGGACCAAAATGTTGACATTTTGGGTCCATGGCCTAGAAACTCCCCAGATCTTAATCCCATTAAGAACTTGTGGTCAATCCTCAAGAGGCGGGTAGACAAACAAAAACCCGCTAATTCTGACAAACTCCAAGAAGTGATTATGAAAAAATGGGTTGCTATCAGTCAGGAATTGGCCCAGAAGTTGATTGAGAGCATGCCCAGTCGACTTGCAGAGGTTCTGAAAAAGAAGGGCCAACACTGCAAATACTGACTCTTTGCATAAATGTCATGTAAATATAGTGTAGCTGGGCACACTCAGGAGAGCTGGACCATAGAGAAGTGCGGATAAAATCTATAAAATTTATTACACTAAATAAACATCAATAATAGTGGACATTATTAATAAGATACACAACGTTAATAAAACAGATTTAGCTGCAATGACCGGAAAAAATAAAAAATAAAAAAATATGATCAATAATGTAGGTGACCGTGATTGATGAATAATGATCACTAAAAATGTCTCAATCTAGTATGCATGCATATAATCAATGGTTGATCACTAATTGTATAGTACTAGTTGTCTAAATATTCTTAATAAAAAATGTGATTACTGTTAAAATAATCGCAATTAGAAAAATCGCAAGTTTATTGGGACTGCATTGATATAATGGATTTTTTTTTTCAGTGGCTTTATAATATTCAAAGTCTCTTTACACTGATAAGGAGTATAGTGCTTTCAATGATTCTGCAAACTGGCGAATACTGTGGATAAGTTGAGTCAGTACATGTCTCGAGCGGCGTCCCGCTCCTCTTTAGCGAGTGTCGGCGTCCCGACACTAGTGTTAAAACATAAAATTGCTGTGAGCTATTAAGCAGGGTAGATCTTACCCGATTAGAGGGTAGCTGTACTCCTTTCGTTTGATCGCTTCTTTGCCATCCTGATGTTTAATAATAGTATATAGAGATTACTATTAAACATCAGGATGGCAAAGAAGCGATCAAAAGACAAATGACTACAGAAGGGAGATTAAATACTGCACAAATTGACTTTCTAATTAAAAGTATTGATTTCATTTTAACCCACAATTATTTTAATTTTAATGGGGAATTTTACTTACAGATTTTAGGCACTGCCATGGGCACTAGGTTCGCCCCTAGTTACGCTAACCTCTTCATGGCGGACTGGGAGGAGCACGTTATCACACCGAGATTGGGGGCGACCTAGTGCTCTGGCAGCGCTATATTGATGACATTTTCTTCGTATGGCGCTCGGGAGAAACTAATTAAATTTTTTTTTAGAAGAAATAAACATTAATGATAGAAATCTTAAATTCTTGGGAACTACAAGTCAAGATTTTATAGAATTTTTAGATTTGAAAATCTCGACCCAAGATGGACGCCTTGTATGTAATACATACACTAAACCAAGTGCCAGAAACAGTTTTATTCTTTTTAATAGTTGTCATCTGCCCAGTTGGCTGTCCAATATTCCCCAGGGCCAACTGCACAGAATTAAACGTAATTGTACAGCAAATGCAGATTTTGAAAGAGAAGCGAAAACCATAAGAAAACAATTCGAAGAGAGAGATTACCCTAATGAAATCCTGGATTCAGCTATGGAGAAGGTCAGAAATTTAGATAGGAGTATGTTTTTTAAAGATAAACCAGCAAAGACAACGGAATCAGAACAGGATAATATTCGGATTATCTTACCTTTTAGCGACGATTATAAAAAAATCCGCTATATCGTCACAAAACACTGGCATTTGCTGCAGAGAGATAAAATTTTAGGTCCGATGTTATCTGATACCCCCAAAATTTATTTTACAAAAGCCCCAAACTTAGGACTGTTGGTAGCCCCTACCGTAAAGAAACCTGTTTTGAAGAGACATAATATCACCAATTGGGCAAATATAAAAGGTTTCCACAGATGTGGAAGATGTGGTAATTGTAAAATCACATCCTTTCAGAAAGTTACAAAAGAGATTACAGCGACATCAAATAATTATAAACATGTGATTACTGAGTTTCTCACCTGTACCTCTGAGAGCGTCATTTATGTGATTCAATGTCCGTGTAATCGGCAGTACGTGGGGAGGACTAAGAGGACCCTAAAAAAACGAATTGGAGAACATATTTCAAATATCAGAAAAGGTTTTGAAAATCACTCATTATCATCCCATTTTAAAAAGAAACACAATCAGGACCCCATAGGAATAAAATTTTATGCAATAGATAAAGTCAATAAAGACTGGAGGGGAGGTAATCATGTCGAAAAAATGTCAAGGCTAGAAACAAAGAGAATTTTCGAATTGGATACACTTATGCCACAGGGTCTAAATTCTGAATTTGAACTGTTTGGATTTTTATGAAGGGTGGGAGCCTGTGTGCTGACGTGCAACCGGACGTGTGTTGTACCGCAGTCCGTTTGTCCTTGGTATACAGGCCTCCACCCCTATCCTACAGAAATCATGGTAACCCTGTGGAATTTATGAAGAATGCATTCCCCTTCTTGTTTCTTCCCTTTATCGATATATTCACTTTTTGAACTGTTGTTATACTGTTTTTCATAATTTTTAATTTGACTCTATTTATTGAAAAGATAGATCTACTTTTTCATGGCTTTATGACATGTATTGAATATAAATATTTAAGAAATTCAAAAAAAAATTTAATTTATGAAAAAAACGCATTAAAAACGCACGGAAAACGCACCTTTGACCAAATTGCGTTTTTTACCATTTTAACATGAGAAGACTGCTAATGATCACTGGATGGGAGTTTTTTTAAAAACCAAACTTTGTTATATATACTTTATAACACTTTTTATGGAAGAATCTTTGTGGACAATAAATATACTTAAAATCAATTGTGGAAAGAAGAAATCAGCATCTCTGTGTAAAGTTAGACCCTTTTGGAATAGTAATGAGACCTGTTATCCAGTCCAGATTTTTGAGGAGACAGTAACCCCTATATAGGAGGGATACATGCAGGGAAATGGCCGCCACTGAGGAATGGGTGAAATACAAACCCCGAAATGCGTCTGGTGAAATTTCCCTGTTAAAACTGAGACTGGACATTGAAATTGATCACAAATCGATCAACAATAAAAAGGGGGTACAATTTCTCCATTCTGTAAAAAATCGCGCAAAGATCAAGCGGGGATACAGCGGAAAAACGCTGACAAAAGAGGAGCCGCACGTGCTACCCGAAAGAGACGCCGCTGACCTGCCATTACAGAAGGAGACTCCTGAGATCGCTGTGGGAGTAATACCACGAAAGGAGTACAGCTACCCTCTAATCGGGTAAGATCTACCCTGCTTAATAGCTCACAGCAATTTTATGTTTTAACACTAGTGTCGGCACGCCGACATTTGCTAAAGAGGAGCGGGACGCCGCTCGAGACATGTACTGACTCAACTTATCCACAGTATTCGCCAGTTTGCAGAATCATTGAAAGCACTATACTCCTTATCAGTGTAAAGAGACTTTGAATATTATAAAGCCACTAAAAGAAAAATCGAATATATCAATGCAGTCCCAATGAACTTGCGATTTTTCTAATTGCGATTATTTTAACAGTAATCACATTTTTTATTATGAATATTTAGACAACTAGTACTATACAATTAGTGATCAACCATTGATTATATGCATGCATACTAGATTGAGACATTATCAGTCTGTTTTTAGTGATCATTATTCATTAATCACGGTCACCTACATTATTGATCATATTTTTATTTATTTTTTTCCGGTCATTGCAGCTAAATCTGTTTTATTAACGTTGTGTATCTTATTAATAATGTCCACTATTATTGATGTTTATTTAGTGTAATAAATTTTATAGATTTTATCCACACTTCTCTATGGTCCGGCTCTCCTGAGTGTGCCCAGCTACACTATATTTTGACCTTTTTTCCTTTAAAATAAATGTCATGTAATTGTCGATAAAAGCCTTTGAAACGTATGAAGTGCGTGTAATTATATTTCACTACATCACAGAAACAACTGACACAAAGATCTAAAAGCAGTTTAGCAGCAAACTTTGTGAAAACTAATATTTGTGTCATTCTCAAAATTTTTGGCCACAACTGTACATTCAAAAGAGCTTCTCATTGAAGGAGCTGTTTCTTCTTTATTGTGGGGCTCCCACTGAGGAATCGCTGTTTGCTGTATGGGGAACTATGCACTAAGGAGCGCTCAGAGCACTCTGAGCGCCCGCCATCTCTCTCTGCCCTTCTGTGATAAGAACTGCAGGCGCCATCTTGATTTTTGCCCGAGGCCAGGACAAAGACCTCGATCTTTGCTGGCGCTGCATCTTTCCTTAGTGCGGCCCATAGTGAAAAGGGGAGTGCTTGGGGCAGCTGTGGAGTGCGTTAAGACGCAATTTAAGGGGTCCAGAAGCACTGTGTGCCGCTTTATGTACCTACTGGAGCTGTTTCTTTGAGCGTCCTCCTAGACCTGAATCCGGACACCGCTCCCAGGCAGCAGGTTTTAGAGCAGGATGAGCTGAGCAGATTGATATATAGCTTTGTGGGAAAATATTCAGTAAAACTTGTTTTTTTTTCATTTATTTATATTTCTGCACTGGGCTTTGAAGTCAAGGAGGCGGTCCTATCAGTGATTGACAACCCCACCTCTATGACTGTGTATACAGAGATAGCTGTCAATCATCAATAGGACCGTCTCCCTAACTTCAAAGCCTAGAATAAGCAGTCAGACTGAATATTTTCCCATAAACTATATACCAATCTGCTTCACTTCTCCTGCTCTATAACATGCTGCCTGCAGCTTACATTTCATTTTCTTGGTGACTGGTTCCCTTTAATGGTCCATTCCTAAAGCTGGCCAATAGATGTGTATGGTCCGTACCGCCAATTTCAGTAGATTTGGCTTACCATCTAATGCAGGGTTTCTCAACTCTGGTCCTCAGGACCCACCTACCGGTCAGGATTTGAGAATATCCCACAGAATGAATACCTATGGTAAATCCTGATGGATGGACACTAATTATGTCACCTGCTCAATACTAAGGAAATCCTGAAAACATGACTGGTGTAGGTGTAATCCCGAGGACCGGAGTTGAGAAACCCTGATGGCCTTCTGACATCAGCTGTTGGGGAAGTTAACTGTCAGCGGCTTTCTCACCTCTCTCCTTCAGTACCTATGCTTGGCCAAGCAGAGCATGCAAACGTATGGAAGGATATGGAGAGATAATTCTTCGGATGACACCTGTCTCATGTCTGGTCAGCTAAAGCATATT
This sequence comes from Bufotes viridis, assembly GCA_033119425.1. Lineage (NCBI taxonomy): Eukaryota > Metazoa > Chordata > Amphibia > Anura > Bufonidae > Bufotes > Bufotes viridis. The sequence continues at coordinate 194,625,099 of CM065589.1, forward strand.
CCATCAATGTGTATTGAGGTTTATTTAACACAAGAAAGTCTCAACAGTCAGAAGATCGAATGGGCTGTGGTGGCCCATTAACTTTATTAAAGGGATTCTGTCCGCTAGGTTTAGCCCATAGAGCTAAGGACATGCGCTACTAGATCGCCACTAGCACGCCCACAATATACATTTTCCATAGCTCTGAGTGCTTTTATTTAGTCAAAAAAATGATTTTATATATATGCAAATTTATCTAGTAAGGAGCCCAAGGGGCTGTTACCAAAGTGCCGTAATCTCACGCATGCACAAGTACGCCGCATGTTAGTGCCGGCATAGTGTTCCTTCCTTGTGCTGGCATCAGCCTCAGGGAATGAACTGTGCATGCGCTAGCTGGCATGCGCGAGATTACAGCACTCTAACTGTGTGACGTCAGGGGAGCAAGAAGGAGATTCGAAGGATGCGGGCGGTACTGGGCTCCTTCACAGTGGGCGTGGCTGGGCTCCTGAAACGGTAACAGCCCCTTGGGCTCCTTACTATCCTCATTTGGATATATATATATAATAGTTTTTTTTTTTTTTTATAAATAAAAGCGCTCAGAGCTATAGCAAATGTATACTGTGGACGTGCTAGTGGTGACCTAGCAGTGCATGTCCTCAGCTCTTTAGGCTAAACTTAGCTGACAGAATCCCTTTAACTAGTGCCAGGGCCTGGTAGTGAACATCAGCCCTATCCAATACAAGGAGTGTCCATTGGCATAGACAAAAGTGAACTTCATAAAGGTTTATGATAATAGTTGGATTTCATGTGGTTCTCATCACAGCATTATGCCCTTTCACTGCAGTAACAAAAAAAATATGTTCAGGTCCATGTGTCTGTGTCTGGTAGCGAAGGTCAGTCCTATTCAAATAAATGAAGGTGTCCTTGGGCATGGACAAAAGTGGCACTTTTTGAAGGTTTGTGCTAATTGTTGGATTCATGTAGATATATGTGAGTATTGATGTAGGTGTTTATTTCAACACACACATTGGGTTCCTTTATCAAAACTATCACAGAACATAAAAATGTCTTGCCCAATCAGGACTGGTCAGAAAAAAAAATGAGTTATGCACTGGCATTAATGATGTTGTTAGTTAGTTTATATCGGCAACAAGGCCAGTTTTTCTGTTCAATAGTTTTGATAAATGAAGCCTAATGACTACACTGCACCAAATTATATGAGTATAATTAATTGTAAAAACAATATATATAAACTTACTCTGAATGGCATTTTATTACATACTTTTCTTCTGGTATTTCCCATTTAAAGAGGACCTTTCACCTAAAAAAAAAATATCCAAAAGTTATATCACCTTATAGGGGTCAAACCCCTGATGGCTTCACCATTTTTCTTTTTTTAAAACGACCCCCCATTCGCCCGCCTTGCTCCCCGATATCTTCTGCGCCTCATATGCAAATGAGGCGTCTTGGTTATAGTAGGCGTTATCTCCAAAGTTATGGTGGGCGTGTCCGGGCGTTCCTCCTCACTCCCTGGCTGCGAGCGCATCCAATAGCAGCGCTCGGCTCTTAGCCAGGGAGAAGGAACTCAAGTTCTCGCGAACCGCAGAACTTGAGCTTGCTGAGTCCCGGAACCCGCGCCATCTTGGATTCCCAGCGCAGAAGAGGAGCGTAGCGAGTGTACCAAGATGGCGCGGGTTCCGGGACTCAGCAAGCTCAAGTTCTCACGGTTCTCGCGAGAACTTGAGCTCTTCTCCTGGCTAAGAGCCGGCGCTGCTATTGGATGCGCTGCAGCCAGGAGTGAGGAGAACGCCGACACGCTCACCATAACTTTGGAGATAACGCCTACTATAACCAAGACGCCTCATTTGCATATGAGGCGCAGAAGATACCGGGGAGCATGGCGGGCGAATGGGGGGTCGTTTTAAAAAAAGAAAAATGGTGAGATATCAGGGGTTTGACCCCTATAAGGTGATATAACTTTTGGATATTTTTTTTTTAGGTGAAAGGTCCTCTTTAACTTTCATTATTATTATTTAAACAACATAAAACATCACCAGGTAACTAGTCATAAGTAGACATGAATATGAAAAAGGGTTTCACTTGTCTCTGTGCTTGTCATTGAACAAATTTCTTTGGAATCAGAGTTGTAAAATATCCACTTCTAAGAAATACAAGCAAAAACAGCTTTCTTCAGCCCACGGACATACCAATTTCTTCTTGATCTCATAGGTAGTCACATCATAATGTTTCTTGATATCAATTTTGTCGACTACAATGACATTTTCCATGGTTATTCACTTGAGAAGGCATATAAGGATGCAGCGTCACACTGAAGTCTCTTGGGCCCACCACAGGAAATGATTCTGAGGGCCCACCCTCTGTGTATACAGGACCTTAAGGGCCCTGTTTTATTAGGGTCCATTATTGTCAGAGCTTGGGCCTACCGGAGGATCCTCTGGTCCTCTGGTGGGCCAGCTGGCCCTGTAAGGATATAGGTGGTGCCAATAAGAGGCTAGTGGGCAGGGGAAAGGCCACCGCTCATGAAAATAATATTAGCTTAGTGGACGTGTGAGCATTTATTTTTATTTTTTTGCAATATGGGAGACTCCATTCTCTGTCTACTCCATTCTCTGTCTACTACAACATTGCCTGGTTAGTGGCCTTTTGGCAGCTGTGAGAATGACAAACTACCATTCAAGAACTTCAATCATGAAAGCACAGAAGAGAGGGACATGGAATAGAAACTTTTTTCAGAGGTAAGTAGCTCCCTAACCCACACCCTTATTATATTGGCTATAACGCTCAAAACAACTTTAGTTATAACCTGAAGCTGCACACCAGGCCTATGTTTTCAACCTGTAGAGTTAAGTCACATTTACATGGAACGATTATCCAGAAGCCAGGGCGTACAAAAATCTCATGGGGCAACATAGCAAGACTTAGTATGGGCCCCACTAAGTTTCCCAGTATGCATGCAATAATCACTCCCAGGCAACACAATGCCCCAGATTTCTGATAAAGTATTCATCTTATTAAGTGGAAGAAAGTATCATTTAAAAAAATTATAATAAAATAGTCACCCTCCACCTCACCCCTTATATCTGACTTCATAAATATGAAGCTCATTCTGAACACCATATTTCTCAACATATTCACATCAGACAACTTGTAAAAATACATTGATAAACTACTGCGTCTCTTTTATTACAAAGCTGGCTGCCTTCAGCCACCACTAGGGGGAGCTCAGGGCATAAGAATGTATTAAATTAGCATTAACTGGAATCGAAGCTAAAATAATATCTTCATGTTTAGCTCCTTAGTCCTTTTAGTTGTGACTGCATAAAAATTCTGTGTTTTCTTGTCTGGAAAAGACATAGTCAGCACAGGGCCACCACTCCCTCTAAGGTACACCACTGTCGGGAAGATTATTATTCCTTTATGTAAATGTGCTACCGATCACCCGATGAACAACAATAAACAATGCTCATTCATCAGGCGATCCGATCACTGATGTAGCACACAAAAATAAATCATTTAGTAGCAGCATGTCACCCTTGGTAAACAGGAATGTGCTCCCAAGAAACAATGGAATTGTATGAGGGCAAACAATCATACCAACGATTTCCCATACATAGGGCTGAACATAGGTAGAAATAACCAAGCCAGCACAGCACATATTGCACCATGGCACCACCACAGATGCCTTCAGCTGCCAATTGCAAATGCAACAGGTCAGCCAGTTTCATAGGTACAAATCTGCTGACAGGTGCCCTTTAATACTCCTGGTCATCTAGGGCAGAGAAGAGTTAAATTTCAGTATATCTGGAAGTCCAGGACAGTGAGTGAGTAATCCCTGATGTTCTAGGACATTGAAGGATGTAGTGTTGGTGTATCTGATGGTCTAGGGCAGTAAAGAGCTTAATTTAAGGATTTCTAGTAGCCCATGGCATTTACATATCTAAATGTAAGGTTCCTGGTGGAGGACAGTGGAAGGATTAATACTACATAACTATACTCCAGTGGTTGCTCATCTCTCCAGGCTCCAGCACTGTTCCGGCTGCTGGCTGTGACAGGGAGATGAACGCAGTGGTTCAGCTTCCTGTTTCTTACATGTACCGATCATAAAGATGAGTGCACAGAGGGGATAGAGAGGATCATGCAGCTGTAACTGAGGCTGCACAGTTCCCTTTATGATCAGGCAGAATCATTAATTGTTGGTGGGCTAAGCTCCAGTATCTGGTGGTTGAGCTTCTCTAATATAGAATTAGAATGATTAATTGACCATTAAAAGGGAGTTAGGGAGTGTGCACAGGAACATTCGTGGAAGCATTTTAAGAGGCAGTGGGGTAGTTTAAACCATGTAAATGCCCCTTGTGCATTCCCCTGCCCCTACCATTGTGTCTGACTGAGAATTTCTTGTGATTGTATGTAATGCTTTGTTTAAAAACCCCTTTTAGGCAGACATGTTGCTTTCTATATTCTTTTATATGGTATTATTGAAACAACAGCACTGGTGGAATAGTGTACCAAAGAGCACGAACTTGGGAGGGGTGCACAATAATTTAGTAGTTGTGCTGCCAGTTCAGTGTAAGAAGTAGAGAAATAATCAGAAATGTTCCAGGACAGTGCCTGAAATGCTGGCATTTGTTTGGCATTGGAGTTTGCGAGTACTTATGAATTACGCTGAGGCTTCTATTGATATACTCTATATTAAATTCCCTAATATATTACTATTTCTATAACCCTCAGGTAGTGGGGGATACACTTGTTTTTTTTTTTATCTGACAGACTGTAAAACTTTGGAAACTAATAAACTGAAAAACCGTAGGATGTTATAAATGCCACCAGTATGCTTTTCCCCTTAATAAGTATTTTTTGGTGGAAGATTCTTTACAAGATTCTTTATAAATCACCAGAGAACCACTTAATTATAGGTCTGGTTCTGTTAAAGTATGAAAAATCAAAGATGTGACAAGCCACCGCTCTGCTTTTGTGCAATTATACACAACATTTCTAGGGTTTTAGTTACAGCTCATGCTGCCCAAGGTGCTGAGCCTGAATACACCCCAATAAAGGCACATTTACACTCTTCGATTACCATTATGATTCATTTATTTCTGAGCATTCAATATGATAATTGGTCAGAGTTTAAAAAAAAAAAAAAAAAAGAAGCTCAGTGATAAAACTATAGCTTATAGCTGATTATGCAGTGAATTATAAAATATGCACTTCAGGCTAATTTCTGCACTGTGTACATAAGGTTTTGAAAATCTCATCTGCACAGCCAGTACTGTATTGTGCTGTGGATTCTCCACATGAAAATCTGTGTGGAAAATCTGTGCATAATACTTACCGTGTGCATGTAGCCTTAGTGAATACAGAGGCTAAATATTACCCCTATACAGTGACTGGATAACATTCCCATATATTGAATGGATAAAAACCACCATACAGTGACTGGAGAACACCCCTATACAGTGCCTGGATAATACCACCATACAGTGACTGGAGAACACCCCTATACAGTGCCTGGATAATACCACCATACAGTGTTTGGTTAAAATCCCTATACTGTGACTGGATAACATCTTCATACAGTGACTGCATAATACCACCATACAGTAACTGGTTGAAGAGGACCTTTCACTGGTCCACAGTTTATGAGGCAAATGTATATACATGTAGAGCGGCACCCAGGGATGACCCTGCACTTACTTGTATCCCTGGGTGCCGTTCCGTTTGTCCTCTGTAGCCCCCGGTACCGGCGCACGCGCTTCTCCTATTTTTGCCTGGGGCGGAGACATCTTCTTTTGCCCTGGGCGTCTCCTTCTCCTAAGCCAGGAGTGCTGGCCAATCGCAGTGCTCAGCTCATATCCTGGATATAGACTGCTAGTCTGCCACTGCCCACTTGCCCAGTAGTCTGTCTGACTCTATACTACAGTCACTCACCCAACCTCTTCTCGTTCTCTCTCTCTGGCTGCCAGACATTTCTGCCAGCCTTAAGGCTCTTTCACACTAGCGTTTTTGCTTTCCTTCCTAGAGTTCCGTCCTCGGGGCTCTAGGACGGAAAGATACTGATCAGGATTATCCTAATGCATCCTGAATGGAGAGCAATCCGTTCAGGATGCATCAGGATGTCTTCCGTTCAGTATGTGAACTTTTTTGGACGTTGACAAAAGCGCAGCATGCTGCGGATTTGTCTCCGTCCAAAAATCCGTAAGACATGCCGTAACGCCGGATCCGGAATTAATGCCCATTGAAGTGCATTAATCCGGATCCGGCCTTAAGCTAAACGTCTTTTCGGCGCATCGCCGGATCCGATGTTTAGCTTTTTCTCAATTGTTACCATGGCAGCCAGGACGCTAAAGTCCTGGTTGCCATGGTAAAATGTAGTGGGGAGCGGGGTAGCAGTATACTTACCATCCGTGCGGCTCCCGGGGCGCTCCAGAGTGACGTCAGGGCGCCCCACACGCATGGATCACGTGATCGCATGGATCACGTGATCCATGGGCATGGGACGCTCTGACTTACGGACTGTAAGTATACCGCTCCCCCGCTCCCTGCTCCTACTATGGCAACCAGGACTTTAATAGCGTCCTGGCTGCCATAGTAACCTGAAAGCATTAGAAGACTGATCAGGATCCTGATCAGTCTTCTAATGCTTTCAGGCGACTTGCGTTCTGATAGATCCGGCGGGACGGAAGTGCCGCCGGATCCTCAGAACGCAAGTGTGAAAGAGGCCTTAGCCAGGACCAGTAGCAGCACTCATTCAGCCAGCCAGAGCCCACACTGAGCCCAGCCAGCCTCCAGCATTCAGCCTTGCCAGTTGCCACTGACTTTCGGCAGGTCGATTTAGCAGCTTTCAGCTGAAGCATGCTTTAGGTAATAGTTACCGTACTATCTGGCCTTGGTATGTTCTGTATATCATTATATGTGAGCTGGCCTTGTATAATTTATATATCTTCTGGTATATTAAGATGTATAACTTATACCAGCTGTACATATATATTCATATAAGAAGATACCCAGGTTATACCAGCATGCTCCATATCCCTATATACAAGAAGATGTATAACTTATACCAGCTATACATATAAATTATATACAGGAGATACCCAGGTTATATCATCAGCGTAATCCACTATATCACTATATACAAGAAGATATTATACCCTATATCTCAACCTCTTGTATATAGTGATATACAGTATATAAAATATATATATATATATATATATGCATGCTTGAGGAAGACTCATGTGAGCCGAAAGATCGCACTTGTGTCACCTTATGGGTCATTAAAAGTTTTTATACTTTTGGATTACGTATTGGAGTGCAGTCCGATCTTTTTCTTTTTTATATACATGCATTCACACGCGCGCGCAGCGTGTGTGTTTGTGCTTTAGGCTGCACACCCTAATGCAATAGGCTGCGCACGCATATGGTTAAATCCCTGACCCCTGACTTTTAGTCCCACCCTCCTCTCACCGTCCGCTCACCAATCAGGCGCTGCTGCTCTCATAATCCCCCCACCCCCGTCCGCCACCTGAAGCGCTATGTCATGTGTAATGCTATGTCGTGCTTACGTTTATGGAGCCTCAGCCTGCTCTGGAGGACCTCACCCATACCACGCTGAGCCCATGTGCTGACCGCCTGCTCTATACCCCCTCTCTGTGCAAGCCCCTCTGCCCTCTATGCAGCCCCTTCACCTCCCCTGTGTGCAGCCCCTTCATCCCCCCCTGTGTGAAGCAATTGCTCTGTTGCCCCCTCCTGGATCCGCCACTGGAGTCCCTTTAAATTCACTGTCTGTACTCAGTTCATAGCTATTTTAATTACAGTGTATTTATCTGTACACAGTGGTGGAACTACCACAGTCACTACCCCGTCAACCCCTGCTGATGCACAGGGCGAGACTGGCACGGGAAATCGCAGCAGGCCTGCATAACTTCAGGGCCAGTGCACAGCCGCAACAGGTGGGGATGAGCAGTCAGAAGGTGACCAACAGTAGGGGAACACATGGCACAATGCTCCCCTCTTGCTAGTCACTGCATGTAGATTGGCAAAGTAGACCGTGGTCTGACAGGAAGTGCTCACTGAGAGCAACAAGCACTTCCTTTTAGACCGCGTACATCAGTCTGTTCGGCCATGCTACAAAGAGTTGGAGGGGAGGGTGGGGAGAGACATGGAGGAGCTGGGGACGCATATTCAGGGCTGCAGTTTATGGTGTAATTATAAGAATAATTGTGCTCGGCTCGGCCATCATAAGCGTATATGAGGCAACCTATAATTGACAACAACAATGATAATAGCAACCACCTACCTGAAACCAAGCAGTAGAATTGTGCCGTAACTGCTGTAGGGAGAGAAACCTAAAGAGGGCCTCTCTCATATGAAGGACCTGTAATAAGGGCCGGGAGGGTGGGTCAGACGCGTGCAGCGAGATGCGTCCCTGTGGGAGGGGCTTTAAATAGTGAGACCTGCCTCCCCTCCCACAAATACGGCAAATCCTATTTGCCTCATACTTGTGCTCGGCTCGGCCATCATAAGCGTATATGAGGCAACCTATAATTGACAACAACAATGATAATAGCAACCACCTACCTGAAACCAAGCAGTAGAATTGTGCCGTAACTGCTGTAGGGAGAGAAACCTAAAGAGGGCCAAAAAGAGAGGCTACCAGAACTTATGAAACATAGTAAAGCATTTATTTATGAAACCAATCTTTGAAAGGCCACAGACAATTCATTGTGCATATTTGGAATATACCGGACATAGCATGACGACTTCCATCTACCCAGTCTTTTAATCACATGTACTGGTATACCATTGCTAGAAGCGGCTGAGGCCGCCCCCATCCTAAAGGAATGCCCCGTAATAGTCATAGGATTGACCCCAATATTAATCAATAACGAACGTATATATTTCAAAAAGGTCGAAAGACTAAGAGGCTTCCTATCCATGAAAAATAAGGGTGAGTCATCCGGTTTGTTAGCTATAAACGTAAGCCAGTCCCGTATCACCCTGATCGGACACCATTTGTTAGCTGAAGGAAAATACTTGACTTCAATAAGCTCACCTGGTTGCGCTGTCTTAGTTTGATGCAAGGTGAGCACGTAACTATTACCATCCCATCTCATTTGATTCTTCCTAAGGAACCTAGAAGATGTAGCACCACACGTAAATTCCCCCGGCCTAAGGAACCCATAGAACCCTACGTACAACGCTGTTTTGATGGCCAAGCTAATACCGTGGCCAAAGGGTTTTTTATCCAATAAATCCGACAGAGCCTTGAAAGTCTGACCAGATAAGGGCTGTCTGGTAACTGAATTTCTGGCAGTGTTTTTCTGAATGCCTTTGAGTAACGCTTTAATAGGATGGGCGGCAAAAAGCGAAGGCCGGTCAGGGTATAATGTATATAGAAAATGCTGAATACCTGCTAGGTAGATTTTTATGGTACTATATGTAAGTTTCAAATGCGTGTGGCAGAAGGCGACAAAGGCCATTATGTAAGGAATATGACCGATATCACTTGGTGGATATGTATCACTGAATTTCATGAACCATGCCCACGCTGTATTGTATACTTTGAGCGTGTTAGCCGATAAGGACTGGCACATCAAATTACGAGCAGCATCAAGATGTAGCCCTAATCCATCCTCAGATCTGCGTAATGAGGTGTGATTGATGACGTGGGATCTGCCTCTGGACAAACCTGAAAAAAGAGTGTAAAGTTGAGACGTGACAGTGCATCAGCTGCCGTGTTTTCCTGACCGCTAATATGTGAACACACAAAATTAAACTGATGATGTAAAGATAGCCAAATGAATTTGCGGACAAAGGACATAATATCTAAGGACGCAGATCTACCCTTGGCTAAGATGTCCACTACCACGGCACTGTCTGTTAAAAATAACACAGTCTCATTCCTCCATCCAGCCCCCCAAACCTGAGCTGCGGCTACTATAGGATATAATTCCAGCAGGGGTGAGGAAAGCTTGGACCTGGGGAATTACAAATCTCCGGGGCCATTCGTCAGCCAGCCACTTAGTACCATGGATGGCAGCAAACCCGATTGAAGCGGCCGCATCTGAATAGACCACTGGTGATTGATTAGATACCACTGGAAAAAACAGTGAAATCCCATTCCATTGATGAAGAAATACCTCCCACATACCCAGATCTGCTCTAGCCTGATGGTCCAATTTGATACGACTATCCTGATCCTGGCCTAAAGGTAGCAGCCTCAATAACCTGGAGATAAAAGATCTACCCTGGGGAATAATCCTCATGGCAAAGTTTAGTGTACCCAAGAGGGACTGTAACTCTGATTTAGTAATGACACATGCTCGGGCCATGCTGGATACTGTCTGTCTAATCCTTTCTAACTTATTCGATGGTAGACTAGCTTCCATTCTCTGAGTATCTAACTGGATCCCTAAAAAGGTGATTTTAGTATTTGGACCTTCCACTTTATTCTCTGCAACAGGAACCCTGAGATCCCTGAAGGCAGTCTGCAGAACCTGTAAGTCTGTAGGAGACTGCCAAGGCGGTTCAATCAGTAAAAAATCGTCTAAATAATGTATCACAAAGTAACAACGAAATTTCTCTGTCAAAATCCAGTGCAAAGCCCTTGCAAATTGATCAAAAAGCCATGGGCTGGATTTTGACCCGAACGTTAGTTTAACTGAGAAAAAATATTCGCCATTCCACTTGATGCCATGCCAACGCCATAGCTGTGATTGTAAAGGTAATAACTTGAAGGCATCAGTAATATCAGCTTTTGACAGCCACGTGTTACGTCCCAGGGATAAAATCATCTGAATGGCCTCGTCTATTGAAGAATATTTCATTGAAAATTCTTCAGAGGGAATCAATGAATTCAAGCTAGGAATGGGTGATGAATGAGGCGCCGACAAATCGGATTGAATTTACCGGATACAACCCCTATTGGATTAATCCGCCAGCAATCAAATGGCGGTTGACTAAACGGGCCAATCAAGTATCCCTTATCTAACTGAATTAACTCTGAGACTACGTTCGAGTTACTATCCGCCGACCTCAGATTGTTACACTCAAAGGGTACTTGGGGCAGCGCCATGAATCCTGTATGGAATCCATTAGACAATCCCTCCAAGACAAATAGTACCCATCTGGGTTCCGGGTGATCCAATAACAAAACCCTTAATAGATCTACATCCACCACGCCTAGTCATGCCGTACTAGAATCCTTTTGAGGGCAGGACACCCTAGGATGAGCCCTAAAACAAATTGAGCACAGATGCAGTAATCTGCATTGATTATAATGACAATTTGCAAAGTTAAAGTTATTACATATCTGAGTACGACCTAGATACCGGATGGGACGACCCAGCTTATCAACCCCGGTGGCAATTTTACTGGTGGAGGGCAATTGAGGACTCCTTTGCTGCATTTCTGCCGTCCCATTGCCGCTCGAACACCATGCCGAGGTGTGTGAATATGAATTGCAGAGAGAACATGCTGGTGCTTTAAGGCCTGCAAAATGACGGCAGAACAATTCTGTATCAATTTTTGACCAAACAATCTTAAGATTGAACTGGGATAAGGCTGCCGCTGCCTTTGCAGAAAAAGATCTGTGGTATTCATAAAAAGCCGTACCCCCGTATTTATAACCGAGGTCTACGACTTTATATAAATAGAGATCCAGTTCTTCTCTACGCTGGGGACTGACCGAACATATCACGTCGCGGTATAAACTGAACGCTATCACAAATTCAGTTATATTAAGTTTTCGGTTGAGCCTAATATCCTTGGTTTTAAGAACTACAGAGACTTCCCCACAAGCAATGGTCTTATTGTCTGGCACGTCATGGGTGGCGATAAGGAGCGTAGCCAGATTAACATCCTTACCGTCAAGGATGTCTTGACGGACGTTATTCGGTATGAAATGTACCGGAGCGATATCCGTAATGCTGTTGGGAACTGACTGAGCTTCCGGCTGCCTGGCCTGCGCATTAGCCAGAGAGGGACTAGCAGAGGTAACTGACGTAACTATGTTTTCCACTGATTCCAATCTTGACTGCATATTAGACAAAGATGATGACATAGAATTAATCATAGCATGCAGCTGTGTCAGTGAGGTTTGGATCGTGCCCATAGATACTGCGTCCTGACTGGACCCTGCCGGCTCAGAACACAAAAGTCTGTACAATTCCGCCTTCCTGGCAGACGCCGAAAAAGGAATCCCCCTTCTAGATAATTCTGCCATCAATTTAGGAATAGTCCAGGATCTAAAGGAAAGCTCTCCTCTCTCAGACTGCAGATCGATGCTTCCATGGCAACTAGGGGATCTCTCCAGCTCAGAATTATTGGACATCTTGCACTATAAAGAAAATAATGTAAATACCACAATGTAGCAATATGTAACACCACCCATCTCCCATGCAACACCTGTGAATTAAGAGCTTGACTGTGGTGGCAAGTCGACACCGTACCCTCATCGTAACGTGGGTGAGCCGAAATCCCCCTGGACCTGCGGGTGCACTGACCGAACGAACTGTATGAAGGACAAGAGGGAACCTGAAGTCGTGTCAGGACCAAACGAGCCTGACCGAATAACCCCCGAGTGAGATGCCTGAAGTCGTGACAGGGCTTACAGAGTCTGAAATCGAGACAGACAGCGAATAGCCTGAAGTCGTGACAGGACTTAAAGTCTGAAGCCGTGACAGACCGCAACGTGCCTGAAAACGTGACAGGTCTTAAATCAGCTGAAGTGCGAGACAGCCCGTAACATGCCTGAATCGACGTGACAGGACTTACGTGAATCTGTAGACGAGACAGATTATTTAATCGAATGAATTATATATGGCGTGGATCCTGACGCGTAGTGACACCTATAAGAAGAGATTCGTATATGAGAGCTGCGAACCCTACCCCGCCCCCCTCCTTTTATTTTATATATTATTCCCTTTTTTTTTTTTTTTTACCTTCTCTTTGAAAGCAGAGGATCCCTATAGAAACGCGGCAGTTATTCTTGTAGCAGCACCTAGGGTTGTGATATATACACGTAAATATGAGCCCGCCTGTACCGACATACCCACATGCACCTACAACACACCCACAAAGATTTTATTTATTTTTTTTTTCTCAATAACAACCTCTAATGTAATGACCCCCACCCACCATACATTTGATAGACAGGACAGCCAACGATTAATGATCTGATGACCTGCGCGGCTCGCGATCCCTCCTGCCTACAGCATGATACACAGGTAACAACCTAATCTTCCTGCATGACCCAATGTAATATAACCTGGATACCATCACCTGTAACACTCAGTTAATTACACCAAAGGATACCTGCAGCAAATATTTCTCACTAAAGCCATCTCTCAGTGGGCATCAGCAAACCCATAGAAACACAGCTGGAGCCAGCTCGCTATACAGCACCAGTCCTGCCATCCCTCCCTCAGGAGGAGAACGCTGACATCTCTCTGCAGCCGCGTCTGCTGCGTGCTCCACAACCCTCCCCCTCCCTCCCAGCATCACCTGACCGACAGGGCACAGAGAGCCGGATCGCAGACTCCCCTACCCCCGCCGCTGAGCGCTGAACCAACGGCCCACAATCCGCCCTGAGATTTGCAAGAAAAGGTGGTGCAGGTTGCGACAGGGCGCCCACCCTGCCGCACAAGCCTGGTCCTACCAGCGTGGAAGCGGCTTCGATGCCGACCCTGAACACCCGGAAGTAAGTCCGTCCCCGACGTCAGACGCGTGCAGCGAGATGCGTCCCTGTGGGAGGGGCTTTAAATAGTGAGACCTGCCTCCCCTCCCACAAATACGGCAAATCCCATTTGCCTCATACTTAGCATGTAATGTTGGGTTAAGTTTTTTGTACTTTATTTACAGAAAACTAGTTTTTCCAAGTATGTCATCCTATCCACATAAGAGTGGTGCTCAGAAACGTAAATAGAAAAGGGAAGAGAATTTGAGAACTGGGAAACTTCCAAAAATAAGCAGCTACTATTCCACTCCAACACCTGCTAGTGTTCCTCTTGTACAGAGTAACACTGAAAGTGAAATGTCTGTGGAAAGTGCTGTTGATGTCCCAGAGGTGGAAATCAGCGAGTGCACTTACTCCAGTTCTTTAGATATAGCGAGCAATGATAACCCTAATGAAGGTAGTAAGACAAGTCTACCAACTAAAGAAATAGTGCAGTCAACAGAAAGCACCAAATCAGGTGATGATTTAGAATTATTGAAATCTACAGAGACTTCTATAGAAAGTAGTGTTGTGGGAGAGAAACATGTTACTGATAGGGGACATTACCCTATCACAATAATGGATTCAAATATAAAGAGATTTATAATAGCTCCTGGCCCGTTCCGACCTCCAGGACCTTTTCCACCAGATAAAGAGAGAAGGTGCTTTTCTGAAAGCTATTATGAACAAATTACAAAAACAGGCCTTAAGATCCCTGTGATGTGGCTATGCTACTCACCGAAACGGAATGTAGCATACTGTGAACCATGCAGGCTGTTTGGGGACCGTAAAAAGTCAGGATTAGAACCTGCATGGGCAAAAGGAATCCAGAAATGGCAAAGGCTTTCTGCCAGAATTTAGGTTCATGAGTTTTCCAAAACTCATATAGAAGCCTGTGTAATGTATGAACAGTGGAGGAAGAACAAAACAATAGATGAGGGAAATGAAAAGCAAATTAGACAGGAAAAAAACTATTGGAGACAACTTAATTACATAGAATTGTCAATGGCTAATCTTGCCTTCCGCGGTCATAGAGAAAAGTAGACAAGGTAAACAATGGGAATTTTCTCTCCATTATAGAGCTGCTCGTGGAGTATGACCCTGTTCTAAAGCAACTCCTCCAGTTACCCCAAAAATCTGTAAAATACTTAAGTCCTAGAATACAAAATGAAATTATATACATAGTTTCAAATAAGGTCCGGTGTACCATGAAAAAGCATTAACTTATGAAGAAACATTAAGCAGCTGATTTCAGGGGGCGTGTCGCTCTGCTCTCGGCTCAGATTGGCTCACATTCAGGGGGTGTGTTCTATGCGGCGCTCGGCTCAGCTCAGTAGCAGAAGCAGGTCTGAAGCCCGCGCGGCACGGGGGTTTAAGAGGCAGGGATGTATGAATAAACCTGTGAGCCCCCATGTTGCGCAGAAAACTGCCACTGCGCGGGGTTGGCACGGGTGTATGAATAAACCTGTGAGCACCCCCTCCCCCCCTTCATGTCAGGGCCGGATTAACATAGGGGCGGATGGAGCTGCTGCTCCAGGCCCCTGTGTGAAGATAGGCCCAGCCCCAGCCGCCCAGAAAAAAACTTTCTTTTAATTTTATATAACGCGCTTTAAGCACCAGCCTGCCGCGGGTGGGTCGGCGTGTGCCTCATATCCATCCCCGCTGCGCCATAATCATTATTAGTAATTATTCACCCTCCTGGGCTGGCTGCGCTGCACACGGCCCGGCCCGGGTCACATGATAATTGGGGCGTGGCCGATCCGGCCGGGCGAGACGAGTGGCGCCGCAGGGACTGTCTCTCACAGCAGCCTTCAGCCAGAGAGAGGCCCACGTGACTGCCTGCTGCTGCGTGTCGGAGTCCTGACTGAGGAGGAGCTGAGACTGTGAGTGTGACTTGCTTACCCTCACAGAAACTGAGTCGCTTGTAGCAGGTGGGGGGTGCCGTGTTGGGGGGTTTAAATCAAGCCTGACATGAATGATGTGGGGGTGGGTCATATTGGCTGACATGCTGGACATGATTTGGGGGGTGATATTGGCTGTCATGCTGGACATGATGGGGGTGGTGAAATTGGCTGTCATGCTGGACATGATGGGGGGGTGATATTGGCTGTCATGCTGGACATGATGGGGGGTGATATTGGCTGACATGCTGGACATGATGGGGGTGGGGTGGTGATATTGGCTGACATGCTGGACATGATGGGGGTGGGGTGGTGATATTGGCTGACATGCTGGACATGATGGGGGTGGGGTGGTGATATTCGCTGACATGATGGGGGTGATATTGACTGACATGCTGGACATGATGGGGGTGGGGTGGTGATATTGGCTGACATGATGGGGGGTGATATTGACTGACATGCTGGACATGATGGGGGTGGGGTGGTGATATTCGCTGACATGATGGGGGTGATATTGACTGACATGCTGGACATGATGGGGGTGGGGTGGTGATATTGGCTGACACGCTGGACATGATGGGGGTGGGGTGGTGATATTGGCTGACATGCTGGACATGATGGGGGTGGGGTGGTGATATTGACTGACATGCTGGACATGATGGGGGTGGGGTGGTGATATTCGCTGACATGATGGGGGGTGATATTGGCTGACATGCTGGACATGATGGGGGGTGGGGTGGTGATATTCGCTGACATGCTGGACATGATGGGTGGTGATATTGGCTGACATGCTGGACATGATGGGGCGTGTGATATTGGCTGACATGCTGGACATGATGGGGGTGGGGTGATGATATTGGCTGACATGATGGGGGGGTGATATTGGCTGACATGCTGGACATGATGGGGGTGGGGTGGTGATATTGGCTGACATGCTGGACATGATGGGGGTGGGGTGGTGATATTGGCTGACATGATGGGGGGGTGATATTGACTGACATGCTGGACATGATGGGGGGTGGGGTGGTGATATTGGCTGGACATGATGGGGGTGGGGTGGTGATATTGGCTGACATGCTGGACATGATGGGGGTGGGGTGGTGATATTCGCTGACATGATGGGGGGGTGATATTGACTGACATGCTGGACATGATGGGGGTGGGGTGGTGATATTGGCTGACATGATGGGGGGTGATATTGGCTGACATGCTGGACATGATGGGGGTGGGGTGGTGATATTGGCTGACATGCTGGACATGATGGGGGTGGGGTGGTGATATTGGCTGACATGCTGGACATGATGGGGGTGGGGTGGTGATATTCGCTGACATGATGGGGGTGATATTGACTGACATGCTGGACATGATGGGGGTGGGGTGGTGATATTGGCTGACATGATGGGGGGTGATATTGACTGACATGCTGGACATGATGGGGGGTGGGGTGGTGATATTCGCTGACATGATGGGGGGTGATATTGACTGACATGCTGGACATGATGGGGGTGGGGTGGTGATATTGGCTGACATGCTGGACATGATGGGGGTGGGGTGGTGATATTGGCTGACATGCTGGACATGATGGGGGTGGGGTGGTGATATTGACTGACATGCTGGACATGATGGGGGTGGGGTGGTGATATTCGCTGACATGATGGGGGGTGATATTGACTGACATGCTGGACATGATGGGGGTGGGGTGGTGATATTGGCTGACATGATGGGGGGGTGATATTGGCTGACATGCTGGACATGATGGGGGTGGGGTGGTGATATTCGCTGACATGCTGGACATGATGGGTGGTGATATTGGCTGACATGCTGGGCATGATGGGCGGTGATATTGGCTGACATGCTGGACATGATGGGGGTGGGGTGGTGATATTGGCTGACATGCTGGACATGATGGGGGTGGGGTGGTGATATTCGCTGACATGATGGGGGGTGATATTGACTGACATGCTGGACATGATGGGGGTGGGGTGGTGATATTGGCTGACATGATGGGGGGTGATATTGACTGACATGCTGGACATGATGGGGGTGGGGTGGTGATATTCGCTGACATGATGGGGGGTGATATTGACTGACATGCTGGACATGATGGGGGTGGGGTGGTGATATTGGCTGACACGCTGGACATGATGGGGGTGGGGTGGTGATATTGGCTGACATGCTGGACATGATGGGGGTGGGGTGGTGATATTGACTGACATGCTGGACATGATGGGGGGTGGGGTGGTGATATTCGCTGACATGATGGGGGGTGATATTGACTGACATGCTGGACATGATGGGGGTGGGGTGGTGATATTGGCTGACATGATGGGGGGTGATATTGGCTGACATGCTGGACATGATGGGTGGTGATATTGGCTGACATGCTGGGCATGATGGGTGGTGATATTGGCTGACATGCTGGGCATGATGGGCGGTGATATTGGCTGACATGCTGGACATGATGGGGGTGGGGTGGTGATATTGGCTGACATGATGGGGGGTGATATTGACTGACATGCTGGACATGATGGGGGTGGGGTGGTGATATTCGCTGACATGCTGGACATGATGGGCGGTGATATTGGCTGACATGCTGGACATGATGGGGGTGGGGTGGTGATATTGGCTGACATGCTGGACATGATGGGGGTGGGGTGGTGATATTGGCTGACATGCTGGACATGATGGGGGGTGATATTGACTGACATGCTGGACATGATGGGGGTGGGGTGGTGATATTCGCTGACATGCTGGACATGATGGGCGGTGATATTGGCTGACATGCTGGACATGATGGGGGTGGGGTGGTGATATTGGCTGACATGCTGGACATGATGGGGGTGGGGTGGTGATATTGGCTGACATGCTGGACATGATGGGGGTGGGGTGGTGATATTGGCTGACATGCTGGACATGATGGGGGTGGGGTGGTGATATTGGCTGACATGCTGGACATGATGGGGGTGGGGGGTGATATTGGCTGACATGCTGGACATGATGGGGGTGGGGTGGTGATATTCGCTGACATGATGTGGGGGTGATATTGACTGACATGCTGGACATGATGGGGGGTGGGGTGGTGATATTCGCTGACATGCTGGACATGATGGGCGGTGATATTGGCTGACATGCTGGACATGATGGGGGTGGGGTGGTGATATTGGCTGACATGCTGGAAATGATGGGGGTGGGGTGGTGATATTGGCTGACATGATGGGGGGTGATATTGACTGACATGCTGGACATGATGGGGGTGGGGTGGTGATATTCGCTGACATGCTGGACATGATGGGCGGTGATATTGGCTGACATGCTGGACATGATGGGGGTGGGGTGGTGATATTGGCTGACATGCTGGACATGATGGGGGGTGGGGTGGTGATATTGGCTGACATGCTGGACATGATGGGGGTGGGGTGGTGATATTGGCTGACATGCTGGACATGATGGGGGGTGGGGTGGTGATATTGACTGACATGCTGGACATGATGGGGGGTGGGGTGGTGATATTCGCTGATATAAAAAAAAGGCCCATTAAAATCTTCAGCACCAGGCCCATGATGCTCTTAATCCGGCTCTGCTTCATGTTGCACAGAAAACCGCAGGTCAATTCAGACCTGCGGTTTTCTGTGCAACATTGGGGGGGGGGGCCTCACAGGTTTATTCATACACCCGTGCCAACCCCGCGCAGTGGCAGTGGCACTGGGGATCAGAGACTGTCACGAAGAAAACCGCAGGTCTGAATTGACCTGCGGTTTTCTGCGCAACATGGGGGCTCACAGGTTTATTCATACATCCCTGCCTCCTAAACCCCCGTCCCTCTTCATAAACCCCACCCCCCCCCGTACCGCGCTGGCTTCAGACCTGCTTCTGCTACTGAGCCGAGCGCGAGCGTAGAACACACCCCCTGAATGTGAGCCAATCTGAGCCGAGAGCAGAGCGACACGCCCCCTGAAATCAGCTGCTTAATGTTTCTTCATAAGTTAATGCTTTTTCATGGTACACCGGAACATCATTGTTTCGGAAATAAAACAGACACTGCTTTTTTCAATTATAATGGATATATTAAAAGTTGACCAAATGAGTCAAATATTCAGATATGTTTCTGTGGTAAAAGATGAAAAACAGAGAGCAACTAGTGTTGAGATCAAAGATGTTTTCCTAGGGTCTCATGCCATTAAGGACCAGAGTGCTGCAGGCCTTGAACATGACATTGTCTCTTGCATAGAGAGCAACGGCCTTAAATATAACAAAATGTCATGGCCAGGGGTATGATGGGGCAGCGACAATGAGTGGGGTGTATTCTGGTGTGCAGGCTCGAATTGCACAGAGAGAAAAAAATGCCTTGTATGTACATTGTGCAGTTCACAATCTGAACCTGGTACTTCAGGATGCTGTTGGGAACATACCAGAAATTTCTAGTTTTTTTGAAGTGGTGCAGGAATTGTATATTTTTTTTGGGGGGAAAGCATCATTCTCTACAGAGTCCGCACTTACATTGAAAAAACTTTGCCCCACTCGATGGTCATCTCGCCATGATTCACTGCTTGCTCTACGCTTTCGTTTTGTAGACATTATGCAAGCTTTAACAAAAATAAACTTGATGTCAAACAAGCCTAAGGCCTCTTTCACACTTGCGTTCTGAGGATCCGGCAGGTACTTCCGTCCCGCCGGATCCGTCAGAACGCAAGTCGCCTGAAAGCATTTGAAGACTGATCAGGATCCTGATCAGTCTTCGAAATGCTTTGAGGTTACTATGGCAGCCAGGACGCTATTAAAGTCCTGGTTGCCATAGTAGTAGTGGGGAGCGGGGGAGCGGTATACTTACAGTCCGTGCGGCTCCCGGGGCGCTCCAGAATGACGTCAGAGCGCCCCAAGCGCATGGATCACGTGATCAATGCGATCACGTGATCCATGCGTGTAGGGCGCCCTGACGTCACTCTGGAGCGCCCCGGGAGCCGCACGGATGGTAAGTATATTGCTCCCCACTACACTTTACCATGGCAACCAGGACTTTAGCGTCCTGGCTGCCATGGTAACCATTGAGAAAAAGCTAAACGTTGGATCCGGCGATGCGCCGAAACGATGTTTAGCTTAAGGCCGGATCTGGATTAATGCCTTTCAATGGGCATTAATTCCGGATCCGGCCTTGCGGCAAGTGTTCAGGATTTTTGGCCGGAGCAAAAGCGCAGCATGCTGCGGTATTTTCTCCGGCCAAACAACGTTCCGGTCCTGAACTGAAGACATCCTGATGCATCCTGAACGGATTTCTCTCCATTCAGAATGCATTGGGATAATCCTGATCAGGATTTTTCCGGCATAGAGACCCGACGACGGATCTCTATGCCGGAAAACAAAAACGCTAGTGTGAAAGAGCCCTAAAGAAAGAGATCATGCTGCTCGCCTTAGAACAAAAATAGGATATTTTCAATTTGTTTGTCTCGTTGTCCTGCAAGTGAGATTTTGGACACCATAAATGTGGTTTCTAAATTGTTGCAGTCAAAAAATTTGGATTTATCCAGTGCAGCACATCTAATACAAGTGCAGCGTCACTTTGATGAACTTTCAATAGATGAAAGGTTGCAGGATCCTGAACAATGCTTCAAAACCGCTGTGTTTTATAGGTGTTTAGACATTGTGACCAACCAGCTGTTTAACCGATTTGCTGGAATGAGCAATGTTATGCAGAGATTTAATATACTTCAGCCTACAGTCCTTGCCTCTGAAACTGATGATGATTTGTTCAAAGCTGCTTCACAGCTACAGGAATGCTACCCAGAGGACATGTCCCCAGCTTTCCCAGAACAGCTTCTGAGCTTCCATTTAACATTTCAGGAAGAGATTCGGAGATGCTCCACTGTGCCTAGTCATCCAATCTACAAGATGTGTGCATAGCGTTGCTACTGTTCCTCACCATTTCAGTTACAGTTGCAAGTGCAGAAATGTCCTTTTTAAAATTAAAGTTAATAAAAAATTACTTGAGAAGCACCATGTCACAACAGAGACTTTCTGGCCTAGCTCTGTTAGGGTACTTTCACACTAGCAGCATAGCTATCCGGCAGGCTGTTCCAGCGGGTCAACAGCCTGCCGGATCCGCCATGCCGCCGCTCAGTCCCCATTGACTATAATGGGTCGGGGGCGGAGCTACGGCGCAGCACGGCAGAGATCGCCAGACTAAAAAGTCGGACCTGCAGTACTTTTAGTCCGGCGATCTCCGGGCGTGCATTGCCTGGGGTGGACGACGTGGTTAAAGGGGAGGTTTACGTGTGCTTTGAGGGTCCGTTAGGGGCACACTTAAAGCAAGACGTTCGGGAACGGATATGGAGGGGGGAGTACGTAGATATTTTTTCGCTTCTCCCCCTGGAGCGTTTTAACATGCATAGGGAGCGGTTGGGTGAGGGAAAAAAGGAAGAGGACGAAGAGCGACGTTATAGACTCATTCCGCACACATTCGCCAATTGGTTACAGGCGCTTGCGATCTTGGCGAGTTTCACTGGGGAAAAGACGCCTGAGTGTTGCTCGGCTCTGTTTTGTTACCTGGATGCGTATATGGGGGTTCCGGGGCGGCAGGGGCAGTCCTTTCGGGGGATACTGGGGGAGCAGGGCAGTCCACTTTGTCAGCGGCGTCGGCAAGAGGATTGTGCTTTCTCTTTAACGAAGGCAACTGCAAGTTTGGGGCAAAATGCAAGTTCAAGCATGAGTGCACAGCTTGTGGGGATAACCATGGAGCCAATCGTTGCTTCAAGGGTAGCAAGCACAGAGGGTTTCACTCGGCTGCAAAAGGGTCTGACTCCAGTATGGGTGGAAAGGATGGAGGGGTATTTAAATAGGTATCCTAGGAGGGAGGTGGCGGAGTTGCTAACAAACGGTTTTTCGGGGGGGTTTCATATTCCGTCAAACCCATTGCCGGTGGTTGTATCGCGGAAAAATTTGCGCTCGGCTTTAGAGTATCCGGAAATAGTCTCAAAAAAGTTGGCTATGAAGGTTTTGTTGGGTAGGATGGATGGGCAATTTTAGGAATCTCCGTTGGCTAACTTGAGGGTGTCGCTGCTGGGGTTAGTGCCCAAAAAAGAGCCGAATAAGTTTCAGCTTATACATCACATGTCTTTTCCAAAAGGGCCGTCGGGCAATGACGGTATTGAGCCGAACCTTTGTTCTGTGGTCTATACGTCATTTGATGCGGCTGTGGCATGGGTTAGAGAGCTGGGCCCTGAGACTTTGTTGGCTAAGACCGATATTGAGGCGGCCTTTCGGTTACTCCCGGTTCACCTGGATAGTTTACATCTGTTGGGTTGTTTTTGGGATGGAGGATATTTCGTAGATATATCGTAGATAGATGTTTACCTATGGGTTGTTCTGTGTCATGTGCATATTTTGAGGCGTTTAGTTCTTTTTTGGAATGGGTAGTGGCTGATGTGGCGGGGTGTTCATCCATTATTCATTACTTGGATGATTTTTTGTGTTTAGGACCGGCGGGTTCGCGGGTTTGTTCGCTTTTGTTGGCTACGTTACAGAAGATTTTTGCGGATTTTGGGGTGCCGTTAGCTGTGGATATGACTGTGGGTCCGTCGACTGAATTGACTTTTTTAGGGATTGCTATAAATACGGAAAAAATGGTAGGTCGGCTTCCAGAGGTGAAAGTGGCTGATTTGCGGGAGGTAAAAAAAAAATTGACTGCGGGACTGTGCTCTTTTAGGGAAGTTAAACTTTGCATGTAGAATTATGCTGATGGATCGGGTTTTTTGTCGACTTGGCGGCGGCCACGGTGGGGGGGGGGTTCAGTTTGGTGGCACTGCATCATTTCATTAGGTTGGGTCAGGAATTGAAAAGAGATTTGGAAGTGTGGGCTAGTTTTTTTTGCGAATTTTAATGGTAGGACGTTAATGATGGGGGAGGTGGTAGATAGTTTTGATTTCGAGTTGTTTACAGATGCTGCTGGTGGGGTTGGGTTTGGGGCTTTTTGTCATAGCCAGTGGTTTGCGGCTCGGTGGCAGGGAATCGTGGGTTGTGTGCGGGGGTGGGTCAGGAATTTGGCTCTCTTAGAGCTTTTTCCCATTGTTCTTGCAATGGTGTTGTGGGGCGATAGATTCAGGAACAGGAAGGTGCACTTTCATTGCGATAACCTGGGGGTGGTACAGGCGATCAATGGTTCATCTCCACCCGTGGTTCGTTTATTGCAGCACCTGGTGTTGCTCTGTTTATCGTTTAATGCATGGGTGGTTACGGTTCATGTGCCTGGGGATTCTAACAGCATTGCGGATGTTCTTTCTCGTTTGCAGTGGGAGCGGTTTCCACAGTTGGCTCCGGAAGCAGAAGGCCTAGAATGTTCGGGGTCGTTGTGGGAACTATTGGAGGTACTGTAGAGGGGCTGTTGCAGGCTTCTTTGAGCGCAGGTTCCTGGTCTGCATACGGGAGAGCTTGGAGGGAGTGGGAGCAGTGGTGCGCAACTTTGGGGATGAGAGTAGACAAGGGTGAAATACCATTGCTGTTGTTCTTGGGGCATGGCAAGGAGCAGGGTTGGACAGTGGCATAGTTAAATAAATGCGTGGCAGGCCTGGCATTTGGGTTTAAGTTACGGGGCATGGCTGACATTACTAAGTCTTTTTTGGTGAGACAGGTTTTGAAAGGTTGGAGGAGAGGTCAGAGAATGGAGGATTGGAGAAGGCCGGTATCGTTCTCTCTACTGTTGAGGATTGGTAGACAGGCCAAATTAGTATGAAGTTCCGTAGAGGAAGTTCGGTTGTTTCAGTTATCCTTTTCTCTGGCTTTTTTGGGGGCTTTTCGTTTGGGTGAATTAGTGGCTAGGAGTGTTGGGGTTGCAGGGGGTCTGTATGGGGAGGATGTGGACTTGTTCCAGGACAGGGTGGTGGTCAGGCTGCGAGCATCAAAAACGGATGCGGAAGGCAAGGGGTGCTATATTACCTTGTTTTCGGTGCCAGAGTGTTTGTTGTGTCCTGTGAGGTGTTTGCGGGTTTATAGGGAAGGTGTGCGTTTTAATTGTGGCCCGCTTCTCAGGCACAGTGATGGCTCATTTCTCTCCAGGTTCCAATTTGTGGCCGTATTTAAAAGATGTCTAGTCGGAGTTGGGGTGGACCCAGCGGATTTTACGAGTCACTCCTTCAGGATTGGGGCAGCAACTGAGGCAGCTAGATTGGGAATGTGCGACGATGTTATAAAAATAATTTGACGTTGGAAATCCATCAGGTTTCGTTCATATGTGCGGTTGGGTAGTTTGTAGGGGAAGCTTTGGTGAGACGTATAGTAATGTGTTTTTTTGAGTGTTTTGTTTTGTTTGTGGTTCTATTGCAGGTTCCTATCCAGCGCTAGTATGGATCCTCGGCACTCATTTGTTTTTTGGGGGGTGTTGAGGGCAGATGTTCGGTTGAATGGATGCCAGTTGGGGTTTGGGAGAGACGTAGCGGTTGTGAAGTGGTTGGGATCCCGAGGTATGTTGTGGGGGAGTGTATTGAAGGAGGTTCATCGTTTCGTCAGGTTGGATAGGTCTCCGGACATTTTAGTGCTCCACGTTGGGGGCAATGATTTGGGAGTTAGACCAGTGAGGGAGTTGATCAGGAATATCAAATTTGATCTTTTAAGGCTTTGATCATTGTTTCCTCATCTGGTCACTGTGTGGTCCGATATTGTGCCTAGAAAAACCTGGCGGGAGGCGCGGTCAGTCGAGGGACTTAATAGGGCCCGCATAAAGGTGAACAGGGCGATTGGGCAGTTTGTGGCCAAGAGTGGGGCCGTGGCTGTTAGGCATTTGGAACTTGAGTCGGGCCTTGGGGGTTTTTGGAGGGCAGATGGTGTTCACCTGAATGCGGTGGGGATTGATCTGTGGACACTGAGGCTGCAGGAAGGGATTGAGAGGGCCTTAGGAGTTTGGAGGAACGTGCAAGCTTGAGGTTTTTCGGGTGGTTAAGTTGCGCGTTGTTGGCGGCGGGAGGTCCTCGGAACTGGTGGAATGGTTTGGTGCTTGAGAATGGGAGGGCCTCAATGGTGGGGCTGGACTCTCAGGATTGGGCACTTGGTTAATCGGTGAGGCGTCCATCAGTTGGTGGCTCCGAGCTGGTGTTCTACGGCTGGAGGCAAGGTGGATTGTCCAGTTTGTGGTTTGTGGATTTATACGTGTTGGGGCTTCTAGGACCTCCCTCGTCTGGGTTAAGTTATTGTTAAAATAAATTTGTATTTTTGTTTAATAAATAACAGCTGCTGTGGCCGATTTAAATCCGACTCAAGCCTTTGTGTTTTATTGCTGATGGTTACGAGAAATTAAAAGGGAGGAGGAATTACAGGTTAAGGCCTCATGCACACGGCCTTTGTTGTGGTCCGCGTCCGACCTGCATATTTTGCGGCTCGGGCGCGGACCCATTCACTTCAATGGGGCCGTAATAGATGCAGACAGCACTCCGTGTGCTGTCCGCATCCGTTGCTCCGTTCCGTGCCCCCGCAAAAAAAATAGAGCATGTCCTATTCTTGTCCGTTTTGTGGACAAGAATAGGCATTTCTATTATGGGCCGCGTTCCGTCCCGCAAATTGTGGAATGGAATGCGGAGCAGCTTCCGTGTTTTGCGGATCCGCGGTTTGCGGACCGCAAAACACCAACGGTCGTGTGCATGTAGCCTAAGGGTTAGTTAATAAGGGCCCGAAATTGTCACCAATAATTTGCTCATGTTTGAATTAACCAAGTTGGAAGTTACCATTGTTTGTCTTGCAATCCTGTTTCATTAATAAGATTCCTTGTTATGGAAGATTTGAGTAAGTTACTTCTGTTACGTGGCTGAACTACATAGGAATTGTTTAATACGGTGAGATGCAATATATAGAATAAAGTGGTAAGTTATTGCTGTTTCTTATTTCTGCAGGTTCAAAATTCATCCATCCTGCAGTAGCAAATAAAATATTGTTATGAACCAGTGGAGAATTTCAGTAAGTTGAAAGTTATTTTTTTTCTTGGTCCAATTGTACAATAATTGTCACGGTAGGTGACAAGGAAAAAGGATGGTAAATAAAAATCTCTTTTAAATTGATTGTTGAATGAAAATAAGCTTCATAGACTAGTTTATCACACCAAAATTAAACTTCCTGTATGTGTCTGCCTTTTCTTATTTTGTAGGTCTGTCTCCAGTTCAAGAAGGATGAGGAAAGTTTTTGGAAGAGATATTTTTCTTTCTTTATTATTTATTTGGACTATTGTTGGTCTACACCAAACTTTTAATGTCCCTAATAAAGTTGTTTTTGGTGGAGTATGTATGCATCATTTTTTTTCATTCTGCGTGCTTATAATGACATATAATGTACATACCTCCCAACTCTTGCCCCTGGCAAATCGTGCAGAGGTAGAGCTTGGCAGGACAGCAGGATTGCCATCCAAAATGGGCCTGTCCCGCACAAAGCGGTACTGTTGGGAGGCATGTTGGGTGAATGGTAGGGGAGGTAGTGGGGGGTGGGGTGGATTCAGGTGGGGGTGGGGGGCAGCGACGGTGAGGGGGCCCCATGGATCAGTTTTGCACCGGAGCCCCATGGATTGTGTGTACGCCACTGCTGCCGGATGTCCAAGCGCTAGTGTGAGACTAGCCATAACACCACAAAATTAAGTCTGGATAACACCACTGTACAGTGACCGGATAACACTATTAGTAACCGAATAACACTACTGTACTGTTACTAAGTAACACTGCACAACACGTGTTGTTCGTTAAAAATCACTACTGGAATACAAAAATTACCAGTATACTGTATGTGAATATTACTACCGTACTGAGACTGTACTTAATGATCAAATAGTGGTTAGATACCACACAGCCTGTCTGCAGAGTATTACCAAACAGCAGACTGGACAAATTTATAGAATACTGGTCAAACACAGTCAAAATCAGAGTAGACAATTCCAGTGGCTCACAGGTGATGTCTTCTTTGATTACAGTTGTTCATTTCCCCAATCTTCTCCATCTGGCCCACACCAGCATGACAACTTCTTCCATGACAATTTATTTTTGCTGGTTCTGAAGCATCGATATTTTCTACTGCAATGCATATTGTGTCCTGACAGCAGAATGGCATATCTTGGCGGTTCAGAAGTTACAGAGTTACAGACCTACCTGACCTTTGGTGTCTGGGGGGGCCTGCATGGAAATGGTGCTGGCTCTGGTCATGTGGACCTCTGCCTCTATGTTGTCTTGAGGTCGGAAAGAGAGAGGGAGAGATACAGGGAGATGAGCAATGCTTTTTGCTCTCCAAATCTCAGTGAAGAGCCGTCCAGCCTGCAGATCCTGTATACAGTGAGTAACAGGTATATACAGCAGCACTGATGTAAGTTACTTTAAACGTTCCCACTAGTTGAACACTAAACTCTTCTTGCCCACCTCCTTCCGCTCTGTCACTTGGGTTTTGCATCTCAAAAATAATTAAATAAAAAGTGATCAAAAAGTCCTACACACCCCATAATGATATCAACTAAAAGTTCAGATCACCCCGCAAAAAATAAGCCCCATACAACGCCATACACTTAATTACAAAAAAGTTATAGGGGTCAAAATATGACGACAAAAAAAATAAATAAAAAATTTCCCACTTTTGATTTTTTTTTCACTATCAAAACGCAAGAAAAACTATACATATTGGGTATCGCCGGATTTGTACTGACCAGTAGAATAAAACTAAATGGTCAGTTTTATCGCACATCAAACGTTGTAATTTAAAAACCCGTAAAACTGTGGTGGAATTGCTTTTTCTTTGCAATTTCACCCCATTTGGAATTTTTTTCCCGCTTCCCACTACATCGTATGCAATATTAAATGGTGGCGTTGGAAAGTACAACTTGTCCCGCAAAAAAAAAAGCCCTCATATGGCCATGTGAAAGTAAAAATAAAAAAGTTATGGCTCTCGGAAGGCAGGGAGCGCAAAACGAAAATGCAAAAATGAAAAAACCCTGAGTCCTTAAGGAGGGTTAAAGGGGCAGCGGTGCTCGTGTGAGCGCTGTATCCACTTTAGTGTGCAGTTAAAGTTGTAAGGCAGGTTTTACACTGAGATCCGCTGCACAGTTTTTGTCCGGCTGAATCCCAGCATATTTGCAAGGTAGATATAGATGTTAGCAGGGCCGGACTGGGGATAAAAACCAGCCCTGGAAAAAGTTGCATACCAGCCCCAAACACACACGCCGCGAGCGTGTGTATGTATGTGTATATATATATATATATATATATATACATATATATATATAATTATATACACACACACAGGCCGGGCCTTACCCTAGCGTTGCCGTGACTTGGCCTCTGCGCAGTGGCAACTCTAGGAACAATATATGGGAGGCACATAAGATACCACAGTCAAAATGGGGGGCACTAATAATTTTCCCCACTTAAATTCATACAACTGAAAAAACGAAATAAGTATATATAAATTCAAAATACGAGAGTATTGCGGTATGCAGGGATACATTTATAATAAAATAATTTACTTACAAAAGAACCTATTCCATCTTCTGCTGTGCTGTCCTCTGCTTGCTTCCACGGATCTTCCCCTCTTTTCAATCTGTCCTCAGTGCGCAGGGCAGGCACACTGCTATGGGGATCTGTGGATGACACACTGTTATGGGGGATCTGTGGATGACACACTGTTATGGGGGATCTGTGGATGATACACTGCTATGGGGATCTGTGGATGACACACTTTTATGGGGGATCTGTGGATGACACACTGTTGTGGGGATCTGTGGATGACACTGTTATGGGGGATCTGTGGATGACACACTGTTATGGGGATCTGTGGATGACACACTTATGGGGGATCTGTGGATGACACACTTATGGGGGATCTGTGGATGACACACTGTTATGGGGGATCTGTGGATGACACTGTTATGGCGAATCTATGGATGACACTGTTATGGGGAATCTAGGATGACATACTGCTATGGGGTACTTACACTGCAGCATGGCTATCCGAGTTACCGGACTACACTGTCTGATCCAGCCATGCCGCAGCCAGCAGCCGTGCTGCTGTCCCTCATTGACTATAATAGGGCAGGGGCGGAGCTATGGTGCAGCATGGCAGAGATCGCCGGACTAAAAGTCGGACATGCAGTACTTTTTAGTCCGGGCGATCTCTGCCGTGCTGCGCCATAGCTCCGCCACCTGCCCCTATTATAGTCAATGGGGACAGAGCAGCAGCACGGCAGTGCACGGGTACTTGCGGCATGGCGGATCAGGAGGGTGAACAGCCCGGATAGGTCGGATAGCCATGCCGCAGGTGTGAAAGTACCCCATAACAGTATGTCATCCACAGATCCCCCATAACAGTGACATCCACAGCGCCCCCATAACAGTGTGCCAGTAGCTGTCCCCTTTAGTGCCAGTAGCCCCTTTATGTGCCAGTAGCCCCCTTTAGTACCAGTAGCCGTCCCTTTATGTGCCAGTAGTCGCCCCTTTATGTGCCAGTAGCCGCCCCTTTATGTGCCAGTAGCCGTCCCTTTAGTGCCAGTAGCCCCTTTATGTGCCAGTAGCCGTCCCTTTATGTGCCAGTAGTCGTCCCTTTATGTGCCAGTAGCCGTCCCTTTATGTGCCAGTAGCCCCTTTAGTGCCAGTAGCCCCTTTATGTGCCAGTAGCCCCTTTATGTGCCAGTAGCTCCCTTTAGTGCCAGTAGCCCCTTTAGTGCCAGTAGCCCCTTTATGTGCCAGTAGCCCCTTTATGTGCCAGTAGCCCCTTTATGTGCCAGTAGCCCCTTTATGTGCCAGTAGCCCCCTTTAGTGCCAGTAGCCCCTTTAGTGCCAGTAGCGCCCTTTATGTGCCAGTAGCCCCTGCTTGGTGCCAGTAGCCCCTTTAAGTGGCAGTAGCCCCTTTAAGTGGCAGTAGCCCCTTTATCTGCCAGTAGCCCCTTTATCTGCCAGTAGCCCCTTTATCTGCCAGTAGCCCCTTTAGTGCTGCCAGTAGCCCCCTTTATCTGCCAGTAGCCCCCTTTAGTGCTGCCAGTAGCCCCCTTTAGTGCTGCCAGTAGCCCCCTTTAGTGCTGCCAGTAGCCCCAAGAAAAAAAAAAAAAAAAGAACACTTATACTTACCTCCAGCGATGCGATGCAGGCCTCTGCCGTCCTAGTGCTGGCAGCCTAACAGAGGAACAGGGAGAGCGAGGACACGCCTCTCCCTCCTCTGCTGCTGCTCCGCACGGAGATGAGCGCAATGCAAGCGCTCATCTCCGTCGCCACTGGAGCCCAGTGTGCCTGCGGCCGCCGGCCGGCCGTGCGGCAGTCAGGCAGGGCTGCCGGCCTACCGGGAATTTTCCCGGTATCCCGGTAGGCCAGTCCGGCCCTGGATGTTAGCATGGCCTATAGAAATAAATAGGTCAGCGTGCTATCCACAAAAAATGCAGCTAGCACACAGATGAAGAATACAGCTGTGTGAATGAGGCCTAAATACACAATAGTTTGGATACCTACATGCCATTATTCATGTGCATCTTTAGCTAGGTCATTCTTTCTAGATCTTTGTCAAAGGCCTTACACACAGCCAACCCAGCACCCTGCTCTGTAATGACCAGGATCATGAACTTCATCACAGCTTCCTGCAGATGGGCCCCTTTTTACTTTTGGAAAAGGCACTTCTAGTAAAAGTTATGTTCTGAGGTCTCTTAAACGGTTAGATGCTGACTATAGGTTAGCTACCTCCACCAGGTGGCACTGCAGAGATGGCTCTTTGTCCCTTGCAGGAGATCTAATCTGCGGGACCAGGGAAGTGAAAAGATTTTCATTTACCACTAGGAGGCAGACTGTGCTATAAAATAACAAAAAACTTGCTTTGTGTTGCCGCGCCTCTGTTTAGCAGATGTTGGATGAGGTAGGTGGTACTGGAAACATTTCCAAATGATTTCCAAGGATAAGTTCTAAGGAGTTGAATATAAATTACACTTTACATACTGTATGAGTCCATGAAGCTCATGCCTTTTCATTAAATAAGTTCAGTGTTTGCTGGATTGGATACGTTTACATAGCTTTATACCAGCGATCTCAACCTGTGGCCCTCCAGCTGTTGCAAAACTACAACTCCCAGCATTCCCTAATAGCTGTAGTCTGTCCAGGCATGTTGGGAGTGCAACAGCTGGAGGGCCACAGGTTTGGCGTCCCTGCTTTAAACAATCCAAATGAATTAAAAATGAGGCAGCACTCCAATACACGGCGGAAAGGGGTGTTAGACCGAATTTATTCCCCTGCAACGTTTCAGGCCTCATTGTGCTAGTGGACATTCTGCCCAGGGTCTCTAAGGAATTGCACCCACATCTTCATTGACTGTGCTGCTGTTTTTTCTATTTAGTTTATTCAATCCAGCAAGAAATGACTTCATTAACTGAAAAAAAGAGCAAGAATTATATTATACCGCTATCATGTTAAAAGCTGGTACAATGGGAATTAAAATTTACAAATACTGTAGGTTTTAAAAAGTTTTACATTTAATATAACATATGGGGAACAAATTGAGAAATGTATCTTTTAGCTCAGTTTAAAGGGACTCTGTCACCAGGAAATTCACTGCTAGTCCAGGCACAATGCCTGGTAGGGCTAGATTGGCTGAATGTGATGATACCGTTCACTTAGCAATCTGTTGCTTCATTCTGGAGAAAAAGTACTTATAATCCATATGTTACTCATACAAACAAATTGCTGCAGCGCTCACCTCCACCCTTTAGCTCTGGAAGCACGGATGAGAGACCCGAACCAGGTCCTTGCGGTATATTCATAGAAAAAAATCCAATCCAGCTTTCCTTAAAACCGATTCCTTTATTGATTTCTTGTATACGTAAAATCCACGGACAATGTCAGAGTACACACAAGGTGACGCGTTTCGGGCTTACAGAATCATGCCCTTCATTATAATCCATATGTGAATGAGCAGTTAAGTGCACCAAGGGCGGGCCCAAGCCACTCTGTCCACTCCTACTCGACAGTGATTGGCTGCAGTGGTTGCATATTGCCAATGTGACATCATCTCTGCAGCTGAGTAAAGATAGCACAAAAGCAATGGTACTGAACCGGCAAGGGGGTGAGTACCGCATCTTTTATTATTTTGTCTTTGGGAAAATTCTGCCCTGTCCTGTAAAACTATTTTAGTTCAAGTCCATATGGGACAGATATGCGGCGGATTTACCGCCACAAATTTGTTTGCGGCAGATCTGCAACATTTTACAAAGTGGATTGAAATTTTTGAAATTTCATCCAGACTCTGCAGAGCAATCTGCCGCGTAAACTGGCCGGCAGTGTGGATTTTAAATCAGCTGCATGTCAATTTATGCGTTGTATTTCCGTCACAAACTTTACCTTTTGCAATACATACGGAGAAATTGGAGGAAAATCCACAGCAAAATCCATAAAAAAATGCAGTGGAAATTCTGTCCTGTGCCTGTAACCTCAGGTTCCAGCTCCCCCCCTCCATTGATTACCTTTAGAATAGTAGATCCATATAATTACTGTTTGGATGTGCATGTGTAATAAAAACACAATTGTGAACCCCCTGAACCCCCCAACATCCTGGCTCCATATTTAGGCTCAAGCTACATGGTGACTCAGACAACTATTTGAGAGCTGTCCAACAGTGTTGCATTTTTTGTGATTGGTGTGTCACAGTCGTCGTGATTCCAACGACAATAATTAGCAGTGATGTCGCAAGGTAAGGCTACTTTCACACTGGCGTTTTTGGGTCCGCTTGTGAGATCCGTTTTAGGGCTCTCACAAGCGGTCAAAAACAGATCAGTTTTGCCCCAATGCATTCTGAATAGATAAGGATCCGCTCAGAATGCATCAGTTTGCCTCCGTTCAGTCTCCATTCCGCTCTGGAGGGGGACACCAAAACGCTGCAAGCAGCGTTTTGGTGTCCGTCTGATGGACCTGAGCCAAACGGATCCGTCCTGACATACAATGTAAGTCAATGGGGACGGATCCGTTTTCAATGACATAACAGAAAACGGATCCGTCCCCCATTGACTTTCAATGGTGTTCAAGACGGATCCGTTTTGCCTATGTTCATGATAATACAAACGGATCTGTTCTGAACGGATGCATGCGGTTGTATTATCAGTGCGGATCCGTCTGTGCAGATACATGACGGATCCGCACAAGACGCCAGTGTGAAAGTAGCCTAACACTGTGATCTTCATGTCCCTCCACGCAAGAAAATTATCATCCTGGTCGAGACGAGGCCATGTCTTTGGAACAGCAGCTCAGGGGAATACCTTGACCGGTCCAAGAAGGAGGACGCATGGCAAGAAATTGCCAAGGATCTTTTTTCGACCATAAATAATAATAAAAATAAAAATATTACAAGTGGAATAGGATTATTTGCAAAGGCCAGCTATGCCACTTCTAATCTCTATAATGTCGCTACATGACCACATATGTAATATGTTGTTTAGTTTAAACAGGAACTGTCACCACTCCTGACATAGCTTTTTAAATAGCTTAATGTAATCCCCATGTAATACCAATTCAGGAGCATCTGTTCTTATGACTCTTTATGTAGTGGCGTTCCTTTATTATTCCTTATAGAAGTTGTAATTGAATTGCTATTAGACTTCAATTTAATAAGGGTACAGCAGAGGGGTGGGGGTGGGGGGGGTGTACCTGCACTCACTCATTCTATCCAATCAGTGCAGCCATGTTTAGCTACCCCTCACTACCCTTTAAAACAGGGCTAATAGCAATTAATTCATAACTTCTATTTTAACAAAAATAAAGGAATGACACAACATTGAGCCATAACAATAGATGTTCCAGAAATGTTATTACATGGGTAATATATGAAGTAAATAGTACACATGTCAGGAGTGTTGATCGGTCATGTTTAAACTAGCATTATGTTAAAAATGTATTTTGCTGTTAATAGTAATATAATAAGAAAATGTTATTTTAATGTACATGTTATGTTTGTTTAAATTTTTCAGAACGGAGGACAACCTTGAGAAGGAGGCTGAACAGAGTGGTCTGCAGCAGTCCAGTGATGCAGCAGTCTTGCCATGAGGAGTCTCCTGCCTCTCAAGTTATGCAAGACAATGCTGAAGGGCCCAGCACTTTGTCCGCCTCTCAGCCCCCCGTTTGCCATTACCAGGCCGCCGTCAAACACAAATTACTCCTGTCGAGGCTGAGATAAATAGCCACGTTTTGGAATATTTGGAATATCTCCAGCCCGGCAGGAGGATCATTTTCATTTGTTCGCGCGGAGTCTGGTGCAGTTTTTGAGTAGCCTGCCTCCAGAATGAGTACTGAGAACCCAAGCAGCTCTCAGTATTGTTCTGGAGGCAGCCGCTCCACCTAATGACCCCACAGACATATTTCTTGAAAATTGGCGGTCCCATGGCCACATGTCTGGCCCACGCCAAATTCCCCAGGCTCCACAGGTGACCTAACAATTTCCTATAATTAGACATATGGCCCGCCTGGCCCCTCCTCCTCACAAGCTGGCCCCTCTCTGCAATCTTTCCACCCTTCCCAACCGTCCTACCAGGGCCCTAGTTTCAACCTCCACCGTTTTCCCCATTTCTTAAATTTTCATTATTTTTTTATGTTATTTCTTTTAAAAACAAAGAAAGAAACAAACAAAAAAATACTCTGTGGCAAAATAAACATAGTTTCATTTTAATCTATTTCATTGATGTCTTTTTTATACACATTAAATAATTATATTTATGTAGCACACACACATAGAACACATTAATATTTGTACACGTTTTCTATTAATGAATTTAAACGAAATACACGTAACTATATAAAAATTATATATAAATCATTTACACACATAAATATTACTTTAATTAAAACCATATAAAACATTTTAGTTTTTGCCTCAGGCAGCAGAAAGGCTAGGATCACCCCTGGGTCTGCACGAAATGTCTTCTCTGGCTGTACAGGCCCCATCAAGGCTGGCATATCACACGCCAATCTTGATAAATCAGAGCCGAAGTGTGAAAAGATTTCTAGGAAAGCAGCAGATGATTTAGCACATTACACGAAACTAATATAATCCGTTCCTAAAACCTCTTTACCATGTACCGTGTGTAGATTATGGAGAATAAATCTCTCTAGGAATAGGCATCTATCTTTGATAACTGTATTTTTACCCTTGTCTGTCTACTGTACATGCCACAGAGTCCCTTCCATGAGAACCAGCATACCCTGCATTCCTCAGACATACAGATCTTTTCACCCTCTTTTCCTGTTTATCCGTTTATACATACTGTATGTCATTTTAGGCGAGGCTTCAAATATCTCTTGTTTATGGGGAAAGAGAAATATTTATTCTGGTATTTATGGACTTTCCCTGTTTAGAAGAATAGGAAAAATGGAGGAAATCAAGACGGTAAAAGCAGTAGCGTAGGGTGGGTTGCTAGCACCCGGGGCCCTGCCAAGTATTGCGCCCCCCAACCTGTTGCCACGCCTTTTTTTTTTTTTTTTACAGATAATGTAGTAGATATCACTTGCAGTCATACGTAACACCACAGATAACACAGTGATAACTCTCTGAGTACAGATAATGTAGTAGATGGGTGTGAGTCCCCAGAATTCAGAACACGCACAGTGTGACCTGAAGTCTGGGGCCAGGCTGCTACAGTGTGGGACAAATTCTATATCCACCCTCCCATCACTACAGAACATACAGGGTAATACAGCGCCCCATACCTCTTACATCCAGTGATGTCTCCTTTGATGTAGATGTTCTCTTTCCTCATCTTCTCATTTCAGATCTTCAGACCAGGCCACCATTTTTCAGCCATTTCTCGTCTCTGTAGTTTGACAAAAGAAATCTTAGTTTACTACTTTTCCATCATCCTCCCATCTTCTGGACAAATCATCCTACCACCCCCAATACCAATACTAGTACCACACAGATAATGCCCCCTTCAATAATTATTGGCACACAGTGCCCTAAAATAACTGTGCCCAACACATAGTGCCCCTGACACTAATAGAGTAAACATAACATCCCCCAAAAATAATCGTGGTAAGCTGATACTGTGCCAAGGTGCCCCCACAGTAATAGTGCTCCCAAAAGTCCCACCAATAGGAATAATTCTCTGCTAGAACACACATGGTAATAATAGTGCTCCTACAGTGCCCCCAACATGTCCCCATTGTGCCCCAGAAGTAATAATTCTCCCATAGTGCCCATACTAGTAATCATGTTCCCCATAGACCCCTGTAGTTATAAAGCCCACCATAATGCCCCCAAGTAGTAATAATTCTCCTTATAATGTGACTGTACAAAAATGCCCCCTTATAATGTGTGCAAGTGCAAAAAATACCCCCTTTTAATGCCGCCAGTTGAGCTAATGTCCCTATAGTGCCCCCATGATGTGCCAGTATAAAATACCCCTATATAGTGCCCCCATAGTGCTCCTCTCCTGCCTACCTCCTAGTGCCCCCCATAATGTACCAGTACAAAATGCCCCATATATAGTGCCCCAGTAGATGCCCTCAGTGTCCCCCATAATTTGCAAGTATAAAATAGCCCTTCTTAGTGCCCCCCATAGATGACCCCATAGTACTCCTCTCCCCTTCCCTATTGTACCCACCATAATGTGTCCCAGTATAAAATGCCCCTATACAGAGCCTCCCATATAAAATACCCCTTCTTTGAGGCCTCAGTAGAAGTCCCTATAGTGTTCCTCTCTCCCCTTCCCCCATAGTGCCCCCCATAAAAAATACCAGTTCTTTGTGGCCTCAGTAGATGCCCTCATAGTTCCCCCCAATAATGTGCCAGTAAGAAGTGCCCCCATAGTGCCACTTAATAATGTGCCCGTAAAAAGTGCCACCATAGTGCCCCCTAATAATGTGCCAGTAAGAAGTGCCCCCATAGATGCCCCCATAGTGCCACCCAATAATGTGCCAGTAAAAAGTGCCACCATAGTGCCCCCCAATAATGTGCCAGTAAGAAGTGCCCCCCATAGATGCCCCCCAATCATGTGCCAGTAAGAAGTGTCCCCAATCATGTGCCAGTAAGAAGTGTCCCCCAGTAGATGCCCCTCCAATCATGTGCCAGTAACAAGTGCCCCCACAGCGATCCTCTCCTGTATTGTACCATAAAAAAATATATAAAC
This sequence comes from Bufotes viridis, assembly GCA_033119425.1. Lineage (NCBI taxonomy): Eukaryota > Metazoa > Chordata > Amphibia > Anura > Bufonidae > Bufotes > Bufotes viridis. The sequence continues at coordinate 194,662,792 of CM065589.1, forward strand.
ACATACCTACCTTCATCAGGCTGGCAGCGATGTGATGCAGTCCTCTTCCGGCCTGTGTCCCACGGTGTACAGCTCAGGCGGCACAATGACGTCATCATGCCCCCTGCACCGGCCTCTGATAGGCTGCAGACCTAGTGCCTACAGCCTATCAGAGGAACGGGGAAGGGAGACGCCTCTCCCCTGCCCCGCAGCATCCATCTGTATCGCTGTCCTGTCACCTCATCGACCTAAACACGCGCTCCTCAAACCTCACTATTCACTATGTGACGTCACAAAGCTGGGAGCCCCAGGTCCTACTGTATGAAATAAACGGAACGGAGTGCACTAGAATGCATTCCGTTCCGTTGAGTTCCAAAGCCCATGAAAGCAGTGTTTTTGTGTGCATCATGGGACACTGATCAAGAAGGATCTGGCATGCAACACAATGTAAGTCAATGGTGCCAGATCCGTTTTCTTGGACACAATAGAAAACAGATCAGGTGCCCATTGACTTACAGTGGTTTTAGTGCCGGATCTGTCTTGGCTATTTTAGAGATAATACAACCGGATCCATTCATAACGGATGCAGATGGTTGTATTCTCAGTAACTGAAGCGTTTATGCTGATCCATGACGGATCCAGCAAAAACACTGATGTGAAAGTAGCCTAAACTGGGTGATATTATAACTACTGAGAGGCATTAAGGGGGCCATTATCTGTACTGGGGGCACAAATAGGAGTCATTATAGCTACAGGGGGCACAAAGGAGTGCATTATTTATATTACTGGGGGCACTTTGGGGGACATATTATATAATAATAATATATTATAATATATAGGGCACTGCAGGGGTTATTGGGGTTTTAACTTACTTACTTCACGCTCTTAAAAATAGATGTAAAACTGATGCAAAACAGCCGTTAAAAATGGACAGATGGCCAGAAAACGGATGCACAAATGGCTGAAAAGTGTTCATGAAAAACTGGCAGTGTCTGTTTATAACAGACGTTTATACATCATTTGCATAAAGAATAAAAGTCTTTATTTTTCTTTAAGACACTGCAACCAATATTCACAAGACAGGAAGAATTTTAAAGGGCTTGTGTCACAAAAAATAATCCACATTTTTCAAACCAGCAGAATACTTTTATAACTGCATGTAATTAAATATTTATTGTAGCTACTGAGTTAGTCAATGAAATCCGTCTGTATAGCGCCATCTGCTGTTTGCTCTTTTTATAATTTCGATGTCCCTCTCAATAAGATGGAAGCGCATGTTCAGTTCCATCCTTCAACTGCTATTAGCTGCAGAAGACAGGGCACACCCCTGAGAAGGAAATGCCCCTAAGCTGCCAGAAATAAAACTAGCAGAACATTTGGGGCAATAACTGGGGAGATCTCTGGATCCGTGTGAGGTACAGGGTTGGTTCAAGCTTTATTAGAAAGAGGTGGTCATGTACTACATTATATTTTATTTTATTTTTTTACATTAATCATGGGATAACCCCTTTAATCAGCAGGATCAATCCTACCACACAGGATGCCTGGTTTAATAAGGTTGATCCTACTGAAAAATCTGGGGGGGACAGCACTTATGGGGCCCCTGTGTCCCCGCCCACCCTCAAACCACACCCACATTTCTCCGCCCCCCCAAGTGCCAAAAATCTCCCCCCCCTCCTTATGGGCCAGTGGGTCCGGTTTAAAAAAAAAAAAAAAAACACACACAAAACAAGACACTTATACTTACCTCCATCCGTCACAGCGATGCGATGCAGGCCTCTTCCGGCCTGTGTCCCGCGCTGTATGGCTCACAGACGGCGCGATGACGTCATTGCGCCGCCTATACCAACATCTGATAGGCTGCCGGCCTAGTGCTGGCAGCCTATCGGAGGATCAGGGAAGGGAGACGCCTCTCCCTCTCCTGCTCCGCAGCACAGCCATCTGTATTGCTGTCCTGAGGACGGCGATACAGATGACTATGGAGATGAACGCTTCCACAATGGAAGCGTTCATCTCCCTGTGCCCCGCCACTGCCGCACACATTGCCCTGCTGCCGCTGGGGGGGATTTTTTCATACCCGTCCCCCCTGCATTATTTCTTGGGGGGGATCCGACCCCCCCCCCCCCGCTTCCTATGCCCGTGCTGACAGGTGCTCTTTAAAGGGATTCTGTCACCTATATGTAGCATCTCTAACCAATGCTAAGGCACTGTTGTGTCCTATGGTTTGTTTGAACCATACCTTTAGTAACTTTATATCTGATCCCCGGTATTCATTTTCTGGGGATCAGAAATGGCAAAAAAGGTACTAACAATATGGTTTAAAAGAAGTTTTAGGGCACAGGAATACTCTAGCATTGGTTAGAGATGCTATGTATAGGTGACTCCCATTAAAGGGGGTTTCCAGTTTGCATTTATGCAGTGTCTCACTCCAAGGGGTTAAAGTCACTGTACTTTGTGCATTGTGAATCCCATAGACTGTGGGAAGTGGAAAAAGCAAGCAGCATGGAAATGAACGGTATACGTGCCAGCCCCTGATAGAAAGAACTACTGGAAACAGCGGAAAGTTTAGAGGCCATACAAGGAGGAGTAGTGAGCACTTGTCAAAGAAGGTTAACGCCAGCACTTTGGCTATTGGCTTCCCTGCATCTTGGTTGGGACAAAATACCTCAGGCCCCTTACCGTTGAGACCGCACTCTGCAGAGAGTACTGTGGATATATAGATCTAAAAATCGAGAAAGTAAACCCCTTAGGCCAGAAAAGATAGATTTTACAGACTGACTGGAAAGAGAGAGAGAGAGAGAGAGAGGGGGGGGGGGGGGGGGGGACTCAAAAGGGACTAGTAAACTACCTATCCTCCCATACAGACGTCTTTGAGGAAATTGCCTAAAACACCGGAAAGTGCCCGTCTGAACCACCAAATTGCCTCAGTAAAGTACAATGAATTGTTTGCATCAGTACCTGCATTACTACCTTACCATTTGCGTCCCCTGATTTGCACCTCAAAACGCATCTACACTAAGGGCACCCGCACCTAACACCAGGCAGAGTCCCCAAAGTCCATTGAAAGGAAGAAAGTATGTACCCTTCCTATCAATGCACTCTGCCAGGGAGTCAGAATGAGGAGTGCCATGTGAGTAACTACTACCTCTATCATTGCCACTTCCACCCCTCTCCTTTCCTGGCTTGTTACGTTAAAAATAATAATTTATGAAAGTTGTAATTTCCTTTACATTTATTACTCCTATCTTCCGTTGTGGGCTGTGGTCACATGACCATGTCCATACAGCTCTTTCTTATTTCCTGTGATGTCATGTCCATTGGAGTGTCAATACTAGGGGAATGTCTGTAACTGGATGGGTGGGAGGAACTATAAACTAGCTGTGTGTTCCTGGAGCTGTGGCACAGAAAGGAGAAGTGCATCATGGGTTTGGTTGGATACAGCAACAGGAATTGAAACACACATGATGGAAACAAACCAGGTGAGAATGGGTCAGAATCAGAAATAAAAAGAAAAAAAGCTTGGGGAAGATGTACATGAGGTAAGCATAATAATTCTGGAAAGCCCTTTAATGTTTCCATGCAATGTCATACGTCATCCATAAGCCACGTACAAAAAAATTCATACAGTGCATAATACCTTTATTTAAAGTAGTTTAAACTGGGCAAAAAGGATACAAACCGGTGGTAATCATGAGGTAGTCATCTCAAGAAGGCCACTTTGGTGGAGGAGTCAAGGACTGGAGAGGCCAGCAACTGTAGACAGAGAAGAAATCATGATACAAGGTCAGGAGGGGAATCAAGGCAGGTCAGTTGTCAGAGGTCAGACAGTCAAATTCAGGAATGCAAACCAACTAGAAACTGTGCCAAAAAACGGTATCATTGGTGCTATACTGGTGCAGTGACTGTAACTGCGTGTATGGAGCAGCACTGCTTTTTTTATGATTAGGGTATGTTCATATGCGGCATTTTTTCTTTTGCTATATTTTACTGTCAGGGCTAAATATTAAATTATAATAAATAGGGGCTCGAAATAAAACATAATAAATCTGGTAAAATGTGAAAGCATACTTGAAGTTTTCTAAAGTATGGAGTGGAAGCTATAAATCCACCACACAGTGTCCTGTAAAGCTTGTTAGCCAGTTTAAAGCCTAGTAAGGATATATTTACATGCTTTCTTCCTGCCAATAACTGGGAATATCAGCGGCTAAATGCGATACGTGCCAGAGGACTCCCAGCATGCTTTGTGGTCTAAGCGAAGCCTCGGAGAGTCAGCTACTCTTGGCAGCAGAGGCCTTTAACGCCTACCTTGCCAGACACCCTTGTAAACTATTTTACTTCAGGCTACAAAGGGTTGAAACGGAAGGGGAGTACAGTTCCAAAAGCAGACGCCTGAGTTTAATTACAGATATATACGTACATGCTTCTAATTAGGAATGGGCCACATGGTGAGCTGGATGGGTGGGATACACTGCACAAAGTTGTATTAAGATTTAGGGCTATGTGGTAACGTTACTACCTCTGAAGTGGTCAAACTTAAATGGTGACCGAGGTCTGGAGCAAAGAGATGAGGTAGCCACCTGCAAGGCTACATTGAAGTGGTAGCAGGGAGCCCTGTGCTTTCTGTAGCAGGGAGTAGTTATGGCTCCTCTGAGCTTCTCCTAAGAAAATGGGATGTGAGAAAGAGCTGGGATGCAGAGAATTATTAGCTCTGTGTGCGGGTCGGCTATATTTGGCTTTACAACCATCATAATAACAAATCATTCACATAGTATTGAAGACTGAAAATAGAACAGGTTTCCAATGCCACATGTTGAACACTATGTCTGGAAGCAATTACGGTCTGGACTTCATGTTTTATAATGGTATAGACTGAGCACCATAGAACTGGAAAGCTCGTCCTGTATTCAGCATTACATAAATAATGAATTACTAAATAGACTACATAATATGGTTTAAAACTCTTAAGACCTTAATTTGCTCTTAGTCTTAACATGTGATATTCGAGGTAGCATCGAAGAATATGTCAGTCTATCTTCAGCCACCTTCACACAGTCATTATCTGTATTGTACGCCAAAACCAGGAGTCGAACCTACTTAGAAAAAGTGTAACTGAAAGATCTGGACCTCTTCCATGTTCTGGAACCACTCCTGATTTTGCTTAGAAACAGGGGGCGTAGCTATAGCCAAGTGGCTGCTTTGGAGTCCAAACTGAGAAGGGGGCCACCCAGGAGGAGGACTAAAATATTTTATTGTCAGGGCCCCTTCCACAGTTTTATACAGACATGGTAGAAAAAAGACTGAGCTGCTGCCTGGCCTGGTCTAAGAGAGTGATCTTGACTAGCCGCAGGAGTAAGGCTTGCAAAGAATTTGCTGGGTTGGGGGGGCCTGTTCAAAAAGTTACTATGGGGCCAAATCATTTCTAGTTACGCCACTGCTTAAAAATAATGATGCAAAAAACTAACTGTGAAAATGGCCTTATACAAGGAAATGTTAGTTTCAACTTACAAGCATCCACCATCTTGCAAAGGTGGACAAGTAGAAGTACATTTCTGGCCTTTTAAATTTTGCTAAGGATCCAATGAATGAGCTAATGGAAGAATGTTCTGCGGAGAGAAAACTAATCTTTTCCGGTTGAATGAGGAATGTTATGTTTAGTGAAAACCAAACATGGCATTCCAGCATAATAACCCAATCTCAGCAATGAGCCACGGTCAAAGTATCATAGTTTAGGGTTAATTTGCTGCCAACCTGACCAGATTGTAAAGTTGCCATCCTTGATTGAGCTATGAATTTTGGATTGTACCAGCATATTCTATAATTTTTCTGTCCATGAAGCAGTCTAAAAGAATGTGGTACCAAGTCAAATAACCTAAACAAGTTAAAGGGGTTATCCGGTATCTAAAATATCCCCCTCAACGCCCGGGCCCCTTGTATGGATTATACTTACCTGCTCCCCGGCACCCGCATTGCTCATGATCCGTGCATGACCGCCGCTGCTCTCTACGTCGCTCAGATCAAAACATCTGGCAATGGGGGGGCTAGCCAATAGCAGGTCGAGATGGTGTCCAGCCTCAAGGGGGCTCGTCCCGTCGCGGCTTGCTATTGTCTGCTTCCCCAGTCGCTGGATATTTTAATCTTGGCGACAGGGAGATGCAGTGGCGGCCGTGCATGGATCCGGAGCGACGTGGCTGTCGGGGAGCAAGCATAATCCATACAAAGGGCCCACGCGTTGGAGGGAATATTTTAGATATCAGATAACCCCATTAAAGCTTTTGCTTTTATGGCACAAGACTTGTAATGTATGTTAATGCACGAATGCACACCAGTATCCAGGAGGAAAAGCATACTATTCGCAGTACCAGCCAAGCTACCATATGGGTTGCAATAGTTATAGGTCCATAAACTTACCAAAGTATACGAAAAAAATATATAAAATATTTGATAATTTGTTCAAATATTGAAAATAGTTACAAAGTAAAGTGCACAAGCATAAATAATGGTCAACAATGACCATATTTAAGGGAAAATAAATATTTATAATGAAAACAGCAAAGGTGATGAAACTCTCCATCAGGGAGACAATGGCCGACATTTGCTAATTGTGCCAAGATCTTGTTATGAACTGTGCCAAAATTGGGCACAATTAGATGAATTTTTGGTGCATCTAGTTTTAGAATAATCCATTGCACCTTTGCACGCTGAGGGTGATATAAAGCTAGACAAAAGTGTCTATTCAAATTAGGGATGAGCGAATCGACCAAGGTACCACTTGGAACCGAACCCGAGTTCAGGAAATGTTTTTTTACAGTACAAATTAATTTATGAAGCAATAACTTTGGCTCATCAGAACCAATACATTCTAATACTGTACGGAGCTCCTGCTCCGTACAGTATTAGAACAAAGTTTTATGCGAATCGACTTTGGATGTTTCATCCGAAGTCGATTTGCTCATCTCTAATTAAAATGTGTAATCCAGCTTGAGCATCCTGGAAACCAAAATCTTAATGTGTCCAGATAATTGTAAACCCTGTAAATTATTAAGTATCAAAATTTCAATATTATAGGGAATTGAAACCCATGTAGTTATTTCACCCTAACACAGCCCAGAGGACATGAACAAAGGCGCCACTGGAAAATTACATTGTGACCAATAGCAATTATTTTTACATCTTATACTATACAGAAAAGCTGGCGAATAATAAAGCTGATCTATTATAGTAAATTATACTAACCTATAAATATATGCCCCTTTACCCACATCATGAGACAGTACCACCTTTTCCCACCTCATTTAACTACTAAACACTGTGTTTTCACTAATTTCCCTACCAAACCCTTATAGAACAAGATCTATTCAAACTAACTTCTGGGCATAGGCCCACACTATCTATAATATTGTACGTATATACCGTAGATAACGATTTATTCTCAATGTGCTTGTGAAGAATCTGAAAATATTTAAAAAGATATAGGATCATTCCCACATTTGTGTCTTTGCCTGTCCATTGACATAATTTGGCCATCTAAGTATAAATGTGCTACTAACTTTATACCCTTGTTTTTCCGGTATATTACATCTCGAATTGTCAAAAATTCCCTCAAATGTAAATGATCCCATAAAGCAGTATAAATAAGTATTCCACTAATACCCAATATCCTCTTTGGTTCCAACTAGCTCTTCTTCAATAACTTGATAATTGGCCCTTTTTCAAACTGTCCATAGCCCAACAGAAGAGACTCTAATAATCTAATATATAAAACTGAGTGTATGTGTGTATGTATGTCTGCTAAAGGAATCCGCATCATTGCATTTACAATCACGAAATTTGGTACATCAGGTACATCAGGTGTCCGGGGAGGTTTTAGACCGGGTCTCAGCTCTCTAGCAAGTACCGTTCCTAAAATATTCAAAAAAATAATAATTTATTAGCCAATAGAAGCCTGCAGGTCTTTCTCTTCATATCCCAACTGCCATACACACGGTCACATGTCCAGGTTTCCATAACGACTTTAACCATTTTTTTTTACTGCTTTAAGTCAACTTTAAAGGGGCAGAGCACTGTGGATGACACTGTTAAGGGAGCGGAGTGCTGTGGAGATCACAGTTAGAGGGCCACCCTCAAAAAAAAGGATTTAAAAACCCCGCCTCCAGCTCCCGCTAAGCCCTCAATCCGGTTCGGCCACGCCCCTAACACTTCGCAGCTCACGGGGATTAAAAAAATGAAGGTAAAAATCAACTTCTGTCAGCTGCAGGGGTTGGAGTGAGGGTGACTTTCTCCCTCAGCTAATGCTCAGACAGCACAGTGCTGCTGTCTGAGATTGAGCTGTTCAAAAAGACATCCCTGTGTTCGTCCAGGCCCTGCGCCGGACGGAAAACAGGGAGTCTAAAAGCCAGACTCTCCGGCCTAAGACCGGACCTCTGGCCACCCTAGGGGCAGGCTGCTGTGGAGGTCACAGTTAAGGGGACGGTCCGCTATGGAGGTCAGTGTTAAGGGGCAGATTGCTGTAGAGCCAACTGTTAAGGGGGCGGTGTGTTGTGGAAATCACTGTTAAGGAGATGAGGTACTGTTAATGTCACTAATAAAGGGGAGGCAGCTGTGGAGGTCACTGTTAAAGGGACAGGCCAATGTGGAGGTCACTGTTAAGGGGGCCGTATGCTGTGGAGGTCACTGTTAAAGGGGCGGGCGCTGTGGAGGTCTCTGTTAATGGGACAGGGAAAGGTGGAAATCACAGTTAAGAGGAGGGTCCACTATGGAGGTCAGTATTAATGGGCAGGGTGCTGTAGAGGTCACTGTTAAAGGGGCGGGTTATTGTAGATATCACTTTTAACGAGACGAATACTCTAGAGGTCACTAATAAAGGGGTGGCCACTGTGGAGGTCACTGTTAAGGGAGCGGGGTTCAGTGGAGGTCACTGTTAAGGGAGCGGGGTACTGTGGCAGTCACTGTTAAAGGGGCAGTTGCTGTGGAGGTCTCTGTTAAGGGGGCCGGGAATAGTGGAGGTCAGTTAAGGGGACTGTAACCTATGGTCAGTGTTAAAGGGCGGGTGCTGTAGTGGTCACTCTTAAGGTGCGGGCCCCTGTGGAGGTCACTGTCAAGGGGGTGAGGTGCTCTGGAACTCACTGTTAAAGGGGCAGGCTGCTGTGAAGGTCAAAGTTAAGGGGGTGGACTGCTGTGGAGGTCCCATTTTAAGGAGACGGGGCACTGTGGGGGGTCAGTGTTAAGGGGTGGGGGGTTGTGGAGGTCACTTTTAAGAGGGCGGGGTACTGTAGATGTCACTGTTATAGTGGATACTGTTGATATATTTTTTAACGACACACACACAAACATAAAATAGATTAAATAAACCAGTGTGCCGGGTCCTTCTGCTAATTTATAAATATTACCGAACTTGCCCTTGGTCTTTCCCAGCAGTTCTCTTACAACAACCAATTTCTTACCTAAAAAAAGCCCTGTGACTGGGATGCTAGAAAATATTCTTAATACAGAAGGGATACTCCACCTCTTTCGAACAACCATAGGAATGATTGCGTCATACGAACACCCTTCCTAACCCAAATTAAATGGCTTTTAAAAATGACCCATCAATCCATACCAGGTAATCTGATCGAATTTAAAATAATTGAGGAAGTACAATCTTCTTAACTAAAACTATCCGCTCTACCTTGGACAGAGATAAATTAGCCCAAATCTCCACTATTTGTGTCATCTTCTTAAACATGGGGAAAAGAATATATTGAGCCAAGTTACATGTAATGTTAACAACTAGATATTTAAAAATTTGTCCTCGATCCAGGACTTTCAAATCCCCTACCACCCTGCCATAGCCACTTCCCAGAAGCAACAATAATGTTTTTTCTAGTTAACCTCTAATGCAGAAACTCTTCCAAATTTTTTTTATTTTCGCAAGATATGTGTATTCCTCAAGTAGAACAGAATATCTTCCATGTATAATGATATCTCATGACTTCCTTTACATTCAAACCTTGTATTAGGCCATGTACCACCTTCTTGCATTCCCTAATAGCACAAGCAAGATGTTCTACAAACAAATAGTAATGAGACAAGGGTTTCAAAAGGATCAGTCAATTCCCAATTTACTTTAAGCCTAGCTGTAGGTCTATGATACATTAGCTTAACCCAAGAGATAAACACCCAACCCAAGCCCATTTTCTCCATAATTTTCTATAGAAAGGACAACTCCACCATGTCAAATGCTTTGGTTGCATCTTGAATGCAGAGACAGGATGGTCCTCTCCCTCCCCCAGTTGAATATTCATGTATAGGCACTTCACATTATTTATGGCACTTCTACCTGGTATAAATTAATTTTGATCTAGATCTTTTCAACCGCTAGAGCCCCCAATAGAATCTTAACATCGGTATTAAGTAAAGATATTGGTCTATAAGATTCCATCTCCCCCGGATCTTTATATTATTTTACAATGACGACAGTTATTATTGCTTCCTCCACTGAACATGGTAATACACCATCCACAGGAGACAGTCGAAAGGTCTGCACTAGCATATTTTCTATAAATCTCAAAGAGAAGTCCATCTAATCCTGGAGGTGTGTTCCCCAGGATATGCCCTAATGCCCCTTTCAATTCCTCTAATGTTATTGCAGCATTCATTTGTTATATTTGTTTTTGTTCTAATACAATCAGCTGGATACCATTCATGTAAAGGTACAAATTCAGTGAGTCCCTATCCTGATCTGCTAGGTATAACCTCTTAAAAAAAGATACCAGTTCAGTCTTTATGCTCTCCTGCTCAAAATATATATTTCCACACTGAGCCCAGAAATTGTAGGTGGCTCTTGATGATTTTTCATAATTAGATGCCATAAACCTCTCCGATTTCCCACTTTCAAAGTAATATTTTTGCCCCATAAAAAAATCTTTTGTTGGGCCTTATATCCACTTCCTGTATTCTTTTTAGACTAATTCTACTTTCCTCAGATGAGGCCTTTGCCATTTTACTCTCACAAAATTTAACTGGGCTCTCAAAAAATAATAATCTACGCAGATTTGAGATCCCTCTAATAATAATACCTCTCAAAAAAGCTTTTAAAGTATCCCATACTACCTGGAATGAGGAGTCACTTACATTGAAGAGAATCTGTTAGCTACGTTGGCTGTATATAACTAAAGCCAATGTAATATAACAGTGTGTACCATCATTCCAACGATACCTTTGTTGTGCAGGTAATCCATGTAGCGAAGTTTGTTAGTTGTGCTATTGGGACTCAAATTGTCCAGTGGGGCGACTGTTCCAGGAGCCCAAGCCCACCTCCTGTAAGAGCCCAATGCCACCTCTACATTTGTGCCCAGTGCCTCCCCTTGCACCTACCAGTCTGCCCCTCTTCTTAAATTGAGGACATCAGGAAAGTCCAGAAGATAGGTCCCAAGTTTCTAGGGTGTCTTGCATCTTGTGCACTTGTGAGGCTTCCCTATGCCGAGTCCTTCATAGTTTCCGAGTCTAAGGAATTTATCCTTTACTAGTAATATCATAAAAATATCGTCACACCAAAAAGACATACAGTTCACAAATATATAAACAATCGCCTGACTGTGACAGAAAGTAGCACACTGCCCAATCTAGATGGGCCCATAAAAAACAATGGAAAGGGAAAAAAAAAGAAACAATCTCACCAGTCCAGACAAGATGGGTCATTAAAGGGATGTAGATCGTTCACAAACCCCGATCACAATATGGTGCCCCGGTTTGCTTTCTTGGATACGTAGTCTGTATACAGCTGGGCAGTTTAGAAATTCTTCGTTACAACACAGGCCAACGGACGGGTGGCTCTTGGTTTCTTGCGTCAAAGCGGCAGCAGGAATAGCTAGCCCTATATTACCCTGCAATGATGGGGAGGGGACTAGGAATTCCCTACCTATCTATCCAGAGCACTCGCCCTGACCGGATACCTGTCCCTAAGCCCGGGCAGAATCCCTAATGTAGCCTTAATGGATGTTCCCGACGTGCCACGTTTCGTTGGATTAACTCATCAGGGGTAACAGGCAATCTTAACGTATACTGAATATACAATGGGATAAATTCACAAAAATGCTAAGAAAGCAAATATGCTGAGTACAAAAAATACTGAGTACAAAAATCTACTGAGTACAAAAATATGCTGAGTACAACGAATATATTGAGTATGTTGAGTACATCAAACATAAAAGAGGGCCCATGAATAGGAAAAGCAAAGACAGGGGCTTTGGGGATAATTCACCTAAAATCATCCCATGATTCAGGGGAGCCACATGGAACGCAAAAAATCCCCCAAAGGAAATGCCCTGTAATGAACAGGGACTACAAGTGAACAATGAAAACAATAACCTGCCTGCCAGTGGGTAGGGGCTGCATGACTGAGCGCCTCTTTCTTTGCTAATTTTTCCCATCTTTGAACTGAAAGAGTTTGTCAGCAGCTATGGCATAAGAGGAACTAGAGAGGAGCTCTGGGCTACGTGGGGACTCCAGGGACCAGGAGGATGAACCTGGTAGATGACCGTTCAGCATTGGAAAAGGAGCAGCAGGGGACCATAAATGTTAGTATGACTTATTTTATTATTTTACAACATTTGGAGGATTAAAAAACTTGTTTGGACAACCCCTTTAAGGCGTGTTTATTGAGAATATCAAGTTTATTTCCTTTAGTAGGATATCATTTCCATTAGAAGATTCAATTTTGTGCCTGATGTTGTCAACTCCGGGTCCAAATAATTTACACGTTAACTTCCACAGAACCAATAACACAAAACTCTTACTTGAAACACATAACAGCAGGGAGATAAAAGTCTGAAAAATTACAGACAGCAGTAACTTCACAGCCTCCATCCCAAACAGTCATGCATTCCTCTAATGCTATTTTTATCTACTTCAAAACCCTGCGGTTTGAATCGAGATGAGGAGGGAGAATAAACTCTGTTGTAAAGTCCTTGCTTGTACACTGCTGTTCCCTTTGGTGCTGACTTAACTCTTCTGGATTGAAAGGAAGTGGTTAATTTCAACACATTCTGCATGAAAATACTATTAGGTGCACAGATTTCTCATCATCATCAAGGGAAGCTAATCTAGAACATATTATTTCGCCAACAAAGAGGACCTATCGTCTCTCCTGTCACTATTAAATCAGGGCTGACAATACCAAACTGTGCAGCGACACTTTCCGTTGATAACTAAAATGGTAACACCCAGTTGTCAAATTATTCCCACAATTCCAGGTGGAATAACAGAGGAACAACACAATACAGAGTTATCTGGGAAAAGATACTGATGACGTATCCTCAGTATAGGTCATCAATATTAGATCTGTGGAAGTCTGACACCCGGGACCCTGCCGATCAGCTCTTAGAAGAGGCCGGGAACTCCACATGAGCGCCACAGCCTCTTCCTAGGCCAGTGACGTCACCGTACATTAAGTCACAAGGCCTAGTTGCAGCTCAGCCCTATTGAAGTAAGTGGGCTGAGCTGCAATACTAAGCACAGCCGCTATACAATGTACAGCGCTGTGCTTGTTAAGCCACAGCTGCCGCTTCCTGAACCAGCTGATCGGTAGGGGTTCCGGGATACGGACCACGCTGATGTGATAATGATGACCTATCCTGAGGATAGGTCATCATTATCTTTTCCAGGATAACCCCTATAAGGATTAGAGTTGCCAGTACTTTCTATGCCCTCTATGTATCCATAGATAACAAGCTAGACAAGTTCAGTACCATTAAACTATCTAGAAATACCTTAAGGCCCCATACACATGACTGTCCATGTGCCGTCCACATTTTGCAGACATATTCTATTTGTAGAACGGACATACTGATGCGGAAAGCACACGAATGATCTGTGTGATTACCGCATCTGTATGTCCGTTCTGCAAAAAGATAAAACATGCCATATACTAGTCCACAAAATGTGGACCACAGACCACCTGAGATCGATGGGTCCACACAAGATGTGGATCCAATACAGACGGTATTCTTTTGTGGATCTGCAATTTACGCACCACAAAATACATACAGTTGTTTGCATGACGTCTGATGCATAAAAAAAAAAAAGTGGATGATATTTCAATTATCAAGTTTTCCCTAAAGTTTTCTAAGTAGAAAAGGTATCTAGAAAGCATCCAAGTCCAACCTCGTGTTTTTTTTAAGTCTATGGCAGATTAATCAAGAAAGTGTCAACCCATAGAGGTATTCTGGATACCAATAGGCACTTTTCATCCTGCCGCCCAGTGAAATGAAACCTCTACAAGCAGTTGGAGTAACTATAAGGGAAACAGAGGTAGCAGTCACACCTCAAAGACCCCACTACAACATAAACAGATACTAGTATCATAAATGGTAGTCGGGGGTCCTCTTAGAGATTTTGTTTTGGGGCCTGAGAGCAAGTTACCCCCTGTTTACAATGTACTATATGTGTTGTTTTTCTCTTAGTAATGATGTTTTAAGGTTTCGAAGCATTGATTATTTATTGTAGTAGTGCAAATACCGTGAACATGGCTTCATAATTTAACTGCTCCCTTTGTCTAAAAAAACCAAAAACTTTTCCACTTTGCTACTACTGTAAACTGGCTACAGTTTACAGTAGTAGCAAAGTGGATAATTTTTTTTTTTTATCTTTTTTACTCTCTGCAGAATTTTTTTTTACAACAGAATCTGTACATAACATTACATGCAGTGCTGATTTTAAATTTGCAGCATGCCAATGTACGTTGCGGATATCTGCTGCGATGCTCCCTTTACAATCACACCATTTAGGAGGGCTTTTGCTGCTGGAAAATTGTGATAAATATGCTGTGGATTTTCTACTGCAGCAGAGCTGCCCAAAGTGCACGTGCCCTTTTGCTTCTGACTGTTGACCCTCTTATCTGCTTGCCAAGCTCCTAGTTACAAACATGAACATTAAGGGTACGGCCACACGGTCAGGAGAACTAGTATCTGTCCTTTATACCTTATCTCCTATTGTGATCCTTGACAAAGGTAGCGTCGAGTATGCACGTTAGTTCACCTCACCACTGCAAAACCTCCTACCTCCTATTACCCAACAACTATAAACGACACCTGGTTGGATTTGAATCGGCCACAGCAGCCGTTTATTTATAAACATATAAATATATAAATAACATTTTCTTTTTATTTAAACCACACAATTGTAAACAACTGTCACATATGTTACCAAACATATGTGCAACTAATACAATAACACTGACGAGGGAGGTCCTCGAAGCCCCAACCATTTTACAACTCCTCCTCCTCTGGGTATTCCATCTTGCCTCCAGCCAATAAGATGCACCACTGATGGACCCAACCTACCCCGCAAGTACCACCATGGGAGTCCAGCCCCGACTATGCAGCCCTCCCATCCTCCAGAACCTGCTAATCCACCAACTCCGAGGACCTCCCTCCGACCCAGCTGCTATGCCGAATACCCACTGTACCGCCGCTGCATCCCGAAACAAAAACAACCCGATCACAACCTACACCAACTCGCCCCCGCTCCTTCAAAAATAGTAAAAAAGGGGAGGGTGGGCGGTCAACTGCTCTGTCCCTCTAGGGTTCGCCTGCCTATAACTAAAATGGCCCCTTCTTCCTCATCCCTATATAAAACCTCCCCCTACCCCCTTCTCCCTCCGCCCCTTAGTTCAAACCCACCAATCCCTTCTAACCTAACTCGTCTCTGCCCCACCTCGTCATGCTGGCCTACCCCCATGGCTGCGCCCTTGAAGTCTGGCCACACTTGAAGAAGGTAGCGTCGAGTATGCACGTTAGTTCACCTCACCACTGCAAAACCTCCCACCTCCTATTACCCAATAACTACACACGACACCAGGTTGGATTTGAATCGGCCACATCAGCCGTTTATTTATAAACATATAAATATATAAATAACATTTTCCTTTTATTTAAACCACACAATTGTAAACAACTGTCACATATACACCCGCATATGTTACCCAACATATGTGCAACTAATACAATAACACCGACGAGGGAGGTCCTCGAAGCCCCAACCATTTTACAACTCCTCCTCGGGGTATTCCATCTTGCCTCCAGACGATGAGCGCCAGCTCGGAGGTACCACTGATGGACCCAACCTACCCCGCAAGTATCACCATGGGAGTCCAGCCCCGACTATGGAGCCCTCCCATCCTCCAGAACCTGCTAATCCAACAACTCCGAGGACCTCCCTCCGCCACAGACGCAAAGGCTTAATTGAGATGAACCCCATCACTCCGCCAAAAAGTGCCAACCCCCTGCTCCAAATCAGCATGCCGAACTACCACAGCCCCATTCCGAGCCATGAACTGCCCCACCGCCCGATTCACCTTTATTCGTGCCTTGTTCACCCTATCCGCCGACCTAGCGTCCCTCCACACATGCTTATAAACCATGTCAGACCACACCGTAACAGTTCCCGGGAATAAAGCCCAGATCCTTAAAAGATCAAACTTTATATCCCTGATCAGCTCCCAAAATGGTCGAACCCCCAAATCGTTTCCCCCAACGTGTAAAACCAACACATCTGGGGCTCTATCCAACCTCACAAACCTGTGAACCTCCGGCAGCACGCTACTCCACACCATACCCCTCTTTCCCAACCAGCGGATCACAGCTACCTCTCTCCGGAAGCCCAGCTGCCGCCCATCAGGCCTCACCGCCGCTCTCAAGGACCCCCAAAAAACATAGGAGTGGCCCAATATCCAAACCAATGCCGGGCTCCGAACTGCAACGAGAAGAAAAGAAAACACAAGCCATTCCTGTTAACCCAGCCATGAACAAACACCACTAAGAATGAACAAAACAGACCCCTCACCCCCCAACAACTATGCCCTCACAAGCGAGCCGGGCGGACATATGACCTGAACCGAATAGATTCCCAACGGCCAATCTTCCGGACCACCTCATCCCCCACACCACGCTTGGATGCTTCGGTGGCAGCGCCTATCCGAAACGAATGACCCGTGTATCCCGCCCTATCCACTCCTAAACCAGCCAGACGAAAAACCGCCAGGAACTGAAAACGAGACAGCGATGAACCACCCTAATGAACCAAAAGAGGGAGGGACCCCCCGGCCTAACCGCTCTAAAGCCCCCCAAACACCGAACTGGGCACATCCCACAACCCAGAACCTCGTATAACACAACTCTGAAACCCTTCCTACAGACATCCGTTTTTGATCGCGAATCCTGAGTTCTACCCTATCCCCGTACAAATCCACATCCTCATCCAACAGACCCCCCACAGCGTGAACGCTATCGCTAACCAGTTTCCCAAAGCGCAATGCCCCAAAAAAGGCTAAAGAAACCGGACGCCTGCCGTCTGGGCCACCTTTATTCCGCCTCCAGCCCTTCAACGCCTGACTCATCAAAAAAGTCTTCGTCACATCCGGCAACCCCCGCAACTGAAAACCAAAAACTAAACCCGTCATCACCTCATTCAACTTGCTCACTGACCAACCATCCTCCCTGCGCTGCCCAATGAACAGTAACAAGGGGACTTCCAAATCAACCCCGGCACTCCCCCCCATCAACTCCCATCACAGCACACCAACGCAACCAATCCGTCCATGCTATAGCATACGAATCCCACATCTTAGGGGCCAATGAAGATTGTATCAAACCAGCTACCGCTCCTTCAGCAGTTCTTAAAAAAGACTCGGACAGGACAAGGGGCATTCCTCAGCTTCCGGCGCCAGCATCCGAAAACGCTCCCACTGGAAATGAGAAAGTGGTTCAGCTATACAGTTCTGCACCCCTGGAACATGAACTGCCACCACCCAAACGCTGTAACAGCTGCCGACAAAGAATTAATCGCCTGCACCACCCCCAGATTGTCGCAGTGGAAATGCACCTTCTGCGAAACCGCTATCCCTACAAAAACCACTGGACCCCACAGTAAACCCTGAAACCCACGCCCCCGGCCACGTCAGAGAACAATTCTAAATCAACACTATTCACTGCCTTTCCCTAATAGAAGCAACCGCCCGTTGTAGGATGCCAAAAACTCCCCCCAAACACTTAGGTCCGCCCGCAACACCTTACCCAACCGAATAAAGTGATGCGGCGCTGTCACCTTTGCCGTCGCCATTGCCAAACGTCTCGAAAAAAACTCTGCCCATCGGCATTATCCGACAGGCAAAATTCTGTTTGCCCAGCAGCGACTGCAAATCCCGCAACTGAATCTTGCTCATATGTTGCACCCGCTGCACTGCAACCTTTAAGTCCTTCAATTTATCCTCCGGCAACCGACACTCCATCTTCTCAGTATCAATGACGATCCCCAAAAAACAGACCTCGGTAGCCGGGCCGACCGTCTTTTCTGGTGCCAGCAGAACGCCAAAACACGCAAACAGCGACTCCAACGTGTGTAACAACAAAGAACATACCGCCGAGTCGGGAGGGCCGATGCACAGAAAGTCATCCAAATAATGAATGACTGACTTGCAACCCACCACATCTGTCACAGCCCATTCCAAAAAGGAGCTGAACGCCTCAAAATACGCGCAAGACAGCGAGCACCCCATCGGAAGACAGCGATCCACAAAAAACTCACCTTCCCAAAAACAACCTAACAGGTGCTGGCTGTCAGGGTGCACAGGTAGTAGCTGAAAAGCCGCCTCGATATCTGTCTTCGCCAACATAGCCCCGCGTCCAAACTTAGTAACCCACCCCACAGCCGCATCAAAGGACGTATAAACCACCGAACAGAGTTCGGGATCTATCCCATCATTGACCGACGTCCCTTCCGGGTAAGACAATGATGAATGAGCCGAAATTTGTTTGGCTCCTTCTTAGGTACCACCCCCAAGGGAGACAACCGCAACCTCGGTATTGGAGGTACCGCAAAAGGACCCGCCATCCTCCCCATCCGCACCTCCCGCAACAGCTTCTCCGTCATTACCTCCCTGTGTTCCCTTGCTGAACGCAAAGTCTTCTAAACCAAACTGAAACTCCTCCAATAATAAGAGTGCTGCCTCAGCATTTGGATGTCTATTTAGAAACGGCCCCCTCGTGTCCAGGCACACCGGCGTCTGTCCCTTTTGAAGACCCGTCCCCCCCTCTGTTCCTGCCTCCCCTAAAGCACCTGTTCGCTCCCCCATAGGAAGTGCACTCATGTTTTAAATTACACTTCACTCCGAACTTGCACCCCCCCTCATTAAACAAGAAGCACAACCCCTTTGCCACCGCTGGGCTGGACGAGGGTTGTGTAACTCCACCCGAGTTGCCCCGAAAGGACTGCCCCGTTCTCCCCTGCGGCGTAACTTTAAGCCACAAAGCTATATCTTTGTGGTCCCACCGAATATTGGGACGTACCGCTTTATGTTGACGAAACTGTTCGTCATATCGCAGCCAAGCCTGCCCACCATAAACCCTATACGCCTCCCCAATGGCATCCTGATAACAGAAAAGCGCCGAACAACATTATGGCGCTTTTTCCCCAATCACACTAGCTAAAATCGCAAAGGCTTGAAGCCAATTGCTGAACGTGCGCAGAATCAACCGATGTCGCCGCTTTTCTTCCTCCCCTTTTTTATCCTTGTCCTTTTTCGCCCTGTCCAAATTAAAACGTTCCAAAGGGAGTAGTGAAAATATCTCAACATACTCCCCCTTCCAAATCCAATCTTTTATATCCTGTTTCAAGTGAGCCCCAAGCGGGCCCTCGAAACATACATAAACTTCCCCCCGCGCCGCGTCATCCAAACTAACCGCCTCCTGTGCCCCGGTCCCCCCCACCTGCGTCTGCACCGATACCGAACTCGGACCAGTCGACAACCCTGCTTCCCCAACCACCGAAGCCGTATGTGCACTACCCCCTAACCCCGCAATGCCCCACGCAGACAGCGCCGACACCCCAGGCTGAGTCGTCGAGCCCGCCACAAGCGACGCCAAGCCCCCCAACACATTCAAAACCCCCCGCCCAAGGTCCCCCACTCCCACCACCCCCCAGGGCATCCAGCATGGAGAAAAAGGGTCCCCAGTTAAACTCACAGGGCTGCTTGGGTGCTGTCGGCCCAACAGCCCGAAATCCGGAATCCATGCCAGATGAAGATCCCGCCGTGCGTCCCTCTGCGGATCCGTCACCCACCAGACTTGATCCCCCACCGAACACGGATGCCAGTCCCGGATGCGGAGAAGACAGGGAACCGATGCAACTAGATGACGGGGATGGGCCAGCTCCCTGCCACCTTTTGTCGGTCCCGGACGCCGTGGCCGTCGCGTCTCCTGCTGCAGGGGCCCATCCCCCCTCGCCTCCTTACTGCTGCTGCCTAACAGGCCCTGTAGCTAAGCCTGAAGCCAATGTGGGCCCTGCGCCTCCGCCCGCTCCCTGAGCTGCTGGATCAACTCCTCCACGCCGGACATGGTAAGCTGGGGTAGGAGGCCAAAGCTGCTCTGTCCCTCTAGGGTTCGCCTGCCTATAACTAGATGATGATCCTTTCCTGGCTTTAGCTTCCAAAACTGCATCAGGAAACCTGGCCGTGTGGCAGTACCCTAACCAACACATTGTAACTCTAGCCAACTAGTTATGATGAGGAAGTGCAGAGGCAGTCGGGCTGAGTGTTTTCTGTAAGCAATGTAACAGGTGAAAAAAGTATTTACTACTTAGGTAATATTAACCAAAAAAAGATAAAGCAAATGCCCAGTTGTGGGCTAAAAGGGGTATTTCACATTTATGATATACCCACAGGATATGTCATAAATGCCTGATAGATGTGGATCCCACTTTTGGGAAACAGACCTGTGTCCAGGATAGGGGTCACCTTGACCTCCTCCCATCCCGCTGGTGAGCTGGCCAACCCTCTCCATTAATTCCTGGCCTGGATGCAGTGGCCAGCAGTCAGTCTGCAGTGTACAGAAAATGTGCAGCTGCAAGAGGGGGAAGCCTATGTCAAAGAAAAGTAACATGCTATTACAGTCTATACTTTTCCGTTCACTCTAGACCAGGGATGGCCAACTCCAGCTGTTGTAAAACTACAACTCCCACTATGCCCTGCTGTAGATCCCGACCCATAAAACTGACCTCCATAACGGACCGTCCCCTGTGACCTCTACCGTTCCCTGCCCCCTTAACAGAGACCTCCACAGCGCCCGGCCCTTTAACAGTGACCTCCACAGCATCCTGCCCCCTTAACAGTGACCTCCACAGCGTCCTACCCCTTTAACAGTGACCTCCACAGCAGCCGCCCCTTTATTAGTGATCTCCACAGTACCCCGTCTCCTTAACAGGGATTTCCACAACACCCTGCCCTCTTAACAGTGGCCTCTACAGCAGTCTGCCCCTTAACACTGACCTCCATAGCGGACTGTCCCCTTAACTGTGACCTCCACAGCAGCCTGCCCCTAGGGTGGCCATAGGTCCGGTTTTAGGCCAGAGAATCTGCCTTTCAGACTCCCTGTCCTCTGCGCAGGGCCTGGTCGGACACAGGGATGTCTTTTTGAATAGCTCACTCTCAGACAGCAGCACTGTGCTGTCTGAGCATGAGCTGCAGGGAGAAAGTCACCCTCACTCCCTCCCCTGCAGCTGACAAAAGTTGTTTTTTATCTTCATTTTTCAATCCCCATCGGCTGCGGAGTGGTAGGGGGCGTAGCCTAACCAGGTCTGGGCCGTGGCTTAGTGGAACCGGGGGCGGGGTTATACATATAACCTTTACCCTGCCTGCTAGACATAAACGTAATAGACTCAGTTATGTAATGTCTATTTAAAATATTTATAATGTATGATATGTTATTCTCATATTCGGCCATGAAGGAATTTCTGGTAGCTGCATTTATTGTCCGATCCAGTCTGTCTGAATGTGGTTAATATATGTTCTGTAACCTATGAAGTATCATCCCATTTGGCAGCTAAAAATTGTCAGCTGAGAACCATGGCTAGAAGTACTGTGGGTGAGTAACAGTCTAGATATGGCCATGTGGTGGCTTCCAGACTCATGATTATCTACATTTCAAAGCCAGTCAGGAAATTGTTATTATTTCAACTACAGAGGCACATCAAGAGCAGAGGAGAAATTCCCTTGGGAGAAAGAAACAGGGAAGTCATTTTAATGGTTCATTTTGTGCTGAACACACTGAAATGCAATTACTTTGGCTGGATTCTGTTCACATGCCTGCTGTCCTCATCAGAGATGGGGAGAAGGTCTAGCAGAAGTACTTATTAGGGTACCTCCACATTTTTGGAAACCTAAGGCTAGTTTCACACTGGTTCTCCAGATCCTGCATGCCCCCGGACTCCATAGACTATGATGATATCTGGCAGAAATCCAGATGCGCCCCAACATAAATGCAGGGTTTTGGCAGGACAAAAATCACTGCATACAAGTTTTTGTCTGGTCAAATCCCAGCATTTATTCCAGGGAGCAGCTGAATCCCTATCGAAGTCTACGGTGAACAGCCATCTCTGGTAGGCCGGATCCAAAGAACGCAGGCTGTTCCTCTTAACCAGGAGTGAATTCAAAAATGAGAAGAAGCAGTATCTGTCCCTAATACTTTCTCCACTTATATGATCCACCCCTCAGTTTGGCTTCCTAATTTACATAGTAACATAGTATATAGTGGACAAAAAAGACATTTGTCCATCCAGTTCGGCCTGTTATCCTGCAAGTTGTAATATATACTGTGGATAAATTTGCATCAGAAAACATCTGTGAAGGTTCGCATTCATCCAGGGCATAGTATATCAGTAGTAATAAGGTAGAGCAACTGGACTTGATTAATTTTCTCATGAAGACATTTCGCTGGTTATCTGGCTGGCTTTCTTAATTAGAATGACTTGTACAAGAAATGACTGGTATTAAATACCGGTGGCTCATGCTTCAGTCCACATAATCAGTTTTTTCACAATCAATAACAGATTATACTGACGGACACACGGGTCACCAGTATTTAATGCTAGAGATTTCTTGTACAAGTCATTCTAGTTGAGAAAGGCAGTCGAATGACTAGCGAAATTATTTCAAAAGAACAAACGTCCAGTTGCTTTAACCTTTTACTACTGGTATGCATCAGAAAACCTGAAGGCGTGGCTGTACCCTTATTACACTTTATAAAACATAGCACTCAAATTCAATGGGATGGAGACTAAAGACACATGCCCACTGTACAACCTTCACTCATTTCAGGTACAACTGTAATGTTGGATCTAGCCTTCACATATACAGGTCCTTCTCAAAAAATTTGCATATTGTGATAAAGTTCATTATTTTCTGTAATGTACTGATAAACATTAGACTTTCATATATTTTAGATTCATTACACACAACTGAAGTAGTTCAAGCCTTTTATTGTTTTAATATTGATGATTTTGGCATATAGCTCATGAAAACCCAAAATTCCTATCTCAAAAAATTAGCATATCATGAAAAGGTTCTCTAAACGAGCTATTAACCTAATCATCTGAATCAACTAATTAACTCTAAACACCTGCAAAAGATTCCTGAGGCTTTTAAAAACTCCCAGCCTGGTTCATTACTCAAAACCGCAATCATGGGTAAGACTGCTGACCTAACTGCTGTCCAGAAGGCCATCATTGACACCCTCAAGCAAGAGGGTAAGACACAGAAAGAAATTTTGGAACGAATAGGCTGTTCCCAGAGTGCTGTATCAAGGCACCTCAGTGGGAAGTCTGTGGGAAGGAAAAAGTGTGGCAGAAAACGCTGCACAACGAGAAGAGGTGACCGGACCCTGAGGAAGATTGTGGAGAAGGACCGATTCCAGACCTTGGGGGACCTGCGGAAGCAGTGGACTGAGTCTGGAGTAGAAACATCCAGAGCCACCGTGTACAGGCGTGTGCAGGAAATGGGCTACAGGTGCCGCATTCCCCAGGTCAAGCCACTTTTGAACCAGAAACAGCGGCAGAAGCACCTGACCTGGGCTACAGAGAAGCAGCACTGGACTGTTGCTCAGTGGTCCAAAGTACTTTTTCGGATGAAAGCAAATTTTGCATGTCATTCGAAATCAAGGTGCCAGAGTCTGGAGGAAGACTGGGGAGAGGGAAATGCCAAAATGCCTGAAGTCCAGTGTCAAGTACCCACAGTCAGTGATGGTCTGGGGTGCCATGTCAGCTGCTGGTGTTGGTCCACTGTGTTTTATCAAGGGCAGGGTCAATGCAGCTAGCTATCAGGAGATTTTGGAACACTTCATGCTTCCATCTGCTGA
This sequence comes from Bufotes viridis, assembly GCA_033119425.1. NCBI lineage: Eukaryota > Metazoa > Chordata > Amphibia > Anura > Bufonidae > Bufotes > Bufotes viridis. The sequence continues at coordinate 194,686,929 of CM065589.1, forward strand.
AAAGCTTTATGGAGATGAAGATTTCATTTTTCAGCACGACCTGGCACCTGCTCACAGTGCCAAAACCACTGGTAAATGGTTTACTGACCATGGTATTACTGTGCTCAATTGGCCTGCCAACTCTCCTGACCTGAACCCCATAGAGAATCTGTGGGATATTGGGAAGAGAAAGCTGAGAGACACAAGACCCAACACTCTGGATGAGCTTAAGGCCGCTATCGAAGCATCCTGGGCCTCCATAACACCTCAGCAGTGCCACAGGCTGATTGCCTCCATGCCACGCCGCATTGAAGCAGTCATTTCTGCAAAAGGATTCCCGACCAAGTATTGAGTGCATAACTGAACATAATTATTTGAAGGTTGACTTTTTTTGTATTAAAAACACTTATTGTTCGGATGAAATATGCTAATTTTTTAAAATAGGAATTTTGGGTTTTCATGAGCTGTATGCCAAAATCATCAATATTAAAACAATAAAAGGCTTGAACTACTTCAGTTGTGTGTAATGAATCTAAAATATATGAAAGTCTAATGTTTATCAGTACATTACAGAAAATAATGAACTTTATTACAATATGCTAATTTTTTTAGAAGGACCTGTACAAGGTGAAGCATGACTTCAGTTATTTTCTGTATAATCATCCCTATACTTTGTTAGGACAAAGCTCAAAGTGGTTATTCAATGACTGATGAAAAAAAAATACAAATTTAGACATCATATAGTATATGCCAATCATTTTCTAACAGCGTTGGAACCAGCCCTGTACCACACGGGGGTCCAGAGATCTCCACATTTCCTGCTGCAATTGTTCTGCTAGATTATCTTCAGCCTGGCAGCTCAGTGGGTGTGTCCTTTCTGCTGCAGCTCTCTCCGTGTAACTGAACATATGGCTGGTGACTTAGTGAGATGGACAAAAAAATATGGAAAAAAACAAACAGCAGGTGGTGCTATACAGATACATTTTATTGAATAGATCACAAGTAATCACAAAAGTATTCAGATCCAGGCTCTGGTTTGAAAAATGTAGAATATGTTTTGTGACACAACCCCTTTAAGGAAACATGCCAGACTGTTTTTCTATTTCAGGAGCACAGTTCATTTATTACTGGTCTGCTGTGCCATTAAACCTTTATGCCTATTTTGGCCATTAATAGTAAACCTTCCATTCCAACTATTCCAATTCTCAGTTTATTGCTGACGTCCCCAGCAGTGAGGGATTTTAGAAATGCCAGATATTTCGAATATTTATATCTGTATATAACGGCGTTATACATACTACATTTATCCAGAGTATATATTATGTTGCCTGTGTAACTTGTGGCATTACACAGCTCCTTATTTTGACACTGAACAGACTGTGTTGCTGGGTCACTACTCTGTAATTTTCCTGGATAAAATAAGGACATTACTTTGAAATCCTAGCTCCCCGTGTTGCAGGTTGTCATTGAATGGTGTCCCAGGCCACAAATTCTAGCAATTTGCAGCAGCCCAGATTAAAGTCTGACTGTCTTATAAAATGAAGGGTCTGGATGTTTGTACATCACACAGAGGTCTAAACAAATAAAGGACTACTAGTTTTTATACTGAGGGCTCTCAGTAGTCAAGTTATGCTAAAAGTAAGACGTACAAGAACAGAAGCTGTCATGCTTCATGTGTAAACAGGTGGACAACGCATTATTTCTGTAACTGTGGTTGTTTTTTTACAAGTTAAACAACGTGTTCTATTATAAAATGTGCAAATAACTAGAAATAGATAAAATCTGAAAAAAAGACACTTCTGTGCAGTCAGTTTCTGGCATGGGTGTAGCTACAGGGGGTGCAGAGGTAGCAGTCACTACCGGGCCCGCTAACTTCCTGACGAAGCCGGTCCTTGGCGAAACGCGCGTCGAGGTGTGTTACTGTCCAGACGACCTGCTCTTCCACACTATGGGTAACTGATATGCCATTATGTTATGATATGATTTATCACCTTGCATGGATTTATGGACACTCGAATATCCTTTGTGCCTATGTTGTATGCTTACTGGTTTTTCACATGTGGTTGATTGGTATCCAACCTATTTTATTGTGGACACGCTGCCACTTTCTGTGCTTTTATTTCACTTCACATTGCCATATTACATTTTGGCCCCCAAGGTAGCCCAGGTGTGGGCTCCATTAGAGGCCCCACAAATTTTGTTAGTCCATTAATATTAGGTGTCATTCAAAGGCACAGTTTGGGCAGCATTGCCACGCAGTAATGTGGAGGGAGAGAAGGATCAGGTGAAGTGAAAATTTTCACCCAATCCTTTTGTTCTCACGGGAGATAAGCCACCACATTCAATACACATACGCGCCGAACCAAACGTATCTGCATGCAGGAGCCAGGAAGGAGGCAGGAGAGACGACTGTCAGCCAAACGATCGCGACAGGGGCAGGCCTCCCAGCATCGCGGTTAACGCTAGGGAGGCTCGTCCCCATCGCGGCCTGCTATTGCTACACATACACGCTGAACTAAATGTGTCTGCATGCAGGAGCCAGGGAGGAGGCAGGAGGGACAACTGTCAGCCAAACGATCGCGACAGGGACAGGTGACGCTAGGGAGGCTCGTCCCCATCGCGGCCTGCTATTGCAGGAGATGCAGCGGTGGCCGTGCAGGGATCAGGAGCGCCGCGGGTGCCGGGGAGTGAGGTAAGTATCAGCATGGGAAGACAGTATCAGCCATGTTAGATATCAAAATGCCCTATCCTTTGTTCCCTCTGGAAACCAAAATCAGGCAAAGGTCTGAGATGTAGTGTGGTGCCTAAGGTCCTTCCTGTACCATCTCCTATGTCAAATGTACAACAGGAAACACTATAGAGTTCCATGATACGTGAATCAGACTTTCACAAAAGTAATCTCTTTTCATTATTTCCTAATGTATTTTGTCACCAGGGGTAGGACAAGCTCCCTTGGTTTCCAAGGTGGTGGTCTCAGAACACAAACCATTGCCCTTGGTTGAGGTTCAATAGGAATAGAAAAATCCAATATTTAAAGGGGTTTTCAGAGACTCAGCAGTTTGAGAAGGCACCAGCACTCGCAGTAGCGCTGCGGCCTTCTCTCAACTTTTCCTAGGCCATGTGACGTCACCTTCATCAGTCTCTTGGCTTAGGCACAGCTCAGCCACATATTAGTGAGTAGAGCTGTGATGCGATACCAAACACAGCCGCTATACAATGTATGTATGTAAGCACGGAGAAGGCTGCGCCGCTCACAGGATGGTGTTGGGCCCCTTTTTCTTTTGTGCAGTTGCACGGGCTGCATCTATGGTATGCCACTTGGGATCTGGTTATTAGTTCCCAGGTCAGGTCTAGCTTCTGCTAAACCTTAGGGGCCTGTTTTATTAGGCATTCATTATTGTGTCAAAGCTTGGCCCATCAGAGGATCCCCTGGTACTCTGGTGAGCCAGTCCAACCCTGGCTATGGTTAATATCCTGACCAGTGTCGGACTGGGGGGCCTCGGGCTCACCAGTAACAAATAATTCTGGGGGTAGAATGTAAATCTACATGTATATATTATTTGCTGACTCAGTGGCAGGCAGAAACAGGATACTACAAGACGATTGAATATGGGGGTCCCTGCAGCAAGTTCACGAAAGCAGGTCCTTGATGAAAGAGGATACTGGCCGGCCTACCTCTGTACCTACAAGTCGCCTATAAGCATACTGTAGTCAGTCTACTGTGCTACATGCCACTTGAACAGGGGGTGGGGGACTATGGGCCACATGTTACTTTGTGGACCATTCCAAGCCTAATCCTGAATACTGTTTGAGTAGAATGCTCAGTGGTATACCGCTGAGGAATGACTGACTGCAGTGGTCACATGCCATACAGTGACCATGGCATGCACTACTGCAGCCTGTAAACAAGCAGTGGCAGGAAGGCCAAACCGGTGGCACAGAGAACGATACTGAGAATGAGTTAAGTATACCAACATTTTTTAATTTTTCCCCTTTCAGGGGCATGTCCCATATTTTTTTGTATTATTTTGGACAATTGCTTTAATTTTTATTATGTCTTCAGTTTTCATATATAGTCCCAAATGAGCCCCATGCAGCCCTGAGCAAGACTATATACATAAAGACAACACTGAAATCAGAGCCGGATTAAGAGCATCATGGGCCTGGTGCTGAAGATTTTAATGGGCCTTTTTTTAGAAAATGAAAACACAACGCAGAGCAATTTTTTTATAACGCAAATAACGTGCATCTGTCATATGTTTTATGCATATGAAATCACCAGCAGAGCTGAATTAGCCTTTATTTAGCTTATTTTTTTTTTTTTAAATAAAACACTTCTGGGGGCCCAGAATGTGACATTGTTATCCCCATTCCCCACCATACCATTAATTACCTTGATCGCCCTCCTCTGCACCCGCTCCCGTTTAGCCATGTCCTTCTTATATACAGGGGCCCAATATTGAACAATACTCAATTTTAACACATTGGTGGGCCCAGTGCACGATTTTCATGATTTTATAATCTATTTGGAGATCATTAATTATACACAGTAGCATGCTATATGAAACATGGTGTTGTGAAATGGGTTTATACCCAATAAAACACATATGCAAAACTGCATGTAGAAATGTAAGCATCTTGATTAATGATAATGATTAGCAATGTTCCATAAATCACTCTCAAAAACACAAATTTTTGCATACATGTTGCAAAAATGCTATATGTAAAAGCTCCCACATTGGGAAAGGTTTGGACTCACGGGTGACGTCTTCTCTGATCAGAGTCATCCTCTTTTCATTTCTTTTCCATCTTGCTCAGATGATGATCACTATGCCGATACGTGATTCTGTAGAATTGGAAGGCAAACATCTTAGAAACAGCAGTTTTCCAGCACCCTTAGCATCTCTATACAAACACCCCATCTATAAGTGTCCAAAATGGTAATAGCACCCTCTTGTGCCCCCATACAGTAGGTAGATAATCACATAGTAAGTTAACCCCCCATTGAACAGGCAGGTAGGAAAAGCCTGCATTAACGATCCGATAATCCCCCAAGGCCCCAATAAGTAGGTCCTGACCCAATGACATATGTACAATAGGTGACCGTGAGACTTACCGCTCTATGAGTTGTTTTCTGGGGAGTATTCTATGTCACTGAACTGAAGGCTGCTGAACGCGACCCGGCAGGTGGCAGCACCGCACTTAACTGCAAGCAGAAAGAATTTTGAACATCCCGCGCACAGCAGCTGCCTTTCATTTACGTTTAGAGAAGGTGCAGGGCCCAGGGTAGGAGTCTGATATGACGACGCAGTGCGGCGCACACAGCTGACCTGTCACCTGACCTGTCACTGTCCTGGTGAGTTTTGTAAAGGGCCGGCCTGGGAGATTACTCCTTGCAGCGCTGGCCCTGTCATCATCGGACAGTCAGGTCTGGTCCTTTAAAGGGTTGTGGCTGCAGGGCGGCCGTCAGGCGACTCCAGCAAGGTGGCCTATTGTCCCCACTCCATCATGTCATCCCCCGCCCATTAATGTAGTACTGCTAATTGCCCATCCCCCTCATTTCTCCCCATCCATGTCACAGACTTGTCCCCAGACCATCATGTGAGACCCCCTCATTAATGTAGTACTGCTAATTGCACCCTCCCTCATTTCTCCACCTCCATGGCACAGACTTGTCCCCAGTCCATCATTGACCCCCAAACATTAATGCAGTACTGCTAATTGCACATGTGACATCTCCTCCCTATGGCACAGACTTGTCCCCACTCTCCCAGTCAATGATCCATCATGTCAGCCCCCCATTAAATTAGTGCTAATTTTTTCACATCCCCTTCCCCCAATGGCACGGACAGACTCCTCCCCACTTCCTAGACCCAGTCCATCATGTCAGATGCCTCCCCATTGATGTTATGCAAATTTTTCACAACCCCTCCCCAATGGCACAGACAGACTCCTCCCAGACCCAGTCCATCATGTCAAATTATGCTGCCCCCAAACCCCCCCATCATGTCAACCATCATGTCAAATGGTGCCTGCTGCTCCTAACCCCCGCATGTCAAATGCTGCCTGCTGCAGCTGCCCCCAACCCCACCCCCATCATGTCCATCATGTCAAATGCTGCCTGCTGCACCCCATCATGTCCATCATATCAGCTAATATCACCTCCCCCAATCATGTCCAGCATGTCAGCCAATATCACCCCCCATCATGTCCAGCATGTCAGCCAATATCACCCCCCTAATCATGTCCAGCATGTCAGCCAATATCACCCCCCATCATGTCCAGCATGTCAGCCAATATCACCCCCCCAATCATGTCCAGCATGTCAGCCAATATCACCCCCCAATCATGTCCAGCATGTCATCCAATATCACCCCCACCCCAATCATGTCCAGCATGTCAGCCAATATCACCCCCCCATCATGTCCAGCATGTCAGCCAATACCCCCATCATGTCAGGCTTGTCTTGTCAGCCAATACACCCCCACCCCGAAACCCACCCCACCTGCTACAAGCAACTCAGAGTCACACTCACAGTCTCAGCTCTGCCTCTCAGGACTCCGACACACAGCAGACAGGCAGCAGCAGTCACGTGTGCCTCTCTCTGGCTCAGGCTGCTGCTGTGAGAGACAGTGCCTGCGGCGCCACTCGTCTTGCCGGCCACGCCCCCAATTATCATGTGACCCGGGCCGGGTGAATATTATGAGCCAGCGGGGCAGCGGGGATGGATATGAGGCACACGCCGACCCGCCTGCAGCGCGCTGGTTCTTAAAATTAAATTAAAATTAAAAGAAACTTTTTTTCTGGGTGGCTGGGCCTGGGCCTATCTTCACACAGGGGCCTGGAGCAGCAGCTCCATCCGCCCCTATGTTAATCCGGCCCTGACTGAAATATTGCATTTGTGCAGTTTGTGAACTTAAAAACAATCTTTGTTTAATTGCTCCCTAAATGCTTATTTTTCTGTTCCAAGAATTTTCCGTTCAGTCAGACATCCTTGAGATCCAAACTATGATTTTTATTCCAGCCTGTGAAAATCTGATGAAAGACTCAATATACTCCTAAAGCGCTTTGTCGATTGTTCTGATTTATAACATCACATTTGACCCCTGATAATCCCATTCTTTCTTTTTTTTTTTTTCTGGAAAAGAGGTTTATACAGTAGCAACAATTAGCATAGTGTAAAAGGAATAGGATTATTGTAACCAGAGACAAGTATCGGTAGTTTCACACTGTCCTTAGGGTTGTCCTTCTAGGACAAATTTATGGAAATGCCATTAGGACTCAGAATTATCCTGTCTAGTGTTTTACATGGTTACTGCTGTCAGATCTTCGGCAGGTTGTGCTAAAAAAAAGGATAAACTAGGACAATCCCTTTAATATTTGCCCTTTAATCGCAACATCAGTATGTAAGTATATGGAATTAGATCTATAATGCTAAAATTATAGATGGTCCTTTCCATTTCACTTGTGAGGTATATTCCATTTCACGGTGTATTACCTCAGCCCATTACTCCCTGGGGTCGGTGCAGTGGAGGAGGGGCACCCTGTGTTCCCTCTGGGCACTGCTTATAGCTGTGAGCTCCCTGCCTGATGGTGGTTCGGGGTTGCCCATGTTGTTAATGTCCATGTAGGTGCTAGGCAGAGCATGTGTTGAAAATGCAATGGCCAGTATCTGGTGTTAAGAGTCAGAGACCGGGCCAGATGAAACTTAACAAGAGTCTCTCTTTACTATATTCAGGATTAAAGTTGTAGTATATCCAGCAGTAGTTTGTATATAATGCAAAGTCCTCCCAGATGTCCCAGTATGAGCTAAGCAGACGATTACAGCATTGGCACCTTAGCTTACTCTGGCTAAAATATCTTCTACGGGGATCTCTAGCTAATACCTGTGCTCTGGCAACCCTAGCTGTAGTTCCCACTATTCAGGGGTGAATAGGGTGTCTTAACTTGTTATCCCTCTGCGGCAGCAGGGTCTGGATCACCTTAAGCTGGGTTACCTTTCTGCCTCTCTCTCTTGCTGAAGTCATGCAAATCCTTCTCCTTTAGTTCTTCCTTTTTTGCATCTCCTGGCGCTTGTGTTGGTTGACAGGGGCTCAAGGGCCTGGAGCTGGAGTATCGGGGAGAGGAGTGCATGGAGACTGCTCCTTCTTCCTCGCTCTCTAAAGCTACTTTTACTGGAAACTTCTGGAGTAAAGAGGTGTAGCCAGTCCACACCTTGAGCTCCAGAGAGGGCTGGGCCAGGATTAATAACTCTGGCCTTGCCTGGCTCATGCTGGAACAACTGAGTGTGTAGTACATAGCATTAGCATTACAAACATTATATAACAAACCAGACTTTGCAGATACCCCCATGTCTTGCAGATGTCCCTTTCTATATTGAATCAAATTGTTCTATGGATACAAGGAATGAGAATGCACCCTGACTAAGTAAGGCCTCTTTCACACATCTGTGATGACATCTGTGACAAGATGGTCAGAGGTCTTCTGTGAAGATGTCCTTGAAGAATCCATGTTTAATCCGTGTGTCCATTTTTGCCATCCATGTGTCATCTGTATTCCACAGACACTGCTAGGCTGAACATTAATTTCAAGAGCATCTCCTAGCAACCATCATTGAAAACCACTGACCAAACTTGGATGGCATCTATGTTGCATGCACATCCATATACTATAATGAGCATGAGGGATCTGTACTCCCAGACAAAAACAAGGCATTCTTCTGTGGAGTCACCGTGGACCCATGTTCCGTGGAAAACCACTGAAGTGTGAATACACACATTAAACTCGATGGGTATGTGTGCTGTTGGTGAGGACCACCAACGGCCATCAGGTCCGTGATTCACTGAGGTGAGAAAGACACCTAAATTGCACAGTTGAGTTTCTGGTTTCATGATCAAATGACTATATGTAAAACGTCATCCAAGGATTCTCCACTCCACTGTGATCTGGCTCTAAGCCCAGCACACATAAGTGTTATTAGACAGCTATTCGATGACATAGTTACATGAAAACATATAATACTCTCGCAACAATCTGTTATATGGCCAATCTTGGGCCATGTATGCTTACCTGACTTTATATTTTACTTCATGATTGCTTGGTTTTACGGGATTTCAAGGACAAGGATTTCTAAGAAGTAAATCACAGAGGAACAGAAAACAATTTAGGAGATCACAAGAGGTTTTTTCCTCTAAAGGCTTGTGAGCCTAAATTATTCTACATATACCATTTCCTCTCTCTTGTTTTCCCAAGAACAAACTCCTCTTTTTATCTGATGTTCAGGCTCTTATCTGTAGTAAGGAGGATGCTATAAGTTCTCCAGGGAGAACAACAGGATGGAAAATTGTCCTGGTGATGCCTATCAGTCTTATTACAGTGCTATTAAAATTTCCTGTGGCCATGCAGCATCGGGTAATAAAATTATGGTTCTAAGTCCAAAGATTAATGTATACAAACCATATATATTCTGTACTGGTGGAGAAGGTAAGGCCCAGTTCACATCACCTTAATGGCCTCTTGACATATATGCGGGAAAAGCTCCTGACGTAAATGTCCAATAGAGGCCTATGATGGATTCCATAAAGTGGTAATGGTCACAAATACAATCCTAGATTAACCCCTTAATGACCACCCACTGTCTTCTGCCATCGCTGTTTTAGAATTAGCTGAGCATTTCTGTGAGCTGACCTGCTCTACAAACAAACTATAACTAAGAGCTGTAGTTCTTAAAGCAGCCTTTTGCTGTACAGCCAGGATTGGAGGTAGGTCCAGTACCAACTGTACCCGTCATAATACAAGTCTATGGGCAGCATAATGGATCCGTCCTGGTTTCCGTTATGCAGGACTGGATTCTTGCATAATGGATCCGTTATGCTGCCCATAGACATGTATTATGTAGGATCAAAACGGAATGCCTCTTAAAGGCTTCCGTTTTGACTTCCGTCTTATGGATTCCGTTATTTTCCGTTATAACGGAAAGCCATAATGGAACACATAACGCTGATGTGAACCCACCCTAACCCTTTGATTGACTGCTGCAGTCTGTGACTACATCATGATCAAAGGGTATTTTCTCCTCTGATTGGGTCCCAGAGATCTGATCAGAGGTTGGGTAAACCCTCGGCAGTCAGCTCTGGGGACCTAGCAAGGACTCCATGATTGTAAGTTTAGTAATTCGGCTGTTCGGACACACTAGTGTTGCCCTAACCACAGCCTGTGCCATAGAGACACAGAGCATAATATATTAGCATATAGGAGTATGCTAATACATTAAAAGTATAAAATAAACTTTTACAAAAAATTCCTTAATGGGATTTAAAAAATAGTAATAAAAAAAATCACAGAAAAAATGTAAATGCAAAAAGCTTGTAAAAATAATAAAAAAGTGAAAACTTAACTAAACGATATAACAACTAAAGATTAGGTCATTATTACAGTTTATTCAGTGTTAAATATGTACAGTATAAACAGTTGATAAAAAAATCAATGTCAAAAAACTTTTTTTTTCTATATTTATGACTAGTGTTGAGCGAATCGAGCTTCGGATCATGGATCTGAAGTCTATTCGGTCAAACACTTCGATATTAATGTTGTCTCCGTACAGCATTAAAATGTATTGGCTTCATGGAGCCAAACTTCTTTTCACCCAAAGTCGCGTGAGTCTTTGGTGAATTAATTCAGAATGTATTTCTGCATCTTTAAAAACATTTAAAATTAGGAATCAAAAGTTGGGTTTGGTAGATGCAGAAATGAATACCGAATTAATTCACCGAAGTCTCGCGTGGATGGGTTAAACGAATTTTGCCTACATAGAGGCAATATCTTTTAATGCTGTATGGAGACAAGTCTCCGACAGCATTAAAACCGGTGTTTGAATGAATCGACTTTGTATCTCTGTATACACTAAAACAGCACCATATAAAAGCTATTTCTCCCACATAAAAATAGGCCTCATACAGCCAAGTCAATGAAAAAATAAAAACATTACGGCTGGAAAGGCAAAAACTGAATAAATTAGCTGGATTTCTATTGCTCTAGATTAATGCTGCATTTACATGCAGCGATCAAGCACACAGTTGTCAGGAAGGAAGCAAACCCCTGACAACTGCCTGCTCGTTAGTAGTGGTGAGTATGTATTATATGTACAAGGTGCTAGGTAAGGAGATCTCCATAGAAATCACTAGACACACTAAGATACTGTATAACTCAGTTTGAAGAAATGCTGCATATGCAGTTTTCCTTAGACTTAGATTGAGCCAGCTACATATTTTCCATGGAAAGCCTGATTTCAACTTGTAGAATAGCTGCCACAAAATGACGTGGAAAGCCGGGTAGACATTTTTCAGCAGTAGTTAAATAGGCCAGCTGAATCTTCATTTCAGTGTACTTATGCCTTAAGAACAACAGGGTCACAGCACAGTATAGACCATGGAAGCACAACCTTTTTTTGTCTGAGGACCACATTGTCAGATTAAACTATTCCGAAAGCCCCCAATAAAACGTAAAGGGATATTACTTAGAAACTTAAATGGCATATCAAAAACATATGCCGTAAGTGCCTAGTAGGTGGTAGTTATACCTCCAGGACTCCTACCTTTTGGAAAAATGGGGTTACATTCTCCCCAGTGTCTCTCTCTCCGTAGCACTTTATGCAAGCTGTTGAAACAGGTGAGCATTTTACTACACCAGAGGCAGACTGTGAATTTAAAGTGGCCCTGGAAAAAACCTAAAGGTGGCCCCATGTTGTAGGCGGGTCCATGTTAACAGAAGGCAGGGCAACACAAATAGGCAGGGCCAACACAAGCCACAAGTAGGCAGGGACAACAGAAGTAGGCGGGGTCAGCAATACCATAGTGCAGCACAAAATACCACCCCAGCAGAGCCAAATACCATGGTGCAGCATAAAATACTGCCCTATCACCATACTGATAGTGATACAGTTGAATTTAGAAGGTCACCTGCGGCTGCTGGCCAGATGTGTAAATACCAGATGCTCTTAGTAATAAATAATGCCAAGAGCGTCAGATTGTTATGTACCGTGAGGAGGGCTCGGCGGTCCTCTGGACATAGACCCACCGGGAAATTTACCTGTATGGTCTATGGTCAGTCTGCCCCTGCACTACACCCATAAACTATAAAGAAGATAGCATGACCACTTCTCCATTTCATCTACTGCTTTCTGGAGGGCCACCCAGGGATCAGAAGACTCCCATTCTGCTGATATATATACAGTACAGACCAAAAGTTTGGACACACCTTCTCATTCAAAGAGTTTTCTTTATTTTCATTACTATGAAAATTGTAGATTTACACTGAAGGCATAAAAACTATGAAATAACACATGTGGAATTATATACATAACAAAAAAGTGTGAAACAACTAAAAATATGTCATGTATCATGACAGGGATACAATCCTGCGCCAGTCAAGAATGGATGAGAACCTGTCGGTTAACGGGGTGAAGGTGTCTATCTTCCCGGACTACTCTAACGAGGTGCAGAAGAAAAGAATGCGGTTTGTGGACGTTAAAAGGAGACTGCGGCTGCTGCAAGTTCAGTATTCCATGATTTTTCCAGCTAAGCTGCGTGTGGCAGCATTAGGATCCACGCAGTTTTTTGAGGATCCAGAGGAAGCGGCGCAGTGGCTGGACTGCCATGAAAGCCAATTGAAGGAGAAAGACTCCGCCACATGAGTAATAGCTGGGGATATCCCTAGGAGGCATTTCCTCGTTCGGCATTTGTTAGGCCGCTATGTTTCATGATTATACCTAGTGCTTACACGGGTTGGGACTGTTAACGTACAGTAAGATATATCCCGTGGGGAAAGAGTTATGAGGAGAAACCAGTTTGAAGTTAAGAGCTTGTGTTCATGTATAAAGCAGGGGTTGCGATGCCAGTGTATGTTTATCTATGATATATGCGATGGGCGGTGTGCTTTTCAAGCGCCCAGGGAGTAGATTCATAGAAGTTATTGCTTGTCTACGTTGTTCTGGGATGATTGGTTCTGGGAAGGGGGAGGGGTGGTCACTCCGGTGGAATGTGGGTTGGCGAGTTGAGGTTGCCTGTAACTGAATGCAAGCTGGGGAGTGTGGAGTGCTCCTGGATAAATCTTGAGAGACATCGTTTGTATGGCGGTTAGAGTGAATATTGTGAGTTGGAATGTGAGAGGGATGGCGGATGTGGATAAGAGGCGTAGTGTGTTTCAATACTTAGCGCGCTTTCAACCTGCAATTTTCTGCCTTCAGGAAACGCACCTCACAAGATCCACATTGAATTGGATGAGTAAGTCTTGGGTGGGGTATAGTGCCCATGCGGTATTTTCCTCGCACTCTAGAGGAGTTAGTTTTAGTACATAAGAACATACGATTTCAATGTATCTGGGAGCATATAGACGCTCTGGGGAGGTATGTCTGCATTAACTGCACTGTAGAAGGGAATCCACTATTGTTAGTCGCTCTGTATGCTCCACCGCCATTCACGTCCAGTTTCTTTAGGGAAATTCTGGATATCATTGCTCAGTACTGGGAGGTACCGTGGCTTTTGATAGGTGACTATAACTGCACACCTAATGATAAGCTAGATAGATGTCGCGTTGTGGGTCATGGCGGCTCACCGGGGAGCTCGGCGATCCGTAATATAATGAGTGAGGTAGGACTTATAGACGTGTGGAGATTTAAATATCCTAAAGCTCGCAGATACTCTTGTAACTCGTCCACGTATCATTCCCTATCGCGCATTGATTTGGCGCTGGGTAATGATAAGTTAATGCCTAGAGTGCTAGAGTTGGATTATCTGCCTAGATCTCTTTCTGACCACTCTGCTCTGCGGGTTACACTCAATATGGGACAGGGCTATAGTGGCCAAAGGCTGTGGAAATGCAATGCACACTGGTTGCGGGTCTTGGGTGATATGTCACGAATAACAGAGGGACTTAAGGAATACTTTGCCATTAATGAGGGGTCAGCGCCGCAGCATGTCATTTGGGACGCCATGAAGGCGTTCCTGAGAGGGGAATTGATGAAGGCCGTCCAGAGTCATAAAAAGAAAACTGAAGACGCGAAGGCGCATAGGGAAGTGGAAATGGCGGAGGTGGCATTTGGGGAGGCGCCGTCTGAAATAGCGGGACGGAGGTTAAAGAATGCACAAGATCAGTTGAAGTATCTTCTAATAAGGGCGGCTAATAGAAAACGGGAATTTTATAAACAACGCAACTTTTGTGAAGGGGAAAGTGTGGGGCATACCCTCGCTGTCATATCCAGGGCTCAGCAGGGTTCTACATATATTGCCGAGATGGTCAATGGGCAGGGGGAGCTACGCTCGGATTCGGGAGATATCCTGGATATCCTGTATGTATTTTACTCGGATCTATACAAGTCCAGATGTAGAGGTGTAGAAACTGAGGTGAAGGGGTTTTTGGATGCGTTGAGCATGCCTAGGTTGTCCGCTGAGGATCGCGTATTGCTTGAAGGCCCGTTTACTATAGAGGAATTACAGGAGGCCCTGACAGATATGGCAAATGATAAGGCCCCCGGAATGGATGGCATTCCGGTCGAGGTTTATAAGCAGTTTCAGGATGTCTTACTACCGGAATTATTAAAAGTGTATAATTACTCATGGGATGTGGGATCTCTGCCGCCATCAATGAGGGATGCCCTGATTGTGGTGTTACCAAAATCCGGGGAAGGACCAGAGACAGCCTGAATCCTACAGACCTATTTCACTGTTGACAGCGGATGTGAAATTGCTGGCAAAGGTGTTGGCGAGGAGACTGTCCAGGGTCATACTTAGTGTTATACATGCAGATCAAACTGGGTTTATGCCCCAAAAATCAACTGCTATTAATATTCGTAGGATATTTGCGAGCATGCAGATCCCGGCGGACAATTTGGGTGACAGGGCGATATTGTCGCTCGACGCAGCCAAAGCCTTCGACAGCATGGAGTGGGGGTTCCTTTGGGAAACATTGCGGAGTATGGGCTTTGGTCATAAATTTATTAAATGGGTGCAGGTGTTGTACGCCTCTCCTAGAGCCTGTATTAGGGCTAATGGAAATGTGTTGTCGTTTTTCCATTTAGAAAGAGGTACCAGGCAGGGCTGCCCGCTGTCACCCCTTTTATTTGCTATTGCCATCGAGCCATTGGCGGCGGTGGTGAGGCAGTCCTCATATATACAAGGGTTTAAATATGGTAATGTGGAAAATAAAATAGCTATGTACGCGGATGACACGCTGCTTTTCTTGGGGGATACCTCTGGTTCGATAACGGGGGCGATGTCACTACTGACAGTGTATGGAAGACTGTCAGGGCTTGCTATTAACTGGCAGAAGTCTGCTTTGATGTTTCTGGATGGGCAGTCATGTTCGGTGACAGCTGAAAGGCATCGTATACCATGTGTGCCATCGTTTAAGTATTTGGGTATACAGGTCTCGAGCAAGGTCAAGGATTTTGAGGAGCTCAACCTGGTGCCGTTAGTGCAGAAATTTAGAGCTAAAGCCAAGACGTGGAGCAAACTGTTTCTGTCGGTGGTGGGCAGGGTTAACTTGCTGAAAATGATCATGATGCCACAGTTGTTGTACTTCCTCCAGAATGCACCTGTATGGATTCCCCCAGTTAAATTCTGTCAGTTTAACACCATTTTTAGAGACCTAATATGGAAAGGAGGAAGCGCAAGAATTAAATTGGAAACGTTGCAATACCCGAAGATGCTGGTGGTTTGGCGGTACCAAATCCATGGGTGTATTATATTGCAGCTCAATGTCAACATTTTAAGGGCTGGGGAGATGGATCGGTGCAGGAAATGACAGGAAGTATTCTGAGGCATGTGACTGGGCGGAGGGACCTGCTGTGGATTCTGGAGGGAGATACACGTCAGATGAGTGCAGAGGGGATCTATATGATAGGGATGATGGGGAAGATATGGGGTAAATTGAAAGAGCTGAAAGGAGTGGCGGACATGAATGCTCTTACTCCGATTTGGAAAAACTCCAAGATGTCTGAATTTGAAAAGTTGTCAGGATTTCAGAAATGGGAGACGAAGGGGGTGGTTCGCCTAGGTGACCTTGTGAAGGACGGGTGGTTTAAAACCTTTAGCGAGATACAGACGACGTATAATATTCCTAAGCAATGGTTTTTCCAATATCTACAAGTGCGTCATGCATATGATCAGATGAAGAGTAAATGGTCGCAGATAGGCAATGTGGAGGGGCTTCATAAATTGATATTATTCGGGACAGCTAAGAGAGGGTTAATATCAGAAGTGTATGGAGTGCTATTGGATAAATTTCTGGAGAGGCGCCCCTTGACCCGCATGAAAAAATGGGAAGATGACGTGGGAGTAATAGAAAAGGGGAAGTGGGAAGATATTTTAGAGGCAGTGCCAAGGTCCTCTCTGAGCGAGCAAGGGAAACTGTCCCAATTGTTTATTATCCATAGGGTATACAAAACACCGGTGTTCCTGAAACGCATTGGGATTAGATCTAGTGCTAATTGTCCGAGGTGTGATTTGGAACCAGCGGATCTTTTCCACATGCTCTGGAGGTGTCCGCTGATAGTGAACTATTGGAAGGAAATATTGCAGACTATTTTCCAATCAATGAAGGTACAGGTAGCACTAGATCCAATTATTTGCTTACTGGGGTATGTATCGGAACTTCATACTAACGAACAACAGAAAATTGCAGTTGGCCGTTTGTTGTATGTGGCCCGAAACTGATAGCTTTACACTGGATCCAGTCGTCCCCGCCCACTCGGGGTGAATTTATAGATAAGGTGAATGTTATGTTGATTCATGAGAAAGCAACATTTGTTAAGA
This sequence comes from Bufotes viridis, assembly GCA_033119425.1. Taxonomy (NCBI): domain Eukaryota; kingdom Metazoa; phylum Chordata; class Amphibia; order Anura; family Bufonidae; genus Bufotes; species Bufotes viridis. The sequence goes on from CM065589.1 coordinate 194,703,716, forward strand.
GAGGGTGTCCACAAAAATTTGAGAAGCTATGGAATGCTTGGCTGCAGGCTAATACCTTTAGTATGTAAGTCAGGTTGTGAGAGATATGGGGTTCCTACCGGAGTGACCACATGGGGGTGGGAGGGACGGGGGGAGGGAGCTAAGGTAGCAGAAGGGGTATACTGTGCAGCTATTGAGTTAATTCTGCTATTTGTCTGCTATTGCATTTTGATGTGTACCATTGGAATGTATATGACAGTGGAAGAGATGTGTCATTCAGATATATTGTCTGTTAATGCTATGTAAATGTATACCTGTTTTGCTCCAAATACATTAATTAATAATAAAAACAATTTGATCAAAAAAAAAATATGTCATGTTCTAGGTTCTTCAAAGTAGCCACCTTTTTCTTTGATTACTACTTTGCATTGGCATTGCTTGACATTCTCTTGATGAGCTTCAAGAGGTAGTCACCTGAAATGGTTTTCACTTCACAGGTATGCCCTGTCAGGTTTAATAAGTGGGATTTCTTGCCTTATAAATGGGCTTGGGACCATCAGTTGCGTTGTGGAGAAGTCAGGTGGATACACAGCTGATAGTCCTACTGAATAGACTGTTAGAATTTGTATTATGGCAAGAAAAAGCAGCTAAGTAAAGAAAAACGAGTGGCCATCATTACTTTAAGAAATAAAGGTCAGTCAGTCCGAAAAATTGGGAAAACTTTGAAAGTGTCCTCAAGTGCAGTCACAAAAACCATCAAGCGCTACAAAGAAACTGGCTCACATGCGGACCGCCCCAGGAAAGGAAGACCAAGAGTTACCTCTGCTGCGAAGGATAAGTTCATCCGAGTCACCAGCCTCAGAAATTGCAGGTTAACAGCAGCTCAGATTAGAGACCAGGTCAATGCCACACAGAGTTCTAGACACATCTCTAGAACAACTGTTAAGAAGAGACTTTGTGAATCAGGCCTTCATGGTAGAATATCTGCTAGGAAACCACTGTTAAGGACAGGCAACAAGCAGAAGAGACTTGTTTGGGCTAAAGAACACAAGGAATGGACATTAGACCAGTGGAAATCTGTGCTTTGGTCTGATGAGTCCAAATTTGAGATCTTTGGTTCCAACCACCGTGTCTTTGTGCGACGCAGAAAAGGTGAACGGATGGACTCTACATGCCTGGTTCCCACCGTGAAGCATGGAGGAGATTGTGTGGGGGTGCTTTGCTGGTGACACTGTTGGGGATTTATTCAAAATTAAAGGCATACTGAACCAGCATGGCTACCACAGCATCTTACAGCGGCATGCTATTCTATCCGGTTTGCGTTTAGTTGGACCATCATTTATTTTTCAACAGGATAATGACCCCAAACACACCTCCAGGCTGTGTAAGGGCTATTTGACCATGATGGAGAGTGATGGGGTGCTGTGCCAGATGACCTGGCCTCCACAGTCACCAGACCTGAACCCAATCGAGATGGTTTGGGGTGAGCTGGACCGCAGAGTGAAGGCAAAAGGGCCAACAAGTGCTAAGCATCTCTGGGAACTCCTTCGAGACTGTTGGAAGACCATTTCAGGTGACTACATCTTGAAGCTCATCAAGAGAATGCCAAGAGTGTGCAAAGCAGTAATCAAAGCAAAAGGTGGCTACTTTGAAGAACCTAGAATATGACATATTTTCAGTTGTTTCACACTTTTTTGTTATGTATATAATTCCACATGTGTTAATTCATAGTTTTGATGGCTTCAGTGTGAATCTACAATTTTTATTTAATGAAAATAAAGAAAACTCTTTAAATGAGGTGTGTCCAAACTTTTGGTCTGTACTGTACATGTCCCAGAGATGACCACACAACGAACCATTCTTTTTTACCTGTGCCTGCTCCCACGCTATGCGTCACTTTTCTCTGACATGGAAAAGCTAGACACAGTCTAGCATACCTGTGACCAGATGGTTGGGGGCTGCACAGAATGGCATTGTGGGCCGCAGGTTGCGCACTGCTGGTATGGATTCATAGGATGTACATATACCAGGGGTATCAGGGGTAAATTTACTACATGTGACAGCTGTACCACCTTAAATGAAAATAACAGTGCAAAGGGAGCATGAGAGAAAAGACCTGGGTGTCAGTACAGCCTAAGGACTCTGCTTTTGTTGGGTGGTTTTAATTCCAGTTGTATATGGACATTTGAAACTATACCAACTGTATGCAAATGTATGTAGCGGTATTCTGGTCTTTTTTTTTGGAGTGGACTCCAGTCATATCATCTGTTTAGCAGTAAATTGTATAACATAGTGTATCATTGTACATTTCTAGATTTGCTTCTTGTACATTTGCACTGACATAATGCTCTGTTTCTTGTCTGTGCTCTCTCGTTGCATGTCATGTTGAATAAACCAGTCATTTTATTCAATTACTGGCTGAGACTGTGACTGCGCATTGTCAAACTTTTCTTTCGTGCTGCATTCAATATGATATCACATATCAACCAACAGACCTGACAGTATACGATATTTAAAGCTCCTCCAGAGAATGGTTCGGAGAGGTAATTGGTTAATATAAAGAAATCCTAAACCAAGCGCTAAATATTCTCAGGCCAAAGGAAAGACATAGTAAATGAGTTCTATTTCCCCACTTCATAGCAAGAGGGTTAAAAGTCTCCGCCTCTGGATCCAGAAGGATGCACAGAAAAGGCAGGAGGGATTTTATATTTTAAGGGCTGAGCTTACATCCCCCTTTTCTTTCCCTTAATGAAAACAGTCTGCATGAGAGGGAGTTGGGAGACTGGCTATAGCAGCAGCAGAGCCTGCTTACAAGACTGAGACATACAGTAAGTTATCAAGCGCTTTACTTTCTGACTTCAAGATGACTATAGGGGAAGGCATGCGTCTGTATATATACAGCCTAATTCTTAAGTGCGTCTTAAGACACAGCTGGCGTATGCCTTGCAGGCAATTTTTTAATATTATCTGGAATTCAAATGCCTTTGGTAAGTGAAGTTATTTTACTGTGCACTTAACCATTAAATGCCAGATTTCAGAAAAGTCTTTTACACACAAAGTATGACTATTTAGCTATAGGAGAACCATTTATTTATACTTTTTTACAGCCTGACATGTTATTAGCATTGTATTGTGCTTCCTGAATGTTTTTCTTACTATTTAGTTGGTTTATGAAATCGGAAAGCTGTGGTTTCCACTCTTAACATAACTGGTAAGATCCATTCTCAAATGGTTCCCATTGACTTATGGCATAGAGATATCTCTTGAGCTTTCACTGGTCCTGGTGTTTTTGATAGTAATACTATTCTATTCTTGCTTTCAAAACCATCAGAACCCATACAAAATGGAAAACATCGGAATGTGAACAAAGCCTTAGCGGAATTATAACACTACACGGTTTAAGTCATAAATCAAAAAGTAATTATTGGATCGTATTGATATTTGCATTCAAATTGTCTGGGTGTAAAATATTTGTCCGTCAAGTATTAGAGATCATGTGAATCAGCTTTTGGGTGACTTTCATTGACTTCTGTGCTTTTTTCAACCTTCTACTTGACTCTATCATAAGAAAGCTTTCTAAAAAACGTAAATGCATAAACTTGTCCTTTAGCTTTTGCTGACGGGGTGAAAGGTATGAAGCATTTACATTATGGCGATCAATGACTCCTCCAAAGACACATTACAATCTACCTATTCCAAGTTCTGTGAATGGAAGACAAAAACAGACTTGTATACTCTGCTCGTTTTCTGAAAGCTACACTGAAATGTTAGACACACCTCCCATATACTGCCTTCCTCCAGATGTGGAATGCTTTCTCCTTCCCAACTGGTGAGGCTAGGATCTGGAGTCTCAGGGGACAGTACTTTACAACAAAAGGGCAAACGGAGCCCAGATGTGGTAGGCACACAGCATTTGAAAGGGGGCAGGGCTACAATTTCTGGGCTTGCTCCTCTACTGAAGTGTATTTCAGTTGGAACATTTTCCACAGAGGATTTGTAAGGGTCTTTGACAGGCAGTATATTGATTTTATGGTCTATAACTGAGCAGTTTGGTTATCCAGCCCTCCTACCATTCATTATAGGACTAGAGTTTAATAATAAATTTACAAGTCTGAGATTATATAAATTCCAAGAATACATTTTTTAGTGTAATCTTGATTTAACGCTTATCAACCTCACGTCCACGAGTCTACATTTTTTTCCAAAAAGTTATAAAGTTGACAACTGCTTTAAAGACCCATATATAATATATTGCTGTGAAAATGTCTGGATAACAATATATAAGTGATAGTTTATTTCTCTTACAAAAACTGCACTTGGCTTTTAGTAGAGAAAAGGCAAAACTGTGTTATATATTTTTTTTAAACTGTTGCGTTTTAATTGCGTTTTTTAGGGTATGAAATTATGTATCTTTGCTATCACTTTAGCTTTTTAAATTTTCAATGATCTTCTTCTTAACAGAGTCTGAACCACAGAATGACCATGGGATTCCCTATGACCCTATGTATTGTCCTTGCTGTTACTTGTCCCAAAACTTTGGCTCGATACACCACAGAGTCTGAATATGCAAGTGGAGAGGGAGAAGTCCCAACTTTAGTTTCTCCTACTCAAAACGTGGACTTGGGTGAACTTACAACAGAAAATTCCATAAAAAATGGGAATGGCACAACCACCAATTTCATGGATAGTGTAACTAAGTTGTTAAAAGAGTACATGTTGCTCATTATCGTGGTGGGTTCTTTAGTCATCTTGCTCATATTTATAGTTTGTACAGCAGTGATTATGAGTCATAAACGCAAAGCATCTGCCTATTACCCTTCCTCATTCTCCCACAAAGAGTATGTCAACCACAATGACACAAGCGGAGGAGTAAAGTCCTTTAATGAGATTCCCGAAAAAGTCCAAAATTCTAAAACTGAAGAAGTTGTAGACTCAACCAAACAACTACAAGCTGATATCATTAATGCAGCACAGAACCTTAAATCTCCAGCCAAATGTGCCAACATCAAAGAAAATGAAAAAGTTCCAGATGAACCCAAAGAAACCACAGAGACATCTAATGAAGAAAACAAAGAAGAAGCCACTAGCAACAAAAGTGAAGAAAATGTCAAAATCCAAGAAGAATCTCCAAGTGAGAAAGTGGATGAGGCTCCATCAGAGCCTCCTGAGGAACCTAAACCAGCAGGTGAATCTCCAGAGGCCCCAGCTGAGGAAAATGTTCCAGCAATTAAAGAAGAAGCTTCTGGAACTGTGGAAGAGGCAAATCCTGTGCTGCCTGAGTGCGGAACAAAAAAAACCTGTCCTTGTGAAAGTAAAGAATCTGAGCCAACCCCAGAAAAATGTGGGGTGTAAAATAAATATTAGTAGTAAAAGACATGAAAATGAAGTCTAACTTGAGGTAATATGCAGACGGTTCTCTGTGTAACCCAGAAAGCAGGTGTTATATCCACAGACAATGAATTATAGCACTTAACCGTACACCGCAGTCATGAACTTTTTGTTATTTTTTCTGGTATGTTTCAGAAATAGAGCAAAGATGACTCCACACAGATATTCTTATTTTTTATGTACAGTAATGACTCTGTAAAGCGGAGAGTTAAAGTAGTAGTGTTCATCCAAGTTTAATTTATGGCTCACACTGCAATTACAATGCATAATCAATTATATTAGGCAACGGTGACCTAATCTCTATATACTTTAGCTGTTTTTCCACATGCATAAGAACCTTTTGCATGGATCTGAATTGCCTCTTATTTGCTTATATTATATATCAACTCAAACGTGTACAGTTCATTTGATCTACAGATTCATATTCAAAGCCTCTGGAAAATAAATAGGCAAATGAAAAATACTGCTTGAAGTGTAAGATACTATGGTTAGTTTTTTTTTCTTTCCATTCTATTGATCCATTTCAATAAATTTATAGGGGGGGATTATACCTGCCAGATTATACTTGGCACGAGTTGCACTTTTACGCTGCCCTCACCACTTTCAAAAAAGGGTGTTTGGAAAGGGCGGGGAGGGGTTTCATTTGCTCCAGTTGTCTGGCACATGAGAACAGAAATCTATGGCAGCTCAGAGCTGTTGTAGATTTTATTCTGGAGCATGGACTGCTGGATGATGTGCATAATTTAAGACAAGGCATGCGCCTTGTCATAAATTAGGCGTATCCTCTGGCAGTGCAAGAGGTTTCAAAGACCGGTGTGAAACCAATCTTTGATAAATCTCGACCATAGTGTCTGTCAGCAGTTTTGTATTAGGGACCAGGAAGAGCAGGCAGCATGGAGAGTGTGAATATGAACTTTTATCCTGCCAGATTCTGATCCTGTAAGTGTCCATGGGGCAGTACTTTAGGCAATTTTGTGGAACAGGTGCGGACCCATTCACTTCAATGGGGCTGCAAAAGATTCAGACAGCACACCGTGTGCTATCCGCATCCGTAGTTCTGTTCCGTGGCCCCACCAAATAGATAGAGCAAGTCCTATTCTTGTCTACAATCGCAGAAAAGAATATGCATTTCTATCATAGGGCTGGCCGTGTGGGTTCTGAAAAATGCGGAACGCACACGACCAGTATCGGATCGTGGATCCACAATTTGCAGACCACATACACATGTAGCTTTACTGTGAAGTGCTCTCTGCATTGATCTGCCACACAGCCCCTCCCCTCTACAATGAGTGACAGCTGTAGCATCCAATCACAGAAACAACTACATTTGTCACTCAGAGGGGAGGGGCTGTGAAGAGCAGTTGACAGTGAAGCTATGCTGCCTCTGTACTTGCAGGAGCAAAGCCAGGTAGAACAAAAGTTCATAGTCACACTGCTCCTGATAATAAAAGTCCTGCAAAAAGTATGTTTGTCCTCCTCTTCCCGATCCATACATAGTGATATCAGCAGTTTAGCATGGCATATGCGGCTCTCCTCATTCACTGCTATAGGACATCTGAAAATAGCCAAATGTACTTACTCAGCTTTTTATGGAAGCCCTATATCCTGTGGATATGTCCAGGTGGGAATACCCATTTAAGGGTTCAAACTAATGTACAGGGCCAGCATCAAGCAAACCTGGGCATATGCAAAGGCCTGGAGTTATACAGGACCCACTGATATACTGACATCTGTGACTTATACCATCACCATGCAAACAAGTCAGTATGATTATGGTGTGAATTTACAGTCACATCCATATGATGTGGGGTTTATTTTTCAGTTTAGAATGAAGGAATAGATCCATGCAAATTCTGAGTTGGACCCTGTGAACAGCTATGCAGACTGGTGTATAGGCCCCATATAGCCTGAGCCATTTATTTCAACTTGGATGCAGCTGTTTGCAGCATGTTAAACCTCATTTTTTAAGAAGGCAATGCTGTTATTATGAAATGTTCTGCTTTACACAGTAAATTCTTCATACAGTATATATATATATATATATATATATATATATACATATACAGTATATATATACACATATACACGCACACAGTATTTTATAGCAGCCCTCCGGTTAAGGGGAAAAAATGAACACATTAACTGGGGAATGGACAGAACATTTATATGGTAACCTTTTAGTGGCAGATCCACTAATTCTCAGGCGACACGTTTTTCAGACTATCTGCTATACAATGCGCATCTGTAGCCCAAGACATGTCGTACTTGTCCAGCCCTGCCCTTGGATTGGCCAGAACAGTTCACGTCAGCAGTGCTGGCAAATCCAAGGGCAGGAGAAGACATCTTGGGTTACAAAATGCACAGAATGCAAAGGGCAGTCTGAAAAGTGGTGCAGCCATCTTGGATGGCAGAAGAGGAGACCCAGAATTTGAAACTCTGGCAGGTATTTCAAATGAGAAATTCTATTGCATAAGAAAATCCAACATCCAACCAAGGGTGATTCCATGTTGGAATGTTATTTTTCATGTTTTTTTTATTGGACTTCTGCAACGGATTTGTACCTTGAAATGCAATAGGTCTACCAGCAAATTACCCCCATCAAATTTATATTCCAGGTGGAAAAATCAACTTCCTTTTGAAGAGTAACGCAGATTCCCATGAAAACAAGATTCAAAAACAATTTGAAAATCATAGGGCTCTGACGTGGATTTCACATGGATTTCTGCATGGAATACGTGCATAGCTGTGCACGAAAAAAAAGCCACGTGCACAGGAGTTGATAGTGTTATAGATAGAATTAAATAGAAATAGTTACTTAGGCTGAGTTCACATCATCGTTATTTTTCTGCTCTTTTGATGGATCAGAACGGAAAAATAACGGTGATGTGAACCTGGCCTCAGAGGTTATGAGTGTAGTTCCCTTCAGTAGGCCTAGTTAGAAACTAAAACTAGATATAATAAATGTATTTATATTTTTGCATATACTTTTCTACAGGTGATAAATAATGTATTTATATAAAACAAAACACATTGGACGGCATTCATTATCAGACGGTGATCACACAGGATGGATAAGGGTGTAACTAAGCTTTTTAAGGAAGGCTTACAATTTTTGGTGCTACACAGTAATGGATGACTTTAAAGGGGTTGTCACAGTGATGGCTAACCTCCGGCACTCCAGCTGTGGTGAAACTACGACTGCCAGCATGCTCTATTCATTTCTGAGGAGTTCTGACAACAGCCAAGCCAGTGTACATCTTGGGAGTCGTAGTTTTACCACAGCTGGAGTGCCGGAGGTTAGCCATCACAGGTCTAGGATTTTGGTATAGACTATAAATATCAAATTGACACCTCAAACTCCTGCCAAACGGTTGTTTAGTTGTAGTTATGGTACCAGAACTACAAAGCTCAAGTGTATTGTGTAGTAGAAGGAGCTGATAACTGCTGCGCAAGTGAATGGAAGCAACACTGCAGTTACCATGCAGATGCCAAAGCTACAACCAAACAGATGACTGGAGGGTGTGCAGGGTGTGGGACCCCCGCCAATCTGAAATCGATGGCCTTTCCTGAGAATAGCAAATCAATATCAGAATCCCGGACAACTTTTTAAGGGCTATATCCACCATCAAAACAATTTTTTTATTGTCCTGGTTTATCTGAAATGAGAAATGAATCAACTGTATAGTAGGCTGCAACTAAAATTTCCTACCGTTTTCTTTCTACAGGTCTATACAGATCTATGAGTCTCCATGGCAACAGACAACAAAAGGATCCTGTAAAGTAGCGCTAAAAAAACGTAGCAGCGTAGCCCAGGCCTCTACCCTGCAGCCACAGTCCTCCCTTCTATGTGTCCCTTACATCTTGCAACCCTACCAAACATACGTTAGTATGAAGTAGGGGGAAAATGCAAAGAAACATGACTACAGGTTGAGACTATACAGAGTTTGTTTGTTGTCTGTTACCATAGAGACACATTGACCCAGATTTGCTAACGTGACTGTGCCTTGAATCTATCTATAAAAGTTGAGCAATTGGCACCATTTTTTTTCAAGCTTACTTGAAAAGGGGTTGGAGCTTAGCAGCAGGGTGCGGGACTTTATCGAAAAGGGTTCAGAGCCTAAACTGGAATACCTGCCACTAACTAGGCCAACCAATAGATGGTGTAAACTTGGATATGCAATCTGAACATGTCAGATTACCATACAGCTTGAGCCACCGTGATAAATCTGCCACATTGTAGGGTACGGCTACATGGAGACATGCGTCATTTTAGCTAATGCTTGTCAATGGTGTTGTAATGCAACAAGCAACATGCTGCAACTGCAAAATTCGCTTGAAATTCAGACGTCTGATTTTGTGTTGTACGTCTTAAGTCCCACGTAACGTTTCCTCCATTGATTTTAATGAAAGTTGGGTGTAACATGCAACCCACCTGGTTGTATTTCCACAGCCAAATCACAGTTCTAAAATAGCAGTGCGACAGCAAGCTGCAGACAAGTCGCACATAATTTTGTTGCCTGACTTTTCTGCGTCACATGTCACTATGCAGCCATACCTTTAACTTGTCCAAGTTTACCCTGTGTAACTAATAGTAAGTTGTAGCCATTGTTTGCATAGGAGCAGTAGAAACAAAGGGGGAGATTTATTAAACTGGGCTAAAGTAGAAATGGCTTAGTTGCCCATAGCAACAAATCAGATTCCACCTTTCGCTCCTTTAAAAGGTGGAATCTGATTGGTTGCTATGGGCAACTAAGCCAGTTCTACTTTACCCCAGTTTGATCAATCTCCCCCAAAGTTTTAATCAAAGGGGTTTCTCACAATACAGATGTATCCTCTATCCACACGATAGGGCATAAGAATCTGATTGTTGCGGTCCAACCCCTGGTAAACCAGCCAATTGCAAATTTGCCTCATTAAGCCATAAAATACATATTGTTGTGAAGGTGGACATGGCCTTTAATCTATGACTCTATCTAATGCTTAAATACATATATCTGTACATACTATGTTGTTAAACATGAGTTATTAGTAATAAAACATTTGAACTCACCCACTTCTGGTGAATGAGAATATTATTTTACACGTTTCCTATTTTAGAGAATGATTGTGCTTTTCAGTTGTTGCCCTGAGTGTACCTATTCGAGTGTATACAGAGATGCCCGACTGGGACGACTCCTTGTAAATGCACCGGCTCACCGCTGCTGTTGTGACGGCAAGCAGGTAAACAATGAAGAGAAGGCAGCGCTGCCGTGGCACACGCCTTCTCTTCAACCAGCTGAACGGTTGGAGTGCCGGGTGTCGGACCCCAGCCGATCTAATATTGATGACCTATCCTAAGGATAGTAGTCAACCGTTACCCCTATACAGGGATCCGGACATCTTTGCAGGGTAACCACCAGGCCACTACTGCCTGGAGTAGTCTGTGTGTGATTGACTGCTGACCTACTGGGGAGACAACATGAAGAGCACTGAGGTGTCAGGCCAAATTGTAACCAGGGACAGGCTGAGCTCAGAGCTGGTGGAGTTCACACTATATGGTAAATGGTCCAAGGTCAGTGCAGGCAGTGAAGGGTCAATACAGAAGGTCAGATCAGGCAGGGGAGAGGATGCTCAGAATCCAGAAGTCCATACATCAGCAGACCATACACCTTTGCAGGATACTAGCATGCTTGGAAACCTATTGCTCAGGCACCTCTCCACAAAGGAAGGTGCCTAAATTACCCCAGAGTTGCCAGCCAATGGCTGGTAAAGATTAAACTGCATGTGCTCTGTCCCTTTAAACGGGTTTTCCCGAGACTTTAATACTGATGCCTCAGGATAGGTCATCAATAGGGATGAGCGAATCGACTTCGGATGAAAGATCCGATGTCGATTCGCATAAAACTTAGTTTCAATACTGTATGGAGCAGGCGCTCCATACAGTATTAGAATGTATTGGCTCCGATGAGCAGAAGTTATTACTTCACGAAGTCTCGTGAGACTTCGCATAATAACTTCAGAAAGTGATTTATATTGTAAAAAAAACATTTCCCGAACTCGGGTTCGGTTCTAAGTGGTACCTTTTTTTGGACGGACAAATAGTCCTGGACCTGAAATGGTAAAAGAAAGGCACCAAAACAGTTCACAAAAGAGACACTATAGAATAAAAAAAAAAAAAAAAAAAACTCAAACACTCCTAACAGTTTCCACATCAATGTGAAAGTGGTCCAACAACAGGTAAAGTTCATGTAAAATCTCTACCATGCCCCTTCACATTCTCTAGATGTTTATAAAGAAGCTAGAGACAGGCCAATATAAACAGCAAGCTCAGCCAAGATACTCTAGCAGTGACAAAATGCCTTAAAAATCCTTCTCTGGGAAATCAGAAGGAAGAGTCACATCATTTACGTACAGCTTTAACACTTGTTACATTTCCTTTTAAGGGGTATTCCTATCTGAACATGCATGGTATGTCTATAGGATATACAATAACTGCCTACAATAGTTGTAGTTCCCACGTCTGGGACCCTCACCATCTCAAGAATAGGGCCCAATCTTGCGCCACTAACCCGAGCAGTTTTGTGAGAAGTGGCCCTGCTTTTGAGATAGGTGTGGGACCCACACCTATTGGATATTTATAAAAATGCCCAAATGGGAACAGCACTTAAACCTGTTCCTTCTTACCCATTATCATATTATTTAAAGATTTCATTCAACAGCAGTAGAAAAAAAAAAACACAATGAAGACATAGGAAAGCTCAAGGAAATTAGGCTTTAAGGAATGTAGATCTTCTAAAGGTCTCATCTATAAATATCCATATATCACATTTTCATCATAGTTTTGTTACGTGGCAGACCTAGAGTTTGTGCATATTTTAAGCAGGACTAGTGTGCTGTCCTATGCTGCAGCTTTATTCGAAATGCTATGATTTCTGCTGTATCAAAACCTCATTCCTGACCCTCTTACTGCGTGTTTCAATGTGTTTTCCCCCCTCTTGTACATTTTGGTGTACATAAAGCTTATTAACTTTTACAGAGGGAAAGAAAAAAAAGGATTCAGCTTTTTTTTTAATGTTCACCATGTGGTTTAAATGACAATGTATAGTTATTTTTTTATTATGGTACAATAATTTAGCAGAGTCATGTCAAATACATGTCAAAGTTTAACAGGGGTACTAAAAAGGCAAATCTGGGGACCATTATTAGGCTCTTCCCTGCCACAGAAACCATCAATCACATGGTGGCCAATGAGGTAATGGAGGGAGCCTCCTTCCTCTAGTAATTACTTACATGGGATTAAATGGCCAGGATCAGAGTAATTGCCAATCCCAGCCATTGTTACAGAGTGGAGTGTTGGTTGTAATATACTGTACATGTGCAGGAATTACCCGTATTTTCCGGTATATAAGACGACCCCCTACTTTTCCTGTTAAACTATGGGGTTTGGGCTATACTCGCCGTATAAGACTACCCCGGTTCCAACGCACACCAAATAAAAATTAACAGACGATTCGAGCATGAGAAAACCACTGAGAGCAGGGAGAGAGGGCTGCTTCAGGAGCGACTGGCCGGGGTGCAGCGCACGGTGGCTCCGCTAGAGGGCGCCTGTCCCTGAAGCTGGAGGAGGACAGCTTCTCCAGTCCGGCTAGGAAGTAAAGAGGACCTTTCACTGGTCCAACAAATGTTAGATAATGATATATATACCGTATGTGTAGATCGGCGCTTAGGGATAATAGTTAGTGCAGGGAGATCCCTGAGCGCCACTCTACACATACATCATTATATAACAATCGTTGGACCAGTGAAAGGTCCTTTTAAGTTTTCGCATGCAGTATACCGGCGTATAAGACGACCCCTGGCTTTTAAAAAGATTTTAATGTGTTAAAAAGTAGTCTTATACGCCAGAAAATACAGTACTTGCTCCACTGGGTGGAGGTCTGACTTCTGGAACCACCACCGACCTCCATAATGGGAACCCAATTATAAATAACTCACACAACTCACCTTCCAAACACCATGTTTCTCCTTTATTAAACATTATAGCAAGTAAAGCAAAAAAAAATAATGGGAAATTCACCCATCGCACAACCGAAAATCTATATGTATTTCATTTTCTACTTTTAGAATCCACTAAGAAACATGTAAAAATGTGTTCTATATATTTTAGGGCAGAAAAAAGCAGTGCCACCAACAAAATAGCGCCGACTGGGGGAAGAGAGGAGCAAAAGATTCCCTGTACTGCACACAAGTGAGGTTACAGTGCTTCTTAATGGTCAATGGAGCACTATACTGCAGGGATGGCTAACCTGCGGCCCTCCAGCTGTTGTAAAACAACAATTCCCACCATGCCCTGCTGTAGACCAGGGGTGCACAACCTTTTCTGGTTGGGGGCCGCATTGTCAGCCCGAACCAATTCCAAGGGCCTAAAATAAAACTTAAAGGGGTATTACCAACTGAAATACTGTATTTTTGGCATATTGAACGTACAGTATATACTATATATAGTATACTATATATGTCTAGTTACAGTTCTAGGACTCTCATCGATACATGTAAGAAGCCATAAAACATGGATTTACATGTCTTACCAGATGTTTGGGGGCCGCACAAAATGGTATCGAGGGCCGCAGGTTGTGCACCCCTGCTGTAGACGGTCTGGGCATGCTGGGAGTTATAGTTTTGCAACAGCTGGAGAGGCACAGGTTGGGCATTCCTATATATTGGCTATACTGTACAAACTCTCATTCTAGCTGTTCAGATATTTTATAACCTCGGCCACTACATAGTGCAGAGAGGGCTCACATGGCCTCATTTACATACAGCGAATCTTATGCACTCACAGTGCTGCCAAGTGGGAGCTGCTGCACCCACTAAACTCAACTTTAGAGGGACATATTATGGATTCCCTAAAATAAAGAATTGTCAAATGACCGATGCTGTTTTGGGTGGATTCACACCTTTTACTGCTGTTGTTTTTGCTCAATATTTTCACGCGTTTTATTTTTAATAAAAAATAAAAAAAAACATAAAAACACAATCAGATGGGAGCTGTAAGTCAATAGGAATTAGGAAATGAAGTAGACATGTGCGTTTTTATTTAGCAGCATTTCTTTCACTTGTAGTGTGTTCTTTGGGGGTGGCCCCCCCACCCCCAAAGATGGAATTTGATTTATTTTTTATTGCAGCATGCTTTGGCCTTTTTTCCATGACTGAACAAAAAAACATTTTATAGCAGAAAAAAATAAATAGCAGACTAAGGCTACATGCTCACGAACGTATTTCTTTTCTGTTCAGTTTTTTTTGCAGATAGGATTTATTTCAATGGGTCCACAAAAAAAAAATTCTGTCAGCACACTGTGTATTATCCCCATCCATGTCAGTTCCGTAGCCCAAAAAAAAATAAAAAATATATAGAGCATGTCCTATTCTTGTCCGTTTTGCAGACAAGAATAGGCACTATTACAATGGATCCGCAAAAAAAAAAACTAAAAACAATGCCATGCACACGTCATCCGTTTTTTTATTTTATTTGCGGACCGCAAAACAAATACGTTCGTGTGCATGTATCCTAAATGTGTGTGGTGTGTGAAGGAAGCATTCAAGGAAAGACAGCAAATGGATTTTATATTTCATTTTTAATATGAAATATATACAGGAAGGAAAGATGGGCGATTGAGTTTCCTTGCTTACACTATGTACAAAACTATGAAGCTTTGATTAAGCCCTCTTTACTCTGCAAGAAAAAAAAATTCTATATATATCAGTTTTTACTTTGGATGAACAGCTTCCTTGGAGTTGGCTTAGGTCTCTGAAAATAATAACAAAGTAGGAAAAAAAAAAGAAAAAAAAAAAGAAAAGGACTCCACATAATCTCAGACCACAATACTTGTGCACACATTTAAGATCTAAGGCAAGTAAGGGCTCACGCAAATGAAAAAAAATCTCTTATTCTGTACCTCCCTTTAGGATCCACAGCAAATTGCTATTTGTGAAGCTAGCCACAACAGACCCTTTGGGCATGTATAGGTCTGTAACTTGCCATATAGACTTTCATGACTTTCCATATTTCCGGACTGAGTGCTATCCTAATGCGAGTTGTTTTAAACCACAGAACTGAATAGCTTCTTACACCCGTGCTGGGTCACTGTCTGCCCCACATACATTTGTGATGTGTGTGCAGCACTTGTGAGCCTCAAACACTAACACTGGTTTAATGTGGCTTAATCTGTAACATCATTTAATAGAACCACATACCAAAAAGGGGGCTTGGGGGGTACTGGTTAAGGCTACTATCAAATACGCCTTGGAGGCTCCGTCCGGGTCCTCCATCATAGAATTTGTTAAAAATAGTGGAGAGAAAAGTTCTAGAAGCAGGACCTTAGTGTTCTCCCACACAGGAGCTGAACGGATCCTAATCTGTTTGGATCCATTTGCTTCAGTTATGTGCGGAATGCGGCACTTTTATTATTTTCATTGTTCTGCTCTTATAACGGGGCAGAATAATGGAAATAAACGCTGATGTGAAAGAGCCCCACGATGTACAAATGTATTTCACAAGTAGTTGCAGCATTTTACACAATTGCATACTCCTGTGTACGAACAGAATCAGTACAATGCAGGTCAGAATCAAGACCATAACCCTTCTTCTTTAAGAGCACATTTTACAAAACTAAGAAATCACACAGTTACGGAGAAAACACTCACACAGTTGAACAAGCTGCTGTATAATTGTGCGCATTATTGAGTCTGCTGTTCTAATAGTAAACTCATGCCCTATATCCTATGAGAACAGCATTATTAAGTGTCCAGATAGTTGGATGACTAGTTGCTGGCTGCTGCCTTCTCCTTGTCTTGCTTAAGTCTGTAGTCCGCCAAGGCAGCTCTGATTGCATCCTCTGCAAGCACTGGAAAGAAAATAAGCAAGACAAAACATATTATATACAGGTCATTACTTTAACACAGCCAACATGTGTTTTACAAAATGCTTACCGTAAAAAAAAGGGAGCTCCAGCACTTAAAGGGGTTGTCCAAGTTATATTTATTGATGACCTATCCTCAAACAGCTGATGAAGAGAAGGTGCGCGCCGTGCCAGGTGTAATTACACCCAAGCCGTTCCATTCATTTCAATGGGACGGATCGCTCCTATATAAGTGTATACTACAGAGTCGTCCCATTTAAGTGAATAGAACAGCTTGGGTGTAATTACACCTGCTCACCACTGCAGATGCGACGGCGAGCAGGTAAACAATAAAGAGGAGGCAGCGCTGGCACGGCGCGTGCCTTCTCTTCAAACAGCTGATGGGCAGGGGGTGCCGGCTGTCAGACCCCTGCCGAACTGATATTGATGACCTATCCTAAGGATAGGTCATCAATAAATATAACTTGGACAACCCCTTTATTATAAGAGGTCGGAGCTCAGTTTGTCCCATTCAGAAGCTAATTCTATCTCCCCTGAACATGTCAACAGAAGTAGATGCTAGGGGCTATTCACAAGAGCGTAATCTAGACGTCTCACAACATCCCTTTAATCATTGGTGGCACAGTGCGTCCCCTCCCCTCAACCCCCCTAGTATTAAAATCATTGGTGACGCAGAGCGCCCCTCCCCCCAGTATTAAAATCATTGGTGGCAGTGGCCACAGGGTCCCCTCTCCCCTCCTCCTCATTGGTGGCAGTGATCGGAGCCCCAGCTGTGTAATCCTGGGACTCCAATCGGTTACCATGACAGTCAGGACGCTACTGAAGCCCTGGCTGCCATGGTCAGCTCCTGCTGTGTGTGTACTATGCACAGGGCAGCAGAGACAGTGTGAGATCCTATTCACCCTAATGGAGCTCTATTATGGTGAATAGGAGAAGGGATTAAAAGATCACATATATTTATTAAGTATAAATTTTACATATAAAATATATAAATAAATAAACATATCACCACGTCCAAAAAGTCCAAACTACTTATATATAAATAAAAACTGCGCGATTCGACATTTTTTTTAGTCACCTTGTCACCCCAAAAAACAGGATCGGACTGTTCTATTATGGGCCGGACGTTCCATAAAATGTGGAATGCACGCAGCTTTTTTTGGCATTTATTTTTTTCCGCGTGGTATCGAATAGCATTGAGTATCGCAATACTTTATGGTATTGAAACCGAATCAAAATTTTGGCTTCGAAACAACCCTACTGTAGAGGTAGCTGTCCGACACTGATGACCGCCCACAAGACTGAGCTCAGAGTGAGCAGATTTAAATGAATAAATTACACATTACAGCATACTGCTGCATTTTTTAGATTAAACATGTTGCGACTAGATGTTACTTTTAGGCTGAGGTTACACAGCGAAACTGGTCGCAGCCAGGATTGCTGAGTAGCAGTGATCCCATAGAAACGCATGGGATCGCAGCGGCAGTCACAAGAAATCCAACACAGCTGGATTTCTTGAGACTGCTTTGGCGATGCCATTCATTTCTTTGGGAGCACCGCTACTCAGCAATCCTGGCTGCGACAGCTGTTGCCATATGGCTTTGGGCTAAAGGGGCTGTCCAAGATTTTTTTTCACCCAGCCAGCTGTACATGTAAAAAAAAAAATATATAATAATAAATAATAATAATAAAAAGACAACACCACACTTCTTCCCTTGACTTCTGGTCCCCATTTTTAACGTTTACAAGAACGGGTCATGTGTGCCGATGCAGCCAATGGCTGGCCTCAGCAGTGATGTGTCCCCAAACAGCATGTCACTGTAGGGTGATGTGCTGCTTGGGGACACGTCACGGCTGAGGTCAGTCACTGGCTGCAGTAGTGCGTGACCCTATCTGGGCGAAAGTTGGCAGATGAGCAAAACACGGGAAGCTGAAGACCATGCCACTAAAGAGCACAAGCGTCAGCCTAGGAAGACCCAATGGGACTTTATTAAAGGGGTTGTCCCATCTCCCCTGTTCAGGGCTGCGACAGGTCCACAGTCCTGAACTTCCTGACTGCAGGAACCCCGTAGATATGGTTCATAGTGACTCTCCCCTAGACTGTATTGGTAAATTGAAGTCTATGTTAGAAGCGATCAATCGCATCTTAAACTCTCCTAGGAGGACTAAAAATAAATGTTAAAAAGAAAACATCTATTTTTTCTAATATCTAAATAGTCAGTTCCTCATTTTTTGGTTGCTTCACCTCTCAAAACAAAAAAAAAAAAAAAAAAAAAAAAAATAGAACATGCCTGATTCTTGTCCGTTTTGCGAACAAGAATAGGCATTTCTATAAAGGGCTGCCTGCTCTGGCCTGGCACCTGGGTTTCGTGGATCCGCAATTTGCAGACTATAAAACACGGCAAGGTCATGTTAATGAGCCCTAAAGTGATTTTTTTTCCAGCTTCACAGTACATTGTATGCAATCCTAAATAACGGCATTAGAAAGCACAGAAAAAAAAAAAAAAAAAAACTTATACAAACAGGAGAATATACAAACTCCATGCAGATGTTGTCCTTGATCAGATTCAAACCTAGGACCCCAGTGCTAACCACTGAAAGGGGTTTTCCAGGAGTTTTTATCAGTGGGGATCCGACGCCTGGGATCCCAGCTGAGCAGCTGTTTGAGAAAGAAGCAGCACATCTTCTCTCAGACTTCTTTGGACCATGTGATGGCACATTCATCGGTCACATGACCTAGGTGCAGCTCAGCCTAATTTAAGTGAATGGGGCTGAGCTGCGATAGCAA
Organism: Bufotes viridis; assembly: GCA_033119425.1. Taxonomy (NCBI): domain Eukaryota; kingdom Metazoa; phylum Chordata; class Amphibia; order Anura; family Bufonidae; genus Bufotes; species Bufotes viridis. The sequence continues at coordinate 194,722,769 of CM065589.1, forward strand.
GCACAGCCGCTATACAAGGTACAGCTGATCAGCAGGGGTCCCGGGTGTCAGACCCCCACTGATCAAATACTGATGAACTATCCAGAGGATAGGTAATCAATATATGTCCCAGAAAACCCTTTTAAACTCTGAGGATCTCAAACCAACTAAGCATCTGTATGATGCGCAAAAAAAAAAAAAAAAGCACAAGTCCATTACACAGAGGCTCCACCTTGCAAATAACAGGATTTAGAGTATCTGCTGCTAGTACCCTTGTGCCAGATCCAAAGGACACCTTCAGAGGAGTCTCATCCACTTGGTTTTTATATAACACAAACAAGGCAGTGGAAAATAACAAGGAACGCTGGGTTTACAAAGATACATTCTGGCTCTCAATGTGCTTATGACAGCTCATTTATTATAAATAGAAGAGAACAGTATATCTAATGGACAGTATCACTTCATCTTCAGAAGTGGAATGGGAAGAGCTGCAATTAGAACTGGTATTCTCACTGCGTATGCACACAGTCTTAGGGATTGTCCGGTGTTAAAGGGTTATCCCATGACTAAAGTAAAAAATAATATATAGGACATGACTCCCTTTTTCTAACAAAGCTAGAACCAGCCCTGTACCTCACATGGATCCAGAGATCTCCCCATGTATTGCTGTGCTAGATTTACATCAAGCTGACAGCTCAGGGGGCGTGTCTCAGCTCTCCCCATGGCAGCTCAGGGGGCGTGTCTCAGCTCTCCCCATGGCAGCTCAGGGGGCGTGTCTCAGCTCTCCCCATGGCAGCTCAGCGGGTAGTTGAAGGATAATACTCATCAGTAAGCACGTCAAAGAAATAAGAAAAGAAAAAAGAAAAAAAAGACTGCAGGTGGCGCTATACAGAGACATTTTATAGCTCAGCGGCTATGCAATTTTTTTTTATTGCATGCAATTACAAAAGTTTTCAGATCCAGGTGCTGGTTTGAAATCGGTAGAATCGGACAACTCAGGGGATCAACCTGTGATAAAGAATCAATCATTTCCTACTTGACATACCCTGCATTATAGCTCCAGTTCTCCAGTTAGTACTTTGTTTTCCTACCTGCAGCGGTGACACCACATTGACAACACATGACTGCTGCAGCCAATCCCTGGCTTTAGTACATCACTGAAGTCAGTGATTGGCTACAGTAGACATCATCGCTGAAGCCAGGAAAACAGAGCCCTGATGGGAAAAGGCGGGGCAGTAGAAGCGTGGGATCTGTCAGGTAAGTAATCATCTATTCTTCATTACAGGTCGATCCCTTGAGTTGACTGGTTTCTTCTTGAAACGGGACAACTCCTTAATGGGGTTATCCAGTGATAGGTCATCATTATCAGATCTGTTGGGGTCCGAGTCCTGCTAACCTCGCTGATCAGCTGTTTCAGGGAGCCACCGCTCTCCCCGGAGCTGTGGGGAGCCAGCTTTCCAAAAACATAGTATATCGGCAGTACTAGGTATTGCAGCTCAGCCCAATTCACCTCAATGGGGCTGAGCTGCAACTAGGCCAAGTGACCGATGTACGTCGACGTTACATGGCCTAGGAAGTGACCGGGACCCCCGTCAATCTGATAGTGATGATATATCCTGAGTTTAAGTCAACAATAAATATTACCAGAAAAACGCTTTAAAGAAAAACTGTTAGTGATGGTAGCACCACCTGCAGGTTATTGTAAAGAATTACATCATATAGCAGTGTAGCTATAAGGGTACGTCAACTTGGTTGTATTTTATTTTTAAACGCTCAAATGTGCTTGTTCAACCAGATAAAAAACAAAAAGAACCCTCAGCATAAAGCCACCCATCGGTCAACAGAAGACAAAAGTTGTACAGTACAAAGTATCATTGTTGTGGCTCCCAAGGGCTAGTTCACATGGAGTTTTTTTGGCTGTAGACTTATACAGGGAAACTGCATGATAAAATACCTGGTGCTTTTTTTTTTTTTTTTTTTTACAGGGCTGAAGAAAAGCATCCTGCCTTCTACCTAGTTTCCACACCAGAAAGGGTGCAGAGACCGAGGCGGTGGCCACACACTTATTAACGCCAATGAATGATGCTAGATTGTAGATAAATCGGTAGCGGAAACACGTGGCAGGGAGCAGAGGCTTAGCCAAATGATTATACCAGGGATTCCATAGGCAAAATACTTATTGTATTTTTCTGTCCATGTGAACTAACAAGCAGATAACCTGTATGTCCATCAGATTGTTATCCCCCAAAAGTAAACTTTGAAAGCTTTTTGTTGTTCATAAAAAAAAAAAAAAAAAAAAAAAACACACCAAGGGAATACAAAAACGTTCAATATAAAGACAAATCATGCCCCCTAGGCACTGTGATGGCATACTTACTAGAACAGTGAAGCTTCACTGGGGGAAGGCAGAGCTCTTTGGCAATATCTGTGTTCTTGATGGTCATTGCCTCATCAACCTATGAAATGATGCAAAATAATTAATCACATCTCAAAACACACAGCAAGTCTTTCCCGTGTCGCTGCGTTAATAATCTTGTATCAGCAATTGTTTTCCTTCATCCAATTGCGTACAAAGTTGAGAATACCCAAAAGAGAGAAATGAATGCACACATGGTCCTAAGGCAAAGTTAGACAATCTGTTTAGTTCAAAGTCAAGAGGCAGCACAAGGACACTTAAAGAGAACCTGTCACCAGGAAATTCACTGATAAACCAGGCACACTGCATTGTAGGGCTCACCCTGCTGAATATAATGATACCTTTCACTTGGTGATCTGTTGCTTTATTGTGGAAAAAAAGTACTTTTAATCCATATGCTAATGAGCTGATTGAGTCCAGCAGTTGATACGAGTCCAGCGTGTTTTTCCTATTCAGAGCTGTAGCCCCTCCCCTATTCACTTCTATAGACCAATAAATAAATAAACCACGCCCCTTTTACAACTGAAGACGTGAATAGGGGAGGGGCTACAGCTCTGAATAGAAAAAACGCTGGACTCATATCAACTGCTGGACTCCAATCAGCTCATTAGCATATGGATTAAAAGTACTTTTTCTCCACAATAAAGCAACAGATCACCAAGTGAAAGGTATCATTATATTCAGCAGGGTGAGCCCTAGAAGGCAGCATGCCTGGTATATCAGTGAATTTCCTGGTGACAGGTTCTCTTTAAAGAGTAACTAAAACTTTGTATGAAATCTTAATAAGATGTCCATAATGCCCTAATAACTTTTTCTAATATATTTTATTAATTCATTTTTCTTAGTCTTTTCTCTACCTAAAGCGCACCAGTCACTGTGCACTTAAAACTCAGTTCTCTGTACAAAGCTGACTGCTCAACTAAGCCAAGGGCTGACATGCAGTTCTCATAGCTTAGCGGAGCAGGCGGAAGCAGGAGCCCACTCCGCTCAGCTAATCCTGGCATAGTACATGGGTGCCTATGTGCTATGCCAGGAGTTAGTAATCAGCAATGTGCGCTCCTGCCCATACTCACAGTGCTGCTGCGGCCCCATTCATACATTTCACAGCCCGAACTGAGTTTTAAGCGCACAGTGAATGGTGCGCTTTAGGTATTAAACTTTCATACAAAGGTTTAGTTACTCTTTAACCACCTCAGCCCCCCTAGCTTAAACTCCCTTAATGACCAGGCCACTTTTTACAATTCTGCACTACGCTACTTTCACCGTTTATTGCTCCGTCATACAACTTACCACCCAAATGAATTTTACCTCCTTTTCTTCTCACTAATAGAGCTTTCATTTGGTGGTATTTCATTGCTGCTGACATTTTTACTTTTTTTGCTATTAATCAAAAATGACCGAAATTTTTGCAAAAAAATGACATTTTTCACTTTCTGTTGTAAAATGTTTTTTAAAAAAAAATACTTTTTTTTATAAATTTTTCTATTAATTTACTGTTCTACATGTCTTTAATATAAAAAATCTAATAAGTGTATATTTATTGGTTTGGGTAAAAGTTATAGCGTTTACAAACTATGGTGCAAAAAAGTGAATTTCGGCATTTTGAAGCAGCTCTGACTTTCTGAGCGCCTGTCATGTTTCTTCAGGTGCTAGAATGTCAGGAAAGTATAAATACCCCCCAAATGACACCATTTTAGAAAGAAGACACCCCAAAGTATTCGCGGAGGGGTATGGTGAGTTCATGTATCATTTAATTTTTTTTCACAAGTTAGCGGAAAATGACACTTTCTGAGGGAAAAAAAATAATAAAGTTTCCATTTCTGCTAACTTCTGGCAAAAATAAAAAAAATCTCAGACGGACTCACTATGCCCCTCAGTGAATACCTTGGGGTGTCTACTTTCGAAATGGGGTCACATGTGGGGTGTTTATACTGTTCTGGCATTTTGGGCAGAGCAAAATTGTGAGCAGCCATGTAAAACCTAAAGGTACTCGTTGGAATTTGGGCCCCTTTGCGCACCCAGGCTGCAAAAAAGTGTCACTCATGTGGTATCACCGTATTCAGGAGAAGTAGGGCAATGTGTTTTGGGGTGTATTTTTACATATACCCATGTTAGGTGAGAGAAATATCTCTGTAAACTGACAACTTTGTATAAATTTTTTTTAAAAAAGTTGTCATTTACAGAGATATTTCTCACAGCCAGCATGGGTATATGTAAAAATACACCTTAAAACACATTGCCCTACTTCTCCCGAGTACGGCGATACCACGTGTGACACTTTTTTGCAGCCTGGGTGCGCAAAGGGGCCCTAAAACCAATGAGTACCTTTAGGATTTCACAGGGCATTTTTACGCATTTGGATTCTCACGCTTTAGGACCCCTAAAATGCCAGGGCAGTATAAGTACCCCACAAGTGACCCCATTTTGGAAAGAAGATACCCCAAGGTATTCCATCAGGGGTATGGTGAGCTCATGTAAAATATTTTTTGTCACAAGTTAGTGGAATATGAGACTTTGTAAAAAACAAAAAAAAAAAAAATATCAATTTTGTACTGCCCTGGCATTTGAGGGTCTCCGCAATCATTACACGTATGGCCAGCATTTGGAGTTTCTGCGATTCTCCTTATATTGAGCATACGGGTAATGAGATTTTTTTTTTCCGTTCAGCCTCTGGGCTGAAAAAAAATAAAAAATGAACAGCACAGATTTTTTCATTCATATCGATCATCGTGGATGAAAAAAATCTCTGTCAAAATCAGTGACTGCGGTGCGGTGGGCTGGGCACTAGCTAACTGGCGGTGATAAGGGTCCCTTGTGCCCCATTCCCACGTCCGCAATTCTGTTTGTGGAACGGAATTGCGGACCCATTCATTTCTATGGGGACAGACTTTGTCCCGCTCAGACCCGGAATTGTGGATCCGCACTTCCTGGTCTGCACTTCCGTTCCGCAAATATACAGAACATGTCCTATTCTTGTGACGAATTCTGCACACAACTGAGCCGAATGGGTTCCATTAAATAATAAAATATATAGTGATAAATAAATAGTGATCAAAAAGCCATATGGGAGCAATAAAAACGTTCACCAGTAAAAAAAAAAAAAAAAAAAGCTGTCACACAGCTCTGTACACGGAAACAAAACAAAAAAATATATATATGGGTGTATAGGTGGCAGAATCAGGTGATATTTTTTTTAAATTGAATGTAAATTAAAAAATGCAACTTGCCCCACAAAATCTAAGCTTTAATAAGGCTGGGTGGACAGAAAAGTGAAAAAGCTGGGAGTCTTGGAAGAGGGGAAAGGAATAAAAACCGCAAAACCAAAAATTGTCCCAGTCCTTGAACTGTTGAACACAAAAACGCCGGTTTCCTAGAATTTTTAAGATCTTAGTATACTGTTGTTGAGATCTACATGATAAAGAACAAAACAAATATAAGAGACGAATCAGTAAAAATTACCGTTTTCCCTTTCACCCATTCGGTAGCCAGAGAGCTGGAGGCAATTGCAGAACCACAGCCAAATGTTTTGAACCTGGCATCAACAATTTTTCCTTTTTCATCCACTTCAATCTGCAAGATAAAAAAATACGAGTAAGGCCTCATACACACCGGCCGTGTGCATCCGGCATCACGGCCGTAAAAAAGATAGAACATGCTCTATCTTTTTTACGGTGCAGATGGATCACGGACCCATTCAAGTTGAATGGGTTTTGATCCGTCCCGGCTGCCGCACGGGCAAATTGCAGCCCCCAATTCATGAAGCCCAAGTCTTGTTTTTTTTTGGCTTGTAAAAAATGCAATTAAATGTTATTGTTCAGACCTTTTTCAAATAGTCTAAGAAAAAAGGCCACCCCTTAGTGACCACCAATACGCCTTTTTACTGATGTAAAAAAAAAAGGGGTTTAAGACAGATAGCTGGTGTTAATCAATGATTATATGTACCCAAAATGGTGCAATAAAAACTAAACTCTTCTTTTAGTAACAAGAAAGACAATCCAGTGGTAGCAGAAAATGATTTACAGGCAGCAATTACAGTGCTCCCTTCCCTTTAAATGCCTTACATAACAAGAGCTACAGTATGCAAGATGCACAAACCTGAAGTTTCATAACATCTCCACATGCTGGAGCGCCCACTAGGCCCGTTCCAACATTCTTTGCGTTCTTGTCAAGGGATCCAACGTTCCGCGGGTTCTCATAGTGGTCAACAACCTGCAAATATACAAATGGAGAATGTGTTACTGAAGGAAGGTCAAAGTACTTGTCTCTGCCCTTCACTGGAAATTTTGAAGCCTTGCCAACTTGTCACGCAGCAAATGTAATAGGTCTAAACTGAACGGGCAAGATTTATTTGGGAGAGGAAGTGATAAATACATATCATTCAGAAATCGAGAAGCACGATTGTGACTGTAATGAGATCTCCTTAAATTGATGTTAACCCCATTTTTAAAAACCACAATGTACCTGGAGGTCAATGTATGCACTTCCTGGAACGGCTTCTACTCACAACGGTTGATCCAGAAATCTGGCGCACATGCCGCAAAACACGGAAGCTGCTCCACGCTCCGTTCCGCAATTTGCGCAACGGAATGTGGCCCATTATAGAGATGCCTATTCTTGTCCGCATAACGGACAAGAATAGGACATGCTCTATTTTTTTTGCGGGGGCACGGAACGGAGCAACGGATGCGGACAGCACACGGAGTGCTGTCCGCATCTTTTGCGGCCCCATTGAAGCGAAATATGCGGCTCGGACGCGGACCCGAACAACGGCCGTGTGCATGAGGCCTAAAGGGGTTCTGCAGTTATTTTAAACTGATATCCTCTGGATAGATCATCAGCATCTGATCGGCAGGGCTCCGACACCAGGGACCTCCGCCAATCAGCTGTTTGTGAAGGCAGCGGCACTGGCAGTAGCACCGCGGCCTTCACGCTGTTTACCGCAGGCCCAGTCACGTCTAATATCACTCGCCTGGGGGGCTAAGCCCGGTTCACTTGAATGAAGCTTAGTCGCGCCCAGGCCAGTGATACTAGTCGTGACGTGACTGGGCCTGCGGTAAACAGTGAGAAGGCCGCGGCGCTACTGCCAGTGCGTTCACAAACTATATGGGTGTCAGCAAGTCTTCTGCCGGCGTTCTGGGAAATTAGCGTAGGGTGTCAGGAAGTCTTCTGCCGGCGTTCTGGGAAATTAGAGATGGGCATTAGGTATACACAGCAGGGCACTCTGTATACAGCAGAGGCTCCTGTCAGCGATACAGGGAGAGGATACTGGACCCCTCATAGTTATTGATAAGTGCACTGGCCACCTCTGGGGTCTGTCCACACCCCCCTGTCTGTATCTGAAATAACTGACAGAAACCCTATAACCCAGCACAAGCTCTGTCATTACATGGAGCCGGCACTATGTCCGCACCAGCTAGGCTCTGCTACATAACCCGCTCAGTCTACACTGCCTGCTATTTTCAGCCTCATTAACCGAACTTGGAGGCTGGAAGGACACGCCAACCGAACGTGTCCCTCACCCAGCAGCCTTCACACCTGCGGTACTGGGATACTCTACCTTCTTGTGATAACCGGCACAGGGAGCTCGGAACTCTGGCACTGCACACCGACTCCACACCGAGCAAAACAGCCGTCCCACTCCTGACATCGCGTCTCTCTAGCAGGCAAGTTGAGAGAAATGGCGGCGGGCTGACGTCGTTGTATACAGCAGTCACGTGACTCCTGGAACTACGCCATGCCGTAGGGGCGCTGCTCATTTGTCACGTGACGAGCGGGGCGTGGCTTGGGTTACGCAAGATAGTGAAAGGAGGGAGAGATACACTTATGTAAAATGCGTCACACTGTCTGCTTTTATAATATTCACTATGGGGTCACCTACAGGAGCTTTTCTGACATCCCAGTCTAAACCCATAGGCATTAATATGGAGTTGGACCCTTCCACTCTTCTGGGAAGGCTTTCTACAAGAGTGTGGAGTGTGTCTGTGGGAATGTTTTTCCCATTCATCCAGTAGAGCATGTGTGAGGTTAGACACAGGCTCTCAGTCTCTGTTCTAGTTTATCCCAAGGTGTTTTACAGAGTTGAGGGCTCTGTATAGGGTGGCCCCCCTTCCCAGCAAAAAAATACTATACTGTGGAAATAATAGTCTATACAGATAGTACCCCCCCCCCCCATAGTAATAGTGCCCCCGGAAGGCTCCCCCGGCCGGTAGTAATATTTCTCAGAGTGCCCTCAGTAGTAATAGTATCCTTAATAGTAATAATGCTCCTGAGAGTCCCTATTAGTTGTAGTGCCCTTCATATTGTGCCAAATAATAATAATACCCCCACAGTAGAAATAATTTTTCCTATACTGCCCCCCGGTACTAATAAAGCCCTCTATAGTGACATCAATAGTATTAAGGCCCCCCTATAGAGCCCTAATAGTAATAAGGCTGGTCTATAGAGCCCCCAGTAATTAGAATGCTCCCTTATAGCACCAACTGTAGAGATAGTTAGAATGCCCCCCTAGTAGTTAGAATACTTCCTATAGTGCCCCACAGTTATAATTTCCCCTAAAGTGCCCCGTTAATTAGAATGTCCCCTGTAGTGAACCGAGTAGGTATAATGCCCCTTATAGTGTTCCCGGTAGTTATAATGCTCCCTGTAGTGCTCCCATTAATTATAATGCCCCCACTAGTGCCCCAGAAGTTATAATTTCTCTTATAGCCCCTAGTAGTTCTAATGTCCCCTATCATGCACCTAGTAGTTATAATGCGCCCTATAGTGCACCTAGTAGTTATAATGCCCTCTATAGTGCTCCAGTAGTATATTACCAAAAGTATAACCACTAGTAGGGTGCTGGTCCGCACCCAAACATCCACATATGTAAATATATAAATGTCTACAGTATTAGAGCAACAAAAACCTATAAAAGTATACTGGACCACGTTTGAATCAAAATAATCTTTATTAACAAGATATATTGTGGTATGGCCTTGTGAAATGTATGAAAGGGAGGCGTATCGTTTATTAAAGGAAAAAGACTGCTATAAAAAACTAACGTTTAACCCCTTATCTTCCTTTGAAGCACAACTTGGGAGGATATTGAACGATGCATTGGAGAAGGATATCATCTCAAAACAACTCTATGAAGTCCTCCTTGTGCGAGAACCAGCAATTTCTACACTATACCTATTACCTAAGATTCACAAGCATGCCACAATACCCCCAGGTAGGCCCATCATATCTGGGGTGGGTAATTTTACTGAGCGCATCGGAAGATTTTTGGATGCCAGGTTACAAACCCTGGTATACAATTTACCTTCGTATGTACAGGACACTACAGATTTTTTGCGCAGGATTGAAGGGATATGTCTTGAGGATGATATGATGCTGGTGACGTGTGACGTCGAGTCGCTCTACACCAGCATCAGGCATCAGGACGGTATTTTTGCTGTGAAACATTTTTTGACCAAAGCTAATACAGATGTGATACAACGAGATTTTCTAGTGGATCTTTTGTCCTTTGTGCTTATGCACAACTTCTTCACTTTTAATGGGTCCTTCTACCTGCAGCTCCAGGGTACGGCGATGGGGGCGCCTTGTGCGCCCTCGCACGCCAATCTGTTCCTGGGGCTGTGGGAGGAGGACCTATTTTCTGGTGAGGGATATCCGTTGATGTGCCGTGCCCTATTGTGGGCACGGTACATCGACGATATATTTATGATTTGGCAAGGCACTCATATGGAACTCCAAACTCTATTCCATGATTTGAACAATAACAATAAAAACATCAGACTGACATACAAATGGAGCAGAGATGTGATAGATTTTCTGGATGTTCAAGTTAAGCGGGCGTAGATGGATACATTATGACTGATGTCTTTCGCAAGACAACGGCGGTCAACTCTTACCTTCATGCTTCTTCTTCTCACCCTCCACAGATGATTAGGGCCATTCCTACTGGCCAGTTTTTAAGGGCACGGAGGATCTGTTCATCAGACGAGAGTTTTGAACGTCAAGCAGAGGATTTGAAAATTAGATTCCTGAATCGGGGTATACCCATCAATCCATAAAAACGGCATATAGAAGGGCAAAGTCCTGTTCCCGTTCTGATCTTCTGTTCTGTAAAAGAAAAAAAGAGAAGACAGGAAAAATGATGCACGACTTGTTACTACATACCACTCAAGATGGGGAGAAATGAGGAAATGTATTCAAAAATATTGGCCCATCTTATCTTTTGATCCTATAATAGCACAATATACGGCGAAGGGACCTTCGTTGGTTGCAAGGAGATCAAAGAACCTGAAGGATCAATTGGTAAAGAGCACTTATGTACGACCATCCATACCTCTCTTTCCGGGAGTTGGGAAACCACAATGGGGTTTCTTCCCTTGTGGGAAATGTATAGCGTGCCCCAATATGGTAAGAGCGACAGATTTTCAACATGCTACTGAGGATAGGACGTTCAAAATTACTCATCGTCTTACATGTTCAAGCACAGCGGTTGTATATTATGCCAGCTGCCCATGTAGTAAAATCTACATTGGGCTTACCACCCGTGAGTTGAAAATTCGGACAAGGGAGCATGTCCGAGACATTATTGCGGCCCAAAAGAGAAGGATTTCTCTCAGCTAAAACCTGTGGCAAAACACTTTAAAATTAATCATGACTGTGATCCATCTGGTCTCAAAATACGAGGCATTGACTGCATACCGAAGAATATACGAGGTGGCAACATCTCAAAAAAATTAGCTCAACTTGAGTGCCAGTGGATTTGGAGGGTAAATTCCTCAAACCTAATGGCCTCAACGAATCCTCTGGCTTCGCTTCTTTCCTCTGATTATCTATGAGTCCGTTGCTTCAAGTTCTTTTGGCGTTTTTAAAAAGAAAAATAATTTTTATGGTCTTTTTACCATGTTTTATTATATGTTATATGTGTAATCATGTTATGTCTATTGATATGGGTAGGGATTTGGCACTTGGTTAATAGGCTCATGACTTCGTCAGGATTTTACACCTTTGTGGGTGTTTCTTTTAATATAGGGTCACATTGTGTCACCTATTACTATTTGGGGAGACACATATGTATGTGTGTTTATGGGCAATATAATAATATATAGATGGGGACATTTAGGGATAAATATATGTATTTAGATACTAGGGGATGTGCGTATATATGGGATTTATGTTTTTGGCTACTTGTGGTGGGGTATGTATACTATGGAGTTCTATATTTAATCATGATAATCATGGTATGAGTTAGTAATTATAATATAATCACAGTATGCACATATTTCACATTTATATTATTTTGTTAGGGATGCCTCATTCTAGGGTGAGTTGCGAGTAAAACTACAGTCAGTATATGTATTACATACCATTCACTCACATATGGTATATACACACATCATATACACACATAAAGTATATTTGTATATGTTATTAACCCATTTAAATGCTTTTTTCAGGTATTTAATGTACCTATGCACTTGCACTTTTATTTGGGTGTGCACTATTTTTTCACTTGGTATATGCACTTTTATGTTTTGTGTTTGTTTTAATTGCATGCTGCACACTTTTTTTGCACTGTCACTTTAATTATTAACTATTATATATATACTCGTTTTATAAACCTATCTAATTATATATGTATTGCTTTTAATATGCATAAGACCTTATGTGCATATCCCTACTTGATTATCTTTGAATCATGTTTTTTTCCCACCTATGTATATGTATATATACATATATATGTATGTGTGTATATATATTTACGGTTTGTGATTTTCTATTGACTGTCTTTCCGGGTATAGGACCTGTGGTGCTCTCCGATCATGTGATCGGAGCGTCCACATGACTAACCACATTACCTGGATTTAATGATATTTCTTTGAACTGTTTAGGGTGGAATAGGATTTTTGAACCTCCGATTATGTGACCTTTAATAGATATGTAATTTGAGATACCTCTTTGATGAATTTGTTAGGGTGGAATAGGACCTGTGATCATGTGACCTTTGATATACATGTGACCTGAAATACCTCCTTGACGAACTGTGAACTTTTGATCATGTGACGCTGACGGACATGTGACCCGTGTCGTCATACATCTTGACGCTCCGCCCATGTGTAATTGAGTTTGATTAGCCTGTGTATTTAAGTGCTGTCCTCCAGTGATGACGCCACCCCCAGATGAAGGCTCCCGCCGAAACGCGCGTCGGGGTTTTGGCGCCATCCCGGAGGAGAGACACACTATGGGTATGCATTGACATGATGTATTTATATTTGTTATCTTTTGCACTTGCTATTTATTGATGTTTATATTTATATTGCCCTGTGCCTCTCTCTCCTGGATGCCGCCCATTTGTGCACCCCTCTCTCTGTGTCACTTTTTTGCTATATCATACATGCTGCTGCATGTTCTTTTATATTGTTAATAAAGATTATTTTGATTCAAACGTGGTCCAGTATACTTTTATAGGTTTTTGTTGCTCCAGTAGTATGTTCACCCAATGTGACAAATGTACGGGGGCCAATGGCTCTCATGCCCAGCCACAGTTGTCTTTGATCGGGAAGGGGTCTCCACATCCTGAGAGCCATCCATAACTGTTTAATCCAACAGCCAGAGCTTCCATATAGCAGGTCTGCTGCCACCTAGTGGCAAAATCCGTTTAAGCAGATCCTTTTTTTACACAGGGCGATGTTCCGGGCCAACAAAGTAGCATTTACTTGTTTGCTGGGTGATCGGTGGCATATTTACAATGGTTAAATATCAGGAATGAGCATTCATAGGAACTTTTGTTCTCAATAATTATGATAATTTGGTCATGTAAGGGTACTTTCACACTTGCGGCAGGACGGATGGATCTGTCCTGCCGCAAGTGGCCATGCACTGCCGTGCTGCCGCTCCGTCCCCATTGACTATAATGGGGCGGGGGGCGGAGCTACGGCAGCGCACGGCAAAGATCGCCGGACAGAAAAGTCGGACATGCAGGACTTTTAGTCCGGCGATCTCCGTCCGCGCTCTGCCGTGTTTATAGGGTAGTGTGGTGGACATATACTCAGTCCACACACATTGTTTTCATTGTATACAATATTTTAATTCTTTGAGTTTTTGTGCTTTTGTATTTAATAAATTATATTTTTATAGGTAGTTGGAGATAAGTGTGGACATAAAATCTCTCCATGTTTTCCATATTTTGCGAAACTTAGGGGGGTTGCGTATAGCTATGTAACAGAGCTCTTCCATAAGGGAGATTTGAGCCACTTTGTGGATCCATTGGGAGACCAAGAGGGCAGTGGTGTCCCTCCAGTGGAGGAGGATTAGCGCTTTCACGGCTACTATTAGTGTGGCCCAAAGCCTGTTGGATCCGTCCTGCCGCTAGTTCAAGTGTGTCGCCGGACTGCCGCTCTGTCCCCATTGACTACAATGCGGGCGGGGGTCGGAGTTCCTGCACAGCACGGCAAGGGGCCGCCGGACTAAATGTCGGACATGTCGTAGTTTTAGTCCGGCAACCTGAACAGCCTGTCGGATCCATCCTGCCGCTAGTGTGAAAATAGCCTAAGAGTGTAGTCCCACCAGATGTGAACATAGGAGCCCGTGTGGGAAAGACAGCGCCAGCAGAGGTTGGGAATGGAGGCATTAATCTTGTGTAGGACGACAAGAGTTTTATACCACCGGCAGGTTAGTTTATAGTTGATCTCCTGCAGCGTAATGCATATGGAGGGGCCGTAATGCATCTGGAGGGGAGATTTCTTGTGGTGCGACTGTCTGGCCTAATTCTTGTTCCCAGGCCTTGATGTATGGTAACGGGTGTCCCGGGGTAGCACGATCAGTTCCCTGTATATCCTAAAGATAAGCTTGGGAATAGGGGAGTGTAGTGTAAATAGCCGCTCCAGCCAAGTAGTATCTCGAGGCAATGGGACCAGTTTTAGGAATGTCCTGAACCCCAGGGCAATCTGGTTGTAGGTTAACTGAGTCATAGACACATAGGGGACCGATCGCGCGAATCCCGAAACTCCGGTAGAGTGCCATTCACTAGTATATCTCCAATTTTCTTTGCGTTTAAGCTCTTTTGTAGGGGAAGGCAGGTAGGGGTATAGGGAGTGTTTCTAACCATTATACCTGAAACGTCTGGGTGTTGCCTAATGTGTTGGATAAGAGTTTCTATTGTGAGGACGAAAAGTAAAGGAGACAAAGGGCACCCCTCACGTGTTCTGTTGGATATTCGGAAGGGGAAAGAGAGGGTGCCGTTGACTCGCACCAATGCTGTAGTAGTAGAAAAAAGCAGCATTATACGGGAGATAAAGTGTGGAGGAAAACCAAACTTAACCAAGGAGGTCCCCTACTTCAGTGATGGGGAGGGGGATAACCATATAGGTGTAACTTTGCAAAGAGAATCTCATACCTGGAGGGTTGCCCTGGTGATAACAATAAGTGAAGAAGGTTGTCGTCTACTGGTTTGAAGGAGCAAGAGACCTTAGGTGAGTGGCAAGCCCGAGACTGGGAACATACAGTTTAGGGGAAGTCCCCTGGTGCCAGTCCGCCATCCTATCTAGGTGAACTGTCTGGTAGAGAACCTCTTCGTCAGCCAACCCTATACCCCCCACCCTTTAGGTTTCGTCAAAGTTTTGTAAGCTCCTCGACGCATCTACGCGTTATCTCGCGAGACACGAGACTTCCCGTGAACGCGGGCTATACTACAGCCTGTCAGCGATGATCATTCGCTAGCAGGCTGTAGATGTAAACATCGCATCAAACATGTATATCAGACGCTGTTTTGTGAACAGCGTCTGATATACCTGCTACCTGGTCCTCTGGTGGTCCCATTTACTTGGATCGACCACCAGAGGACACAGGCTAACTATGTAAGTAGCACCAAGCACCACACACACACCCCCCTGTCACTTATTAACCCCTGATCACCCCATATAGACTCCCTGATCACCCCCCTGTAAGGCTCCATTCAGATGTCCATATGTGTTTTGCGGATCCAGAAAACACGGACACCGGCAATGTGCTTTCCGCATTTTGCAGATCTGCACATTGCCAGAACTATATTGTCGGAATAATAATAATAGTTCAATTAAGAATTATTAACCCCTTAAGGACACGGCCCTATTTCACCTTAAGGACCAGGCCATTTTTTCAAAATCTGACCATTGTCACTTTATGTGGTGATAACTTTAAAACGCTTTTTCTTATCCAGTCCATTCTGAGATTGTTTTTTCGTCACATATTGTACTTCATGACAGTGGTAAAATGAAGTCGAAAAATTTCATTTTTATTTATAAAAAAATACCAAGTTTACCCAAAATTTTGAAAAATTTGCAATTTTCCAAGTTTCAATTACTCTACTTCTATAATACATAGTAATACTGCCAAAAAAAGTTATTGATTTACATTCCCCATATGTCTACTTCATGTATCGATCATTTTGGGAATGCTATTTCATTTTTGGGGACGTTACAAGGCTTAGAAGTTTAGAAGCAAATCTTGAAATTTTTCAGAAATTTTCAAAAACCCACTTTTTAGGGACCAGTTCAGGTCTGAAGTCACTTTGTGAGGCTTACATAATAGAAACCACCCAAAAATTACCCCATTCTAGAAACTACACCCCTCAAGGTATTCAAAACTGATTTTACAAACGTCATTAACCCTTTAGGTTTTCCACAAGAGTTAATGGCAAATGGAGATAAAATTTCAGAATTTCGATTTTTGAAAAATTTTCCGTTTGAATCCATTTTTCCAGTAACAAAGCAAGGGTTAACAGCCAAACAAAACTCAATTTTTATTGCCCCGATTCTGTAGTTTTCAGAAACACCCTATATGTGGTCAGTAAACTGCTGTATGGCCAAACTGCAGGGCGCAGAAGGAAAGGAGCGCCATATGGTTTTGGAAGGCAGATTTTGCTGGACTGGATTTTTGACACCATGTCCCATTTGAAGCCCCCGATGCACCCCTAGAGTAGAAACTCCATAAAAGTGACTCCATCTAAGAAACTACGCCCCTCAAGGTATTCAAAACCAGTTTTACAAACTTTGTTAACCCTTTAGGTGTTCCACAAGAGTTATTGGCAAATGGAGATGAAATTTCCGAATTTCTATTTTTGTTACCTTGTCTCAAAAAAGTGTAATATAGAGCAACCAAAAATCATGTTTACCCTAGAATAGTACCAACAAAACTGACACCTTATCCCGTAGTTTCCAAAATGGGGTCACTTTTTGGAGTTTCTACTGTAGGGGTGCATCAGGGGGCTTCAAATGGGACATAGTGTCAAAAAACCAGTCCAGCAAAATCTGCCTTCAAAAACCATATGGCGTTCCCTTCCTTCTGTGCCCTGCCGTTTGGCCATACAGTAGTTTACGACCACATATGGGGTGTTTGTGCAAACAAGAGAATCAGGGCAATAAATATTGAGTTTTGCTTGGCTGTTAACCCTTGCTTTGTTACTGCAAAAATGGATTAAAATGGAAAATTTGCAAAAAAAATAGCTGTTTTGGGACTGTTTTTATTTTTGTTATTTACATAGTTGAACTGACAGGTTAGATTGTGTGCTATTTCTATAGAGCAGGTTGTTACGGACGCGACAATACCAAATATGACTACTTTTTGGGGTTTTTGTTTCAGTTTTACATAATAAAGCCTTTTTGAAAATAATTTTTTTAGTGTCTCCACATTCTGAAAGCCATAGTTTTATTTTATTTTTTGGGCGACTGTGTTATGTAGGGGCTCATTTTTGCGGGATGAGATGGCGGTTTGATTGGCACCATCTTGGGGTGCATATGACATTTTGGTCGCTTGCTATGACACTTTTTGTGATGTAAGGTGACAAAAATGGCTTTTGACTACCGTATTTTTATTTTTTTGCTGTGTTCAGCTGAGGGGTTAGGTCATGTGTTATTTATATAGATCAGGTTGTGACGGACGCGGCGATACATAATATGTATACTTTTTATTTATTTATATAAGTTTTACACAATAATATAATTTTTAAAACAAAAAAAAATCATGTTTTAGTGTCTCCATAGTTTGAGAGCCATATATATATTTTTTTTTGGGCGATTGTCCTATGTAGGGGCTCATTTTTGCGGGATGAGATGGCGGTTTGATTGGCACCATCTTGGGGTGCATATGACTTTTTGATCGCTTACTATTACACTTTTTGTGATGTAAGGTGACAAAAAAATGGCTTGTTTGACAACGTTTTTATTTTTATGTTTACGGCGTTCATCTGAGGGGTTAGGTCATGTTATATTTTTATAGAGCAGGTCCTTACGGACGCGACGATACATAATATGTATACCTTTTTTATTTATTTTGGTTTTACACAATAATATCCTTTTTGAATGAAAAAAAAACATGTTTTAGTATCTCCATAGTCTGAGAGCCATATATTTTTCAGTTTTTAGGCAATTGTCTCAGGTTGGGTATCATTTTTGCGGGATGAGGTGGCGGTTAGATTGGCACTATTTGGGGGTCATATGACTTTTTGATCGCTTGCTATTACACTTTTTGTGATGTAAGGTGGCAAAAAAATGGCTTTTGACAAAGTTTTTATTATTTTTTTACAGTGTTTACTTGAGGGGTTAGGTCATGTGATATTTTTATAGAGCAGATTCTTACGGACGTGTAGATACCAAATATGTCTACTTTTTAATTTTTTTTACATTTAACACTAAAAGCATTTTTGAAACAAAAAAATCATGTTTTAGTCTGAGAGGCATAGTTTTTTATTTTTGGCCAATTGTTTTAGGTAGGGGCTCGTTTTTGCGGGATGAGATGGCGGTTTGATTGGTACTATTTTGGGAGGCAAACGCCTTTTTGATCGCTTTGTATTACACTTTTAGTGATGTAATGTGCCAAAAATGGCTTATTTACACCATTTTTGGGGTTTTTTTTTATGGCGTTCACCTGAGGAGTTCAGTCATGTGATATTTTTATAGAGCAGGTTTTTACGGACGCGGCGATACCTAATATGTGTAGTGTATTTTATTTTTTTAATTTTTATTCAGTGTTATGTGTTTTTCATTTTTACTTTTTTTCACTTTTTTACATTTTTTTGACCCAGACCCACTTGGTTCTGAAAGATCCAGTGGATCTGGTGTCTGTATAATACAGTACAGTACACTATATAGTGCACTGTACTGTATTTTATACTAGAAAGTCTGAATAGACCTTTAGCAGGTCTATTCAGACTTTCAGCACCATGGAGAGCAGGGCGCTTCTGAAGCGTCCTGTCTCCATGGCAACCATCACCCGCTGCCATAACTGGGCAGGGGTGATGGATGAGGAGGAGTGGAGCACCCTCCCTCTGCGATCCCATCCTGTTGGGGGGCTGCAAGGCACAGCAGCCCCCGATGGGAAGAGGGAGGAGCGCTCCCTCCTGTTAACCCTTCCATACCGCGGTCCGTGCGGACCGCGGTACGGAAGGGTTAAGCGGCTGGCATCTGCAGCACAGATGCCAGCCGTTTCTATCAGAGTGTCAGCAATGTGCTGACACTCTGATAGAACCACTAGACACCAGGGATAGATTACAGGGAGGCGGGCGGGGATCGCAATCGCGATCCCGCCCGCCCGCACCGCCGCCTCGCGCCGCCAGCCACCCCCTGCACGCCACAATATGATTGGGGGCTGCAGGGAGTTAAAAACAGTTTGGGGGCATTAACTCTCTGATCCGCGGTCATGACCGCGGGGATCAGAGATCGCACAGAGCGCTGCAAACCGCAGGTCTGAATTGACCTGCGGTTTGCAGCGATCGCCCATATGGGGGGGTCACAGGACCCCCCTGGGCATTGTAACAAGGTACCTGCTGAATGATCACTGCCAACTGAGCAGCAGTGATCGGAACAACTCATGACGTACCGGTACGTCATGTGTCCTTAAGGACTCGGGAAACATGCCGTACCGGTACGTCATGTGTCCCAAAGGGGTTAATTATGGTCATAAAAATAATTAACCATGAATTTTTCAAAACTTCTTGAAATCATGACCTGGTGAATTGTAGATAACCCAATCAATACAATTCACATCTGAGGCCGACTATTTCCTCAGATAATACGTTCTTTTCATGTGAGATGACATTAATGCTAAAGATATAGTTTTGACATTAAATAATAATACGCAGGTATTATGAAAATATGCAGATTTATTTGTTACAAGGTTAAAAATATAAATAAGTAAATACAATTATATATGTCAATAATATATACGACGTTGATATAAAGCATTACAAGCTTAAAATAAGTAAATAAACACAATGTTATCATCGATATAAAGCAATATAAGCTTAGCAATACATGTGGGTAGAAGCAACTTGTCACATTATAACAAAGCTATTATTTGGTTAGGATATCAAAACAAGAAGTTAAATTATATACATCACTTCTGTTCAGAGGAAACCTCATGATATCAGGATGGGCATGTCTAATCCTAGACACTAATATGGAATGCTAACTACATTCTGCCCCCCTCTAACCAACTACACCTCACATGACTTCAGGAATGGGCAAATCCATCCAAGGATATAACTTAGAAGAGATAACTGTATCCTTCTATCCCATCCTGGACTATTTTCACATGTATGACCTGGTAAGACTATTAAGACATGGGAAGAACTTGGAACAAGTCTTTCCAGTGGGAATTTATCACCTAGCTTGGCAAAGAATGCTACTATTAATATATATATATATGTATATATATATACAATCATTTAATACTTTGCTAGATTATGAGTCTTGATTCTTCTGCAGGTAGAATGAAGCCTCACAATATCCTAAGACTACATCTCAATATGGAGATGATCAATTAATTAATGTGTTTATGTATTCGCCAATCTAGATGGTATGACTTCACCCACATTATCCAATTAGCCTTATATCCAATATCATTCTTTAGGTCTCTTACCAAGTCCTAGTAGGAATCACACTTCTGCTCCTAGGAAAGCTGGTTGGTTCATCATTGCATGTCTCACCATGACTCTCATATTGATAGACCCCTCTCTCTTGGGCGTTCTGCTGAATCCTGGAATGTTCTTGTTCTTTGCTTGTGCTTGTTTTTTGCTTGTCGGAATTTCCCTTATTCCAACAGTAATTATTCCAATCCTTATCTCATGTCACCTCCTCCTGGATTAAGATCTTCCAATTGTTTGCTCATATGCTAATGATCCTATGAGATCATATTTACCCATAATGCGACTGTGGAGGATGGTATAATGATATCCATCTGTCTCCGAATGGCACTGTTGTGCAAGCTATTAGCACCATACTATAAAGAGTTAACTATGGCACTCTTGTATTATATACATTTGACCCTCGTCGTCGTAAATTAGATATAAGGATTAACGTTAACATTTTAAAATAACTAAAGACAGACCTCAGGTATCATGTACACTCATGAAAATGCCCGACAATATAGAAAATGCCTTTTCTCGTCCGCAATGCTATTAGGTTCTTCTCGGGTAAGATTATCTAGGTGATCATTCCCAGGTGGATGCGATGTCTTGTCTTTAGAGGATTCTGAGGAATGGGCTCCTCCTTTCTTCCAGAATTTCTCCATCTCAGACTGTGCCCTCTTCTTAGTGGGAGAGTGCAGACCCTCCAGTTTGCCTACTTTGACCATAGCGAGAGCCCAGGTGGTGGTAGTCCGGGTGTAGGGTCAGAAGGGTCGTGGGTGGCACGTATTTGTGTGATGCACACAGAACAGGGCGGTCTCCCCTCCAGGTGGCAGAAATACTAATTAGCCTGCATATTGCCTCTTGGCTTAAAAAAATTGGGCCTAAGACCCTAAAAATGCTGTGTTGTTGTGCAGGTGTATATGTACGGTTCGCTAAGGGCAAACCGTGAAAAATTAGAGCGAGGCTCTTTCGCAAGTAGGGGGTGGATCCTCGAAGATTGTGGCAGCTGGCAGGTGACCAGATGTAAGGACCCTGGAACCTTTCAGGGGGCACCCTCTAGGCTGACACTCCTGGAAGATCGAGACTTGTACCAGGAAGATGGTAATGTCAGGCGCAAAGAGTATGGAGGTGCAATGAGTGTCTTGAGTTACAGCAGAGGGCTCCTGATATGGTGCTTTGGTGAATAGGACCCGGCGCAAGGGTCTGGTGTCTGTTATGCCAGGGTAATCGGGCCAGCGCTGAGCCGGGGCCGCGGATGCGGGCAGGTAATGGAGGGCTGGGGATCACTTGCCTGAGGGCGGATGACGCCTGGTGCGACTTGTGCAGGGCCTGTCACACTGGGTTCCCCCAAGGGTCGCTGCATGGCTTGTTGGTCCCGCGGTTGGGTATGAGATTTACTGTCGTTGGAGTTTCTTTTTCCTCGGCACTGAAGCCCGAAATCGAGGCCAGGGATTTGTAGGCCGGACTAGGCCCCAACCTGACCTGAAGAGCCAGATGGATGAGAGAGGGGTCTCCGCACTCATGACAAGAAGGGGAATCCAACTGAGGCCAGACTGAGCCTGCTGGTGGAGACAATTGGCCAGATGGCTGTCAATGCTAGTTGGGTGAGGACAGATGCAGGAGAAGCCATCTGCCTTGTTCGGTGGTAAGCCACGCCCCCCCCCCC
Source organism: Bufotes viridis (assembly GCA_033119425.1). Taxonomy (NCBI): domain Eukaryota; kingdom Metazoa; phylum Chordata; class Amphibia; order Anura; family Bufonidae; genus Bufotes; species Bufotes viridis. The sequence continues at coordinate 194,744,705 of CM065589.1, forward strand.
CCTCCTCATGAGAGTTGATTATGGAGTGATTTTAGCTTGTTTACTTTATCCTTATTTATGGTTATTAACTTTTCACACAACTTTGAATATTTCAATAGTACAAGTGACCACAAGAAACTTTGTTATATATCTTATCAGAAATGTCTAGTCCTCAGCTGTCCCCCTTTGCTAAATACTTTTCTCTTTGAGCAGAAGAACAGAGAGAGTTTCTGTCTCAGCCCAAGACCAAGCCTGGATCAGATACCCATCCCCCCCACACAGACATAAATTTATTCGGACGCTTCCTCTTCAGGTAAATACCTCTCTCATATCGGAGAATAGTGTTTACTCTGTTAACAAATTCCCGTCTCGTGGGAGGGTCAGGTGCGACCCAATGCCTAGCTACCAACACGCGGGCTTGAAAAAGCATTCTTTGTATACAGAGAAAGATATCGCTACCCTGGACCTCCCCCTCCAATTGACCCATGAGACACGTTCTAGGGTTACAAGGTATATCCACCTGAGTAACCCGTTTAACAAGCTGCACAATATCCCTCCAAAATTTTTCAAGTTTAGAGCATGTCCAAAACATGTGCAATAGGGAAGCTTCTGCCACTGCACACCGAGGACAAGAGTCAGGCCTAAGGCATCTTATGCATAAAAACCGGTGTTTTATACACCCTGTGTAGTAAATATAATTGAGACATACGCTGTGCCTCGTTGAGGGTCAGAGAGGGCATCATGGATAGCGTATCCCTCCACTGTTCCTGAGTAATATGCCCTACATCAGCCTCCCACTTATCTTTAACCGAAAGGGTCACCGAAGGAGAAACGATGTCAATAATATGTCTATACAGTGAGGAAATCAATCCCTTCGTTCTACCCTTATTTTATAGCTGTTGCATAATTGCGGGGGAAGACAGAACTTGCTCATTCCCCGCAAACTGTGTTTGATATGCGTGCCTCAGCTGCAGATACTGATAAAACGCGGAATGTGGCAGTGTAAACTCACTCTGTAGCTGTGCAAAGGATTTCATATTACTATTACCATCCTCTCGTATATGGTGCAGGCAAAGAACACCTTTCTTCTCCCAAGGTGAGAATCCCTCCAGCCTAAACTGCTCCAGAAGCTTCGGGTTTCGCCATAAAGGCGTATGTCCATGGAGTCCAGTAAGACCAATGATATCTTTAAATTTGGACCAAATCTTGCAGATTAAGGACACCGTGGGCAAATCTCCAGCATCTTGTACCCTTCCCACCTCAGGTACACCAATTGGTACATCCTGCAAAAATGATTTACTTTATTAAATAACAAATGTGCAAATAAAATCCATACTCTCCATGAGTCTACACGTTTCGGACCTCAATAGCTGGGTCCTTATTCATGACTAAGTTGTGACTCCACTTTTAACCTTTAAATAACACTCTGGTATCGTTTCATTCAGAGATGGGAGGGTTGCAATTAAAAGGGATGTCTCAGTTCAGTAAGTGGCATTTATTATGTAGAGGAAGTTAATACGCGCCACTTACTAATGTATTGTGATTGTCCATATTGGCTGGATTCATTTTTCCATCGCATTATACACTGCTTGGTTACAGGCCACCTTGAAATCCATCAGTGGTGGTTGTGCTTGCACACTATAGGAAAAACTTCAGCCTCTCTGATGGCTGGGACCATGGGAGCGCACATACTCTAGTGCTTTTACCTATATTGTGCAAGCACGACCACCATTAATGGATTGCAGGGTGGTCTGTAACCATGGAAACGGAAGCAAAATGGATAATAGTATATTGGTAAGTGGCTTGTATTAACTTTCACTACATGATAAATGCCACTTACTGAAGTGAGACAGCCCTTTTAACCGCTTCAGCCCCCCTAGCTTAAACACCCTTAATGACCAGGCCACTTTTTACAATTCCGCACTACACTACTTTCACCGCTTATTGCTCAGTCATACAACTTACCACCCAAATGAATTTTACCTCCTTTTCTTCTCACTAATAGAGCTTCATTTGGTGGTATTTCATTGCTGCTGACATTTTTACTTTTTTGCTATTAATCAAAAATGACCGAAATTTTTGCAAAAAATGACATTTTTCACTTTCTGTTGTAAATTTTTTTAAAAACTACATTTCTATATAAATTTTCTCTAAATTTATTGTTCTACATGTCTTTGATAAAAAAGTCCAATAAGTGTATATTTATTGGTTTGGGTAAAAGTTATAGCGCTTACAAACTATGGTGCAAAAAGTGAATTTCTGCATTTTGAAGCAGCTCTGACTTTCTGAGCACCTGTCATGTTTCTTCAGGTGCTAGAATGTCAGGAAAGTATAAATACCTCCCAAATCACACCATTTTAGAAAGAAGACACCCCAAAGTATTCAAGGAGGGGCTTGGTGAGTTCATGTATCATTTCATTTTTTTCACAAGTTAGCGGAAAATGACACTTTCTGAGAAAAAAAAAAAAAGTTTCAATTTCTGATAACTTCTGGCAAAAAAAAAAATCTCAGACGGACTCACTATGCCCCTCAGTGAATACCTTGGGGTGTCTACATTCCGAAATGGGGTCATTTGTGGGGTGTGTTTACTGTTCTGGCATTTTTGGCGGGGCTAATTGTGAGTCGCCATGTAAACCTAAAGGTACTCGTTGGAATTTGGGCCCTTTGTGTACCCAGGCTGCAAAAGTGTCACTCATGTGGTATCGCTGCACTCAGGAGAAGTAGGGCAATGTGTTTTGGGTGTATTTTTACATATACCCATGTTGGTGAGAGAAATATCTCTGTAAATTGTCAACTTTGTATAAAAATTTTTAAAAGTTGTCGTTTACAGAGATATTTTTCACACACAGTATGGGTATATATAAAAATACACCCCAAAACACATTGCCCTACTTCTCCTGAGTATGGCGATACCACATGTGTGCCACTTTTTGCAGCCTGGGTGCTAAAGGGGCCCTAAAACCAATGAGTACCTTTAGGATTTCACAGGGCATTTTTACGCATTTGGATTCCAGACTTCTTCTCACGCTTTAGGGCCCCTAAAATGCCAGGACAGTAGAAATACCACATGTGACCCCATTTTGGAAAGAAGACACCCCAAGGTATTCTGTGAGGGGTATGGTGAGTTCATGTAAAATTTGATTTTTGTCACAAGTTAGTGGAATATGAGACTTTGTAAAAACAAAATTAAAAAAAAAAAATTTCCGCTGACTTGTGCCAAAAATAAAAATTCTGTGGACTCACCATGCCCCTCACGGAATACCTTGGGGTGTCTTCTTCCAAAATGGGGTCACATGTGGGGTATTTATACTCACCTGGCATTTTAGGGGCCCTAAGTGTGAGAAGCCAAATGCATAAAATGGCTCTGAAATCTAGTACTCATTGGTTTAGGCCCTTTGGCATTTAGGCTGCAAAGAGTCATCATGGATGCAGTACTGTAGAGAGGTAAGCTTGGGGTGTATTTTTACATACCCATGCTGCGTGTGAGAAATATCTCTGTAAACTGACAACTTTGAATAAAAAATGTAAAAAGTTGTCATTTACAGCGATATTTCTCACACCCAGTATGGGTATATGTAAAAATACACCCCAAAACACATTGCCCTACTTCTCCTGAGTACGGCGATACCACATGAGTGACACTTTTTTGCAGCCAAGATGCGCAAAGGGCCCTAAAACCAATGAGTACCTTTAGGATTTCACAGGCCATTTTTACGCATTTGATTCTCACGCTTAGGACCCCTAAAATGCCAGGGCAGTATAAATACCCCACATGTGACCCCATTGTGGAAAGAAGACACCCCAAGGTATTCCGTGAGGGGCATGGCGAGTTCACAGAAAAAAAAATTTGGCACAAGTTAGCGGAAATTGTTTTTTTTTTTTTTACAAGTCTCATATTCCACTAACTTGTGACAAAAATAAAATTTTGCATGAACTCACCATACCCCTCACGGAATACCTTGGGGTGTCTTCTTTCTAAAATGGGGTCACATGTGGGGTGTTTGTACTGCCCTGGCATTTGAGGGTCTCCGCAATCATTACACGTATGGCCAGCATTAGGAGTTTCTGCGATTCTCCGTATATTGAGCATACGGGTAATGAGATTTTTTTTCCGTTCAGCCTCTGCGCTGAAAAAAAAAATGAACGGCACAGATTTTTCATTCGCATCGGTCAATGTGGATGAAAAAATCTCTGCCAAAATCAGTGACTGCGGTGCGGTGGGTTGGGCGCTAGCTACCTAACAAGTAGCTAGCTAACTGGCGGTGATAGGGGACCCTTATGCCCCATTCACACGTCCGAAATTCTGTTTGCGGAACGGAATTGCGGACCCATTCATTTCTATGGGGACAGACTTTGTCCCGCTCGATCCGGGAATTACGGATCCGCAAAACACATATGGACGCCTGAATGGAGCCTTACAAGGGGTGTGATCAATGACAGGGGGTGATCAGGGGGTCTAGATGGGGTGATCAAGGGGTTAATAGGTGAGTGGGGGGGTTAGTGTAGTGTTTGGTGCAACTTTACATAGTTACCTGGTCCTCTGGTGGTCGATCCCAGCAAATGGGACCACCAGAGGACCAGGTAGCAGTATATCAGACGCTGTTCACAAAACAGCGTCTGATATACTTGTTTGATGCGATTTATATCGCATCTACAGCCTGCCAGCGATTGATCATCGCTGGCAGGCTGTAGTACAACTCTTCAGACGCGCGACGCTGTGAACGCGCGCACGCGCGCATTCACAGGAAGTCTCGCGAGATGACGCGCCGCCGCGTCCGATCAGAAGAACAGGACCGCCCGCAGGACGCAATCCTGCGTACGGCGGTCCTGAAGAAGTTAAAGGATAACTGTCACATTTAGACCCTAATTTCAGTTTTCATATATGTAGTTACTAATATGATAATATACCTGAATCAATAACTATTAGACTTACTTACCCCTTATTTAATAAGATTCAGCCCTTAGCAACCAGTCTGCATAAAACTGCAATTTCACTATTCTGTTAAGATGGCCGCCCTCAGCCCTGAGGCTAATCCATAGGACACCTGCAGTGTTAGTGAAGACCAGCTCTGTATAGGGGGGTCTTGCAGTGAAGTTCCCAAGTCTGGCTGAAGCCTGTAGTCCTTCTACAAGCTCTCCTCTTATCAGATAAGGCTGTCATTTATACACTGGGCTCTACATCGTCCTTCGTTGCTAAGGGAGTGTCTGCCAAGCACAGGCATGTGGAGAAGTTCACACACACAGCCCAGCACTGTTATCTCCTGTCAGGAAGAACCTGGCTTTTTATACATTCCCTTACAATGTTGACTCACTATCAGTTCCCAGTGCACGCAGCGTGCTCCGTCCTCATCTGGTAGACAGAAGGAGCATAGCAACCTGATTTTATCTCAGGTAACAATAGCCAATACTGGGGACTTTTAGGTGGATTTTAGGGGTCATTTATTTAAGAAATTAAAACAGGGCCAACAAGGTGATATTAATCACCAGAATCCAATAGTAAAAAAAAAAAAAAAAATTGACAGTTATACTTTAAGTGGAATGGAAAACACATGCAGTGATTGTGTCACTATAGGCAACAGATAGCTAAAGAATAGCACCAAGAATAAATAATGTACATATAAAACTCTATATTGTAAAATCTAATCGTGTCTGCGGTTGAGACCTTGAGGGGTGCAGCTTCCCAATTGAAAGATGATGATTACTTTGTTATTGCAGGCAGATGTCCTGTGTTGTTCGGTTTCCTCCTTAAACTGGACAACCCCTTTAAGGCCCCCATACACATAGCTCCCGACAGATGATGTTGGGGGAGAGAAGGATCGTGTGCACTGAATTTCAATGCCTGATCTTTTTGTTCTCCCAGGAGATAAGCCTTCTCCAGTGGTGTCTGGTAGTGGGTTTCTCCACTCTCCTCATAAAAATACATGCATGCTCGACTGAACGGAACATGTATGTAGGGAGAGATCACTGTCGGCCAAACAAGGTGTATGGGCACCATTATTTATAGTAAGCCTGTAAGACAATAAGCATGAGAGTGAGACTGCAAGACAGTATGTAAGGAGCCTCTTTTACAAATTGGGTCAAAAATAGGGGACATAATAGTGCAGCATTTTGTCAAGTAAAATGGTGAGTGCTCAGTTTGTAATGGAAACCAAATCACTTATTTCTGTTTTTCACGGATATGCAACTTCCATTATTTTCATTGTTCTGCTCCTATAATGATGATCCTATAATGGAGCAAAACAACGGAAGTAAAAGTGTCACATTGCCACTGAAAGTTTCTGTTCCATGAAAGAATAGAAAAACGGAACAAACATTTCTGCTTTTATTAAATTTTTAATTTCATGGTCTAATGTTAGCATTACAGTGCCTTGAAAATATATTCATACCTCTTGAACTTTTCCAGTTTTTACAAGTTACACCCACAAAATTAAGTGTATTTTATTGGGATTTTATGTGATAGATCAACACAAAACGGCAAGTATATGTGAAGTCAAAAGAAAATGAGACATGGTTTTCAACATTTTTAATAAATAAAAGTCAAAAAAGTGTGGCGTGCATTTGTATTCAGCCCCCTGTATGCGGATACCCCTAAATAAAATCCAGTGTGACCAATTACCTTCAGAAGTCACCAGTGTGTAATGTATTCTCAGTATAACTATAGCTATTCTGTGAAGGCCTCAGAGGTTTAGAGAACATTAGTGATCAAACAGCATCATAAAAACTAAGGGTTAGGTTATAAAAAAGAAATCCCAAGCTCTGAACATCCCATAGAGCCCTGTTCAATCCATCATCCGAAAATGGAAGGAGTATGGCACAACTGCAACCCTACCAAGACAAGGCCGTCCACCTAAACTGACAGCGCAGGCAAGGAGAGCACTAATCAGAGAAGCAGTCAAGAGGCCCATGCTCACTCTGGAGGAGCTGCAGAGATCCACAGCTCAGGGGGAGAATCTGTCCACAGGACAACTATTAGTCGTGTACTATGGCCTTTATGGAAGAGTAACTAGAAGAAAGCAATTTTTGAAAACAAGCCATAAGTAGTGTTGATCGCGACTATTCTAATCGCTAATTTTTATCGCAAATATCGGCACTTTGAGAATTCGCAAAGATCTAGAATATGGTTGCCTCCTATCTGCGCTAGAGGAGGGTGCTTTTAAGGATGCTGGGCGGAAATACGGCGTATTGGAATTAATGCACAGGGTATGGTGGAAAACCAGGAAAATGGCAGGTATTGAGGGGTATACGAAGTTTACACCAATCTGGCCGAATATCATGTATACTGAACTTAACAAAGTTCCCAGCGTCAAGGCATGGAGGAAATTCGGCCTGGATAGGATGTGTCAATTATTTGGAGAAACATCCATTAAAGATTTCTCTACACTACAACAGGAGTTCAGTCTGCCCAACTCCCTCTTCTATGTTTATTTGCAAGTAAGACACGCCGCACAAGTGCAGGAGCGACAGGAGAAATTGATGCCTGCCCAAAAGCATCTGATTATAGACCTCACGGCTGCTGGTGGCGGCTCGGGGGGGGGGGGGGGTGTGATATCGCTGCATTACCTTAGTCTAATGGAAGCCTTGCATAAAAAGAATCCATTACCACTGTTTGAAAAATGGGAGAAAGATGTACCAGGATTGAAGGAAGACCAATGGGAAAAGGTGCTAGCTGATTTTCCTGATATAGCGGTGAGTGAGGCCCATAGAGTTTCACAATAGGACCCCGAAAATGTTATGTAGGATAGGTTTTCGTGCTGACGATGCATGCCCAAGATGTGGTGCTACCTCTGCTGATTTAATACACCTGATGTGGAATTGTCCGCGCTTATGCAGATATTGGAATGCAGTGGTGGACCTCATTATGACGGTTTATAATATTAGGATTGAACACTCTCCTTTATTGTGCATATTGGGCTATGTAGGGGAAGTGTCAGGATCTAGAGAGGTCAAGTTGGCTATTCAGCGTGTTCTATATCAAGCCAGAAAGAGGATAGCATCTCGCTGGATAGCTCCAGATCCACCGGAGTTGAGTGACTTGGTAGCATCGACACACACCTTGGTACAACTAGAGAGTTATGTTTATCAAAAAAGGGAAATACCAAAAAGTTTAATAAAATATGGGGTACCTGGATTGCACATTTCCATCTTGCTATTTAGGACAGAGGCCTGGGAAAGGTGAAGGAAGTGAAGGTCATAAACTCTAGGGGGGGAGAAAGTATATAAATATGATCGAAACGTGTGGTATTAAGTAATGAGTGTATGAGCTGGTATGCTTGTGGGTCGAATGGGCACTGGACCATATTCTGCAATCTGATGTGGACTTTTCTCGGTTATGGACTGCACCTGGACTTTGGGGCTTGGGAGGGAGGGTGGGGTGGGATTGGGATGGGTTTGTGTGTTGTACTTTTGTTCACCTCAAAACAAAAAAAACCATCTTAAATAAAAAGATTTGATTAAAAAAAAAAGATCTAGAATATAGTGCTTTATCTTCGTAATCGCGAATATTCTAGATTTTTTTTCATCAGTACTACTCCTTCTTGCTTCTGGGCCAATGAGAAGGCTGCGATGTCTTTGTCTGAGCTTAGCAACATCCCTAGCAACCAATAGGAAAGTTGCCTACCCCTTTACTATATAAGAACCTCCCCAGCAGGCATTTCTGCAGTTTTTTCTTCAGTTCTGAGAGAGACAGCAGTGTCATTGCTGTGCTCTGGTGCTTTACTGTGTCACATTACATTAGATAGTTAGTTAGTTAGTTTATATATATATATTACAGATAGTTAGTGGGAGATAGTCAGTGTAGGTTAGATAATGATATAGTGTAGCTGATAGGTTCCAGTGCAGGGTGTTAGGTAGTGCGATAGGAATTACTGTGCTATGATAGGGATTAGTGTCTAACAGCTTGAAAAATGTAGCAAAAGTGAGACACCCTGTATTGCGCGCGCAATACACGCATATTACATTGCCGATTTTTGCAATCAAGAAAATAATAACTAAAGATCACGAATTCAAGAATTTGCGAATTTATGAAAAATATTAGGCCAAAAATTAGCGAAATATCTTGAAAATGAATATTGCCTATGCTGCTCATCACTAGCCATAAGATGTCCCGGTTGCAATTTGCCACAAGCCATGAAGGGGACACAGCCAACATGTGGAAGAAGGTGCTCTGGTCAGATGAGGCCAAAGTTGAATTTTTGGCCTAAATACAAAATCTTATCTGTTGCAGAAAACTAACATGGCACATCACCCTGAAAACAGCATCCCCACCGTGAAACATGGTGGTGGCAGCATCATGCTGTGGGGATGCTTTTCTTTAGCAGGGACAGGGAAGCTGGTCAGAGTTGATGGGAAGTTGGACTGAACTAAATACAGGGCAATCCTGGAGGAAAACCTCGTAGAGGCTGCAAAAGACTTGAGACTGGGGCGGAGGTTCACCTTCCAACAGGACAACGGGGCACATTTACTATAACGCCTGCACCTGTTTCCGATTGTCTTATTTTTTAAGTCCCATTTACTGATTTTACACCATTTTTGGAGGCGTTTGCGCCTGTTGCACCTATTTGGAGTTTTAAGACTAATTCAGAAGTTTTCAAACTTTCCGCCCTATTTATGTAGATGTGCCTTAGTTTGCACCCAATTTAGGTGATAAAATTCCTACTGCACTCCAGGGCTGGTGTACCTTTCTGCTTCTACTTGAGTGGTGAGTTGGGCCACATTTTGCCTACTTTATAACATAACACATCAGTATGTGCTAGAAGTGGCCAACACTGTCAAGTTCGACCTCCTCTATGACGTCACTAAAATACAGTGGTATTTTGATGGCAATATTGCCATTTCTTAATACTGTGGTATATCGCCCAACCCTGGCGTACACACTTTAGTAAATGACTTGTTGTCATCTTCTATTAGTTTCACAAAACACACCAGTATGACAAACTGGACTCCCGCATAGAGCTGCCTGGTTCCGAGATGATTTATGACACTGGAGAGGATGGATTTTCTGGCTCTGTGGTTATTTGCTTTTCCATAAGAGCTCATTCATTACCTCTGTTCACCCATGAGGCTAGTGCATTATATCTGTCGCGGCACTCAGATAAAAATAAAAAAATTGCTTCAACACGAAGTATGAGTCTACCATTGGTGTCAAATAAACTCCCAGTTAACCCACACCCCACCTTTGTCCAGTTAAACTTGACTGGTATTTTTTTGTTAGGAAAGGTGACAACCCTACCTCCCAGTCACATGACCTGTCCCAGGATAGTGCAATAGAGTACAGAGAGGGACTGAATGAGCTGGATGTGGATTAGATGGGTCATCTGGCACTTGCCGGAAATGACCTCCGTTTCTACTGGCAGAATACTTCCACTTCGGTTACATATGTCAATCACATGTATTTTTCTGCCCGATATAGAAATTCTGCTACATCACATTTATACACGGTCTCCCAATCCTGTACCTCTTGCCACAACCAACATGTCTTCCCGCCAATATAACATCGCGTGCACAGCGTACGCAGCTCTAAATAGGACCCTAAGAACGCCTGGTCCTCCGTCTCCCTGGAGACAAGGCTGTCCCTGCTGCCTGCATGAAAAATAAACATTCTTTCTGGACATTATATTGATGAAATATGCACACAGGCTCCATGGAGACGTTCTATAGCACACAAAGGATGTGTTTTCAGCGGCTTTGTGATTAATACTGCTTATGAATAGGAATGCTGGAGGCAGGAGTCACCGCGGACACCTGCCCGCCCAACAACGTTGTGAATTCGCAGCAAAGAGCACGATGGCGGCTGCTGAGCACGGGCTGAAGGAGAGGGAAACCCAGGGGCTCGGTGGTGAAGAGGAGGAAGGAGAAGAAGAAATGGAATCAGAGGACGAAGAGCGCGGGGACGGCTCGCCTGAGGGAACGGGGCAGTCGTCCTCAGAGGAGGAAGACGAGAAAGAAAATGAAGCAGAAATTCAGAGACTGGAAGAGCAGGTGATGGTTGGGAACAAGTGGTCTCCAATATTTCGGAGGGAGGGGGTGTTCGGAGATAGTGAGCAGTAGGTGGTCGCCTTGGAACTCAGGAGATTTTACTGTGTTGATCCAGAAGATGTGTTCCTGTCAGCAGAATGCAGAGGCATGGCGTTTTATAACAGCCTGTACTCTGTTGATGCAGATTAGGGGCTGTCTTGAGGTATTCAGCACACCAGAGAAAGGTTCGATAAGTGTTTCGCTAATATTACAAGTGAGGACATATTAATCAGGAGGGTCTGACATGGATCCCCACCGCCCCTTACAATGAGGGGGACACAGCGCCAAATGCCCACAACCTTTGTCAGAGCTCAGCTGGATGTGCAGGGGACCACCTAGTGCCATTGAGATGGAATCAGAGGGCAGGACCCCACTGCTTCATTTATGTTATAGCATACCCAAGCCATTTACTGACGACAATGCCCGTTTAATGGAGTCTAGGGAGCAAAAGTGGGACAATAAAGTAATTCTACGTGTTTAGGATGTAGTGTAAGTGTTGCTGTGTGTAATGACCCTGCAGCTTCCTCCGAGGGTCTTGTCTGCACAATACCCCTGGAATTATTCCATGTAATTGAGTTTGAGCCAAGTTGGTCTCTGAAGTGAATATTGCGCCTGTCGTTTCTAGAAGGGAATGTCACTAATAGTACATAAATGCATGTCTAACACACCTGCCGATGACTCCAGATCAGCTATTTGTATGTCAGTACTCATTCCTCCACTGTGCGCCTGCAAACCAGCATTGAGAGGACTCTTGTGCATGCACACATAATGCAGAGGACTACGTCTGGTTTGTGGGCGCATAGCGGGGGTGAGTATTGACATGCAAATGACTGATCTGGAGGCTGTAGCAGATGTTCTGTACATGTATCATACTAAATGGGGCTTGCCGGAGGTAACAAGATGGCTTCCATTTTTGTTTTTAGTGGGAGCACATAGACAGTGTAAAGAAGGTATTCTGTAGAACTGACATATTTTTGGAAATAAAGGGTCACTCTTACTTTTGACAAGACACCGAGAAGCCAACTGATTGCTAGAATTAAAGGAGTTTTAGCAGTATCTAAAGACCTATCCGTAGGGTAAGTCACCAATATGAGATTGGTGGAGGATCCAACACCCGGCACTCTCACAGATCAGCTTTTAGCTTGAGCCGCAGGTTGTGAGCTGGAACACTACAGTTACTTACCCTGTGTGGTGACGGTTTTTGGGTACTATTCAAGTGAATGGCAGAACATGCAGTAACTGAAGAACGCCACTACACAGTGGACGGCGCTGTGGTGTTCAGCTCCGTATACTGTTTAGGCTTCGTTCACATCAGCGTTCAGCCTTTCCGTTCTCCTGCTCCGTTATAGGAGCAGGAGAACGGAAAGAAGGAATTCGGCACATAACTGAGCCGGACGGAACCTAATGAGCCCATAGAATATAATGGGGTCCGTTAGGTTTCTGCTCAAAATAAGTTTTTGGAGCGGAGACAAAAATAGTGCATGCAGGACTTTTGTCTCCGCTTCAAAAACCTTCCTCTGAGCGGACACCTAACGGACTCCATTATAGTCTATGAGGTCCTTAGGCTCCGTTCGGCTCAGTTATGTGCCGAATCCGCCCTTTCCGTTCTCCTGCTCCTAAACAGAGCAGGAGAAGGGAAAGGCTGAACGGTGATGTGAACTCAGCCTTACTTCTGAAACCTGTGTGTGAGGGTGCCAGACACCAATCTCATATTGATGACCTGTTCTTTGGACAAGTCATTAATATGTTAGTCCGGGAAAACCCTTTAAGGGACTGTTCTGCTCTACTGAGCATTCTGACCATCCGTGGATTGGTACATTGTGAGTTTTGGTTGAAATGGACACAAGCTGAATGAGTTACCGTATTTTTCGCCCTATAAGACGCACTGCCATAAGAGACGACCTGGGTTTGAGGAGAAAAATAAGAAAAATATTTTTAACCAAAGGTGCTTTTGAAGTAATGGTCTGTGCATGACAGTATTATGGGGGATCTGTGGATGACACTGTTATGTGTGAGATGTGGATGGCACTGTGATGGGGATTCAGATAGCACTGTGATGGGGGATCTGGTGGATAGCACTTTCGTGATGGGGGGATCTGTGGACAGCACTGTGATGGGGACCAGGATACACTGTGATGGGGTGAATGACACTGGTTGGATTGATCTGTGATGACACATATATAGCATCTATGCCATATGTGTCATCCACAGATCACTACCCCAATTACAGTGTCATCCACAGGTGCCCCTTTCTAAAAACATCTGGCCCATGGTTTAAGGAGCCTGGCACATATGGCGGCTCCTGCCGCTAAGAAGGACTGCTAGAGCAACATTTGTACCCACTATGTCTCCTATTTCCCAAAGTTTGGGATGGCTGCCAACTCAGCAGTGGGTCCATCTCTTTCAGCAGGTGCAGAGTGCGCGGCGTAGGCTGAAATGCCCTCACTGACGCCATCCGCCTGCCCTTTCACTTTATGAATGAAGCAGGAGGAGCAGACAGATGACGCTGGGTGAGGACGTTACACAGCAGCTCAGCCGCACCGCCCGCCTGCTAGAGACTGCTGAGGCAGGCTAGCAGAGCGCTACTGTCCCGGCTTTTAGGAAATATGTATCATAATTAAAGATTTTAAATGTTATACAAGAGTCACGCTTGTGAGCGTGGCGCGCCCGTCACAGGTTGCCAGGCTCCGCCCTCCCCTTCCTTCCATGCTGATATCGCAGCCAGCGATGTATCGGCTTCCAGCTATAGGAAATGAGTATTCGCCATATAAGACGCACTGCCATTTTCCCCTACTTTTGGGGGAAAAAAAGCGCGTCTTATATGGCGAAAAATACGGTAGGTAGGTGGTTATGCATGTTATCTCTATGGAAAGGTATAAGATGTTCGGTTATGCTTGTCACTGGGGAAAAAAGAAACGATTGAACATGTTGAAGTCCATCCTAACCGATTGCTGTTTCCCCCTAAAGCGTCAGATGACACTGTGGATGTGGCTTTAGAGTTTTGGATTCTAGGTGGAACCTAGTCTTCTGATGCTGCTTTTAGGATGAACGTAGCAGCTTTCAGAATTAGGATTCTTCATGAGGTGCCAAGTATGACCTTAGACCACCAACTCAGGCAAACAGGACATCTAAGGTCTATTGTACAACCAGTGATTTCACCGTAACCAATAGGAAAACACAGTGTCGGTAACAAACCTAGGTGGTGCAGAAAGTAATTCTGATTGTGTCTTACCCGAAGGCTATGTCTATAGTGACATCAGTGTACAATGTGTTTCTTCCCTATCAGCTCTCCATAAACGCCTTTGACTACAACTGCCATGTGGACCTCATCAAACTCTTGAGGCAGGAGGGAGAACTGGACAGATTAAGACGTGCCCGTCAAAAGATGAGCGAGCTCTTCCCTCTAACTGAAGGTATGAATGTGAAATGCTTTGGTTAAGCATTTTAATATGTTGTCTCACTCTGGGCGGGATATTTATATACCATTTACTAATAGGGTATTATAGTGTAATAGAGAATACCTCTACCAACTGCAAGTCACTGAATGCCTGTCCATCTGTTATATTTTATTGGCTACTACTAATAAAGCATTACTTTCATAGATGAGGTCATTACAAGCGGGGTACGCTCCGCTCATGGTGCCATAACGTTTCTTTTTTTCAAATGTCCCGCTGTGCCCCCTTTTGGTTTTCACACCCTGGATGCTAATAGGTAGCATTGGTACAAAAAGGAGGAGACGCCAGGGTTTCATAGTGGGCGTCTGTCTCCTCGCTGTGGCGCGGTCCAGTCACAGCGGACCAGGAAGTGAGCAGTTTTTGAGGGAGGAGGAGACACCCATTGAAAAGCGCTGGCGTCTCCTCATCCGTGTACCAATGCTGTTGGGGAAAAAAAGTTATGGCAGCATCAGCGGAATGTAAAGGTACTTAGTTTAACAAAAAAAAAAGGTACTGTTTAATATCCTTTATATTAGGCCTCTTTCACACTTGGGTTCTGAGGATCCGGCAAGCACTTCCATCCCGCCGGATCCGGCAGAACGCAAGTCGCCTGAAAGCATTAGAAGACTGATCAGGATCCTGATGCATCCTGAACGGATTTCTCTCCATTCAGAATGCATTGGGATAATTCTGATCAGTATCTTTCCGGCATAGAGCCCCGACGACGGAACTCTATGCTGGAAAAGAAATACGCTAGTGTGAAAGAGCCCTTACTTAGGATAATATTAATAGTTTTGTCAGGATATAGAATATCTTTTTAGAAGGAAGTCGCTGCAGCAGATTGTCCTGTGTAAACAATGAACCTGTAGTAGCAGATTGCACATCTCCTGAAGAAGGGATGATTGCTGCATCGAAATGCACATCTCACTTACTCTGACGAGTGGGCAGTAAGCCCGATAATTGCCTGCACAGTGGGCCTTTGTAAAAAGTCACTGTACCTTCACAGAATTTCATTTAATAGAGAATAGTGTAACTAGCGAATTTCTAAATCAATTCATTTAAAAAATGTGCCCGCATCCACCTGAAAAAAAGCAGTAAAGTGATGACCACTAGGGATGTCGCTTCCACCTAACTTACAGCCCACTGCCTGGCAAGATCCGTCCCCGGTAAGAGACTCAGAAGATGGCTGGGAGGAAGTGGGTGTGTGTCAAAGCTACTTGAGATTGTGAGCTTGACGAAACAACTTCCTCTACACTGCTGCTGAATATCACAGAAGCATCTTGCTTCTCTGTAGGTGTGAATTATCCCTTCTTATCAGCTTTCTGAGCTCCCTAGAAGGTAAGGGAAGTGAGATCATCGCATACAGTACTGTCAGAACGGAGAACCCCCCCCCCCCCCCCGCTTCTGAGTGAAATGCGTCTAGCTGTGCAGTTGAAACAGGGAGTAATATGGCTGAAAGAGACTTTAGGGTAGCCAAAACACTAGTTCCTTCACAGTTATGATTGTACAAAGCAGCACAGCCATTATGCAAAGTTCTTTTGAAAAGTCAGGTACGCTTTAACCCTGTTACTGCTATGGGAAGCTACGTCTAGGCATACATTTGCTGACATTTGTAATAAATGGCAAGCTAAGTAATGCATGGATACGCCAGATCTGCTAGAATGGAAGCTGCTATTACAGACCATATGGCATGTGGACAGGGGTTGAGACCGCCTTAGGCCCAGTTCACACTTCAGTTATTTGGTCAGTTATTTACATCAGTTTTTTAAGCCAAAACCACAGAACAGGAGGAAATCTTTCCGTTGTACCTTATCTCTGTGTAGGCTTGACTACTGTTTTTTTTTCTCACAATCACTGATGGAAATAACTGAAGTGTGAACTGTGCCTTATTAATATATACCTTGCTAGTGTATATGTCATTGAATTTGTGTTGTAAAGGTGATGGAAAAATGATCCAGTGAGCACTTTAATTTAGAACACTTGTGATTGTACAACCTAAGTGCACATAAGTTCTATGATGCCAACCTTATTCGTCTGTTCTTCCTATAGAGATATGGTTAGACTGGTTGAAGGATGAGATGAAAATTGCTGAAGATGGTTCAAGTCGGGAATTGGTTTACGAGCTGTTTGAGAAAGCTGTTAAAGACTATATCTGTAAGCTCTGTCTTGAAGGCACTTATATACACCCACCCTCATGTCCTCTATATATACATATGTCTGTCACATACTCTATGTAGCATCATGTACAAGGAAACAAACCCTCAAGGATTTACATTATACTGCAGTAAAGCTCTTCACAGAAATGCATGTTTCCTTTAGGTCCAGAAATTTGGTTGGAGTATGCCCAATATTCAATTGGAGGGATGGGGGAAGAGGGTGGCATTGCCAAGGTTCGTGGTATCTTTGAGAGAGCTCTAACAGCGGTTGGACTTCATATGACCAAAGGATCAACCATCTGGGATGCCTACAGGGAATTTGAGAATGCAATATTAGGAACCATACAGGTAATTTATTCTCTTGTTAATACAACTAGCTCTGCTTTGGGGAAATCTTTTGGCTTTCCTGTTGTGGCTTGGTTGCAGTATTCAGAACCGTTATTTATTAATGGATTTATCTCTTATGTCTTAGCCTTTGCCTGGTACCATTCCTTCAGCAGAACAGCAGCAAATGCTGAATACCCAACTTGAGAAGATCCACACTCTTTTCAAACGCCAGATAGGTGTACCTCTTCTAGGTAAGTTTTTTTCTTTTTATGAATACTAAGCATTAACTAAAATAACATTTAAATGGACGCTAAACCCAGAAATGAATGATGAAAGCAAAGTCTGCAGGACTTCCTTGAAACAAACACACTTTGCAGAACTCTACAGGGGTAATGTTAAACTAATCTGTCCAATTTTTTTTGTCTGGGGATTGTCTAAGGTAGTGGGATTTAACATTCTGTGGAGGCTCCTGCCAGTGTGCCGGAGGAGGGAGACATCTCATCCTATTTGGTTGAATGGTCACTAAGAGGTATAGACGTTACTATACTGGCTAAAGCTGGGCATTTTTTGTGGGCCCAACTGACCATCTAATATGTGTGTGTGTGGGGGTGTCTCCCAACTCTTCTCTGATGGCTGTTGAATTTCATCATGCCCGATCAGTTTGTTCTTGGACAGATAAGCCGCAACCAGAGGTGTCTGGCAGCAGCTAAAATCCCCGATTCAGAGATAGCTGGCAGTCAAACAAGGGTTCAGCTGACTGGTATCTCATATGTACAGCCTAAAGCCTCGTGCACATGGTCGTTGCTGCCTGTGGCCCGTATCGCGGGCCGCAGACAGTGGGTCTGCAGTATGCGGACACAGACTGTGTACTCCCCGCATAATGGCTGCGGACCCATTCACTTGAATGAGTCCACAATCCGGAGCTGCACTACGGAGCGCTTCCGTGGTGTTTCTGTCCATGCCTCCGCACTGCAAAAAATTAGTACCTGATCTATTTTTTACGGTGTGGACGGATCACGGACCCAATCAAGTTGAATAGATCTGGATCCGTCGTGGGCGACGCATGGATGGGGCCCGTTCATTGGGGACTGCAAATTGTGGTCCTCAATGCACGGAACAGCTGCCTGTATTAGACCGGCAGACAGCAAACGATTGTTGGGAGGGAAGTATTCCCTCACGGCAATCATTTGCTAGGTAGCGGAGGAGACTGCTGCTGTTAGATGCAGTGATTTCTTCCGCAGCATGGGGAGGAGCAATCTTTATGCCATCGCTCATCTCCATACTGTCTAGTGCAGGGTTAGTCAACCTCCGGCACTCCAGCTGTTGTGAAACTACAACTCCCAGCATGCATACTTCCTCTGCTCGTTTCAGAACTCTCACAGAAATGAATGGAGCATGCTGGGAATTGTAGTTTCACAACAGCTGGAGTGCTAAAGGTTGCTGATCCCTGGTCTATCAGACAGCACGATCTGCCGCTGGCTTATGGCATCTCTTAGAATGTGGGCATCTCATAGATGAGACAAAATCTTGAATGAAGGGACAATGACTCAAGTATTGAAGACTTTCTATGTTGTAGAAGCAAAAAGTGAGCAAAATCTAGAGCCAAAAATCGTGTAGCCCTGTGGTGTGGGCAGGTGACAAATAGGCTTCAGTTTTTAGTTCATGTGACCTAATTTTGGTCCTGTGTAGATCTACAAAATGAGGAATTTCTATAAAGTGTTATGAAGTGCTCATAATCTGGGGTTCATTTTGTGCTTGATAGATATGGCCTCAACCTATGCAGAGTATGAAGAGTGGTCAGAAGAGCCCATTCCAGAGCCTGTCAATCAGAACTATAAGAAGGCGATACAACTGGTGGAAAAGTATAAGCCTTATGAGGAGGCACTGGTGAGCACTATGCGCCATATTTCATGAGTCGACATGCTTGTGGTCAGTAGATTTTGTAGGGTGTGTTTTGATATTGAATCCATACACAATGACTATCGTTCCAGCCACTGGAGAAGCAGCTAATTGGGAAAGTCATAACGTCACAAGGATTTAGCCAAAAACCCATGATTACATTGATAAAAAACAATCATGTCTATCCTAAATATACGCTAGTTCTATGGACGCTTATGCACCTCTGTGATTTCTCACACTGAGACGGTTTCTTATAGATTTTGTCTGTGAGAAGAGAACAAAAAAATTGGGGCATCCTTCAACTCATGCCATGCGACAGAGAGTATTGCTGCCAACCCATACTGAAGTCTGAGTATCACCATATGCCTCCTTGATCCATGTTTGCTTTTAAATAAATCCTCAAGCGACCGTATTACAGCTCAGTAAGACCAATGAATTGCGCAGAGCTGTGATATAACACCCTACTGTGCTTCCAATGTCTCGTATATTTCCGTTGGATCCAGTATGCATCCGAAAAAAACAAAAAAGTTAGCAGTCTCCTTCAGATGCTTTTATACGGAGATGTTCTCAAGAAAGTATAAGGTGGAGACACTGCTGTGTGCATGAAGACTATTTATTTTTGTATGACCCTTAGTAATCTTTCATCTATATATTACATTATAGTTTTTGTATCTCTTCATTACAGTCTAGGAACTAAACTGTTCAAATAGAACATCACATTTTTCAAAACGCTTGTACTGTAGACCACTATTAAGAATAGCAGGATTCGTTTAGTGTTTTAGGTTCTTAATGCCTATAACTGTCCATCTTGTGCTCCATTAGCTGGCTGCTGAAACGCCGAAGCTGGCAGAATACCAAGCCTACATTGACTTTGAAGTGAAGGAAGGAGACCCTGCTCGTATCCAGCTTATTTTCGAGCGGGCCTTGGCAGACAACTGCTTAGTGCCAGATCTTTGGGCCAGATATACACAGTATCTAGTGAGTACCTGGTTGGAAAAGACAATCTTACCCGTTTTACAGATTGTTTGATCATTTTAGTATGCATCTATTGGCTTCATAGACAAAAGTGAAAATAAAAAAACCTAATAACACTCTCTCCTTTAGGACAGGCAGCTAAAAATGAAGGAACTTGTGCTTGGCGCACATGATCGAGCTGTCAGAAATTGCCCATGGACTGTAGGCTTGTGGAAAAGTTATATCCTTGCATTAGAGCGACATTCTGTTGATCACAGCACTATAACTGGTAAGTCTGCGTTGTATTTGTGTTTTGCCAGTGATACATTTATGTTAGGAGGAGTCTGTTACCTCCAAAATCCGTTTCAAAGTAAGCATACCACCATGTAGAGTAGATACCCTGAAACATAGCTACACCTTTCTTGTGAAAATTTACTCCTCTCATCTTGGGAAATGCATCTTTTTATTTTGTATGGAATTTGGGTTTTTCAGTGCAGCTTGGGCAGGGCCACTATGCTTGATGTGCCGGTAGTGATGATGCAGAGGACGCACAGTGCACTGAAAGGCTCTGCCCATGGCGGACCAAAAACACATTATTTGTATAAAACTAAAAAGACTTCTCAAGAAAAGTATGGGAATATTGCAGGGGACCTACCCTGCATCACAGTATGCTTACAACTCATATTTGAGGACTAGGTGTTATGACTTTTTCACTGCCTGACTGGCTGGATCAATCAAAGTGGAGAGGGCACAGCAGTTGCAGAGAGAGCAGAGCTTCTAGGATTAATGGCAAAGCCCCCCATTGTTAGAGGCTCATTTGCATGTATTAAAACATAATTTTTATTTTTTTGTAAATTAGCTAATAAACTATGGTGAACATTTCTCAATATGGTCCTAAGCCAGCACTTGTATAACGGTTAAGCGAGCCATTTAATTTGGCATGTGATACATAATTTGCAGACTTATCAATGTTTTTTCAGCATAGTGGAATAAGAGTGTCACAGATGATGGTGAACGCCATATTTTTTGAGATTCTTGAAACTTTTTCAAAGAGAAAAGGGAGAGGAGGTATGGCTTCCGGGGACTGCAAGATTTAGGGTCCATTCACACGTCCGTTGTTTTTCTATAATCCGAAAATAGGACTGTTTTTGCGGATCCTATTTTCCAAGATCTCTTTCCGTTTGTCATCCGTTTTTTCCGGAACCGCAAAAAAAAAATGGATAGAAGAATAACAAAATCTTTGGGGGCTGGACTTAATAAAAAACAGGAAGTTCTTTCATTTTTTTTTCGGATTAGTTATCCGAATGTCTTCCGATTTTTGTGGATCAATTGACTTTGCATTCACAACGGACCGCAATTTTCGGATTAGAATAGGACGTGTTTTATTTTTTTACGGACACTATGTACTGAGAAAATTATGCGGACAGCACTCTTTGTGCTGTCCGCATATTTTATAGACCTATTGAAAATCAATAGGTCCGAATTCTGTCCGAAACTATTCCGTGACTAGTCCGAAAAAT
This sequence comes from Bufotes viridis, assembly GCA_033119425.1. Lineage (NCBI taxonomy): Eukaryota > Metazoa > Chordata > Amphibia > Anura > Bufonidae > Bufotes > Bufotes viridis. Next base: position 194,765,987 of record CM065589.1, read on the forward strand.
CGGGATCAGATGCGGAACTAAAAACGGACGTGTGAATGGACCCTTATTGCAATTTACGGTATGTCAAAACTGGTGTAAATTGTAGCTGAAATGTCCACCAACTTCTAGCTGACATAGATTTTACTCGTGCCAAATTAGGAATAGGTCTTGTCTTTGTGTCACCTCTGGATAGTCCATAATAGATTTGCAACAATTGTAGGTTGTTTCGCATGTTTTTTTTTTTTATTCTGTTAAATCACAATTGCAATCTCACTGTCTGATGGACGGTTAAAATAAAACAAAAAAATAACTTTATTCCTATGTCAAGGTAAAAAAGGGCAAATCTTTCTCATCTGTAAGAGACAGGCAAATTGTGGGATTTGGTGTGAAGCAAATAGTGGCCCGCTATATTACACTCTTAGTCCCTTCACATAAGGGGCCTACGGTATCAGACGTAGACCCTAGCCCTCATGTAGTTGTATTCAGTGTGGGGATTGGAACTAATACCCACAGAATGAATGACTGGATATGGACAGTACAATAGGTTGAAGCGCAGGGATATTGGCCCCAGTTACATGGTGCATACTACCCCCTAGATGTCTCACTGCAGAGCTCATCTGGATCTGCTAAGAACCAACAACTCATGCATGCAGTTACCTGGCTCCCAGCGATCACATGCCTGTTAGGACAAGAGCAGAGCTTCCTGATCTGTATAAACAGCCCTTATGCCTCATTCACACATCAGTGTTTCCCGGACGTGTGCTGTACGTGTTCTCCGAGGACAGCACACGTCCCCATTCATTTGAATGTATGTATTCACACATCAGTGTTTCAGCACAGTCCGTGGGTCTGTGTTTTCAGCACGGATGCATGTCCTATCTTGTCCGTGTTCTCAGATCCCTCCGTGAAAACAACAGATGCCATCTGTGTTGCATCCGTGTTTCATGGATCATTAAAAAAAAAACTGTTTGAAAATTATTTTCCAGCTGCTCAGTGTCAGTGGAAAAAGGATGGCACGGTCAGCAAAAAACTGACCCATGGACCCAACACGGATCTGTCACGGGAGGAAACACGGATTAAACACTGTCCATGTTACCACTGATCCAAAACTGACTGACGTGTGCATGAGGAATTATTGAGTGCTGTGTATACAGTGATGGAGAAGGCAGTAAATAAAATCTGCCTTTTCTGTGGGTAGCCCTGCTGTCACTAAACTGTCTACCTGCTTTTGCAGGTGCCCAATCTTTGTGCAGCTTCTGTCTTCACAAATGCCCTTGCAGAGTTAAATGGTTAAATGCTGACTGCTCAGATGTTTTCTAGTAAATGCGCTGTGCACAAGTGGTTAAGGAGGGATAGAGGAAAACAGTAGTATTTTTGTAAGCAGCTGTGACTTTGCTGTGTTTTATTAAAATCACATAAACCATGATACAAATTACATAAGGGACTGTTCACATGCAATCTCTTGCTGTGGACGTTTGGCGTGAACAGCACAAGTGCAGCGAAATTTTGCTGGCAGCTGTGTGGTTTGTTGAATGGTTTGTGCCTCCTATTCATTTCAATGGGAGGCAGCGCTTAGGATCCCAGAGTGGTGTCTGTCTTACTGTATGACATGTCCATTCTCAGCGTGGCTTTAAACAGCCGCGCCTCTATCTTCTGCACGGCCGCCAACGGAATTTCGGGACAGCTGTCCGTGCAAAAAAAAATTATAATTGTGTGTGCTAGACCTTACTGTGCTCTAATGGACCAGATCTAAAAATGGTCAGTAGACAATAGTGGAGGATGTAAACAGCAGGAAAGCACTTGTGTATCATTTTAACAGGTTTCTCCCGTCTTATAAAGTGATGCCGTGCCACTAGGGAATGCTATTACATTACTATCGGTGTGGGTCCGACTTCTGGAACTCATACCGATCCTGAGAATGAAGGGGCGCTGTGGCGAACCCCAACTGATCATAAAATGAGGACATATCCTAGTGACATGCTATCACTTGATAAGATGGGAGAAGACCTTTTAAACCTGTACTTAGGTCTAATGTTCTAGAGTATTTTGTGTTTAATTTCTTATTAATTTTTTCTGTTTTCACTTGTAGAAACTTTTGAGAAGGCTCTAAATGCAGGGTTCATTCAAGCCACAGACTATGTAGAGATTTGGCAGTCATACTTGGACTATCTCAGAAGAAGGGTGGACTTTACAAAAGGTAACTAAATATTTTTATATTATCTTTGTATCCCCCATTCTCTCCACCACCCCCCTCTCTTCACGATGCTTGTGGTTTAAAAGAAAACTTGGCAAAAAATGCCCTCATTGAAGAAGACAATCTTACTTCCCATCTTTAGGAGGGATTATATTTTATTGGGTTTAATAGAATATTCTTTCTGTTCTGATCCCCTCATTAGCATATTGGAGCCATATTCTCTCAACAACAAGTAAATCCTGAAGGGCCTCTTTAAGGCCTCTTTCACACTTGCGTTGTTAGGATCCGGCGTGCACTTCCGTCGCCGGAAATGCCCGCCGAATCCGTCACAACGCAAGTGACCTGTAAGCATTTGAAGACTGATCAGTCTTCGAAATGCTTTCAGTGTTACTATGGCAGCCAGGACGTTATTAAAGTTCTGATTGCCATAGTAGTAGTGGGGAGCTGGGAGCAGATACTTACAGTCCGTGCGGCTCCCGGGGCGCTCCAGAGTGACGTCATGGCGCCCCATGCGCATGGATCACGTGATCCATGCGTGAGCGCCTGAGTCACTCTGAGCGCCCGGGAGCGCACGGATGGTAAGTATACTGCTCCCTGCTCCCCACTACACTTTACCATGGCAGCTATTGAGAAAAAGCTAAACGTCGGATCCGGCGATGCGCCAAACTACGCTTAGCTAAGGCGGATCCGGATTAATGCCTTTCAATGGGCATTAATCCCGGATCCGGCCTTGTGGCAGGTGTTCAGGATTTTTGGACCGGAGCAAAAAGCGCAGCATGCTGCGGTATTTTCTCCGGCCAAAAAACATTCCGGTCCTGAACTGAAGACATCCTGAACGATTTCTCTCATTCAGAGTGCATGGGGATAAAACTGATCAGGATTTTTCCGGCATAGAGCCCCGACGACGGAACTCTATGCCGGAAAACAAAAACGCAAGTGTGAAAGAGCCCTAATATTGATTATTTTATTTATTTTTTTCACTTGTATTTGGACATAAGGGACGTATGGGGCATTTACCCAAAGGCTTCCACATAGGAGAAAAAAAAATTGTCCCCCAAAAAGCACGTTAAAAAAAAAAAAAAAAAAAGGTACCAAAAAAGTGTGTGTGAAAGAAACCTTATGGAAGTCTTTTTATATTTAGGTAAAGATGACCTGACAAAGCTTTTTTTATAGGAAGAGAAGAAAAAACGGTCCTTTCCCTGCATTTAATCTCCCCTCTCACTTGGTGCATATTCTGATCCTTAGGCAGCGTTCAAAGGTACATATTAAAAGCTGTCCGTGTTGCGGCCTCATCACACGGATAATTTTTAATGTGCGTTTAGGAGATGGACCCGATTACTGCAGATACAACTGTCTCCAGTGATCCCTGGGCCCTTGTTCATTGAGACATCAATCAGAATAGGTCATGCCCAGAGCTTTTCTGCATGGACACTAGGGGCCAGGTTTATCATTAGCTAAAGTCACTTTGATGGAGTGAAAAATGCGCAAAAAAAAATGCGCAATCGGTAAAATCGCGCATTTTTTTTTTTTTTTTGACTTTTTCAAGCTCTGCACTAAGCTCTCCAGTTTTGTGAAAGTGGTCGTGTTTTCTTATGTAAATTAATCTCTAGACAGATTTACTATTGTGACCATTTAAAAAGTCACAAAAAAATGCGCAGTTTCACTCCAGTGAGGACCATGCTTATCTTGTGCGACTTTTTAATAGAACATGCGACTTTTGTAAAGCCGTTTACTGCTACCGTCAAACCACATTTATCACAGTATTAAAGGACCATTAATAAATCTGACTGAGCCAAAAGTGACTTTGGGCTTATGGAAAAGTGGAGTAAGATGGAAGTGTAATGATAAATCTGGCCCTAGGTCTTTGTGAAAGGATGGATCTGTGCATTGCATTTGTGACTTGTATGGGTCAGCGTGCTGTTCCTGCGCAGTTCATTGTGCACATGAGCAATAAATGATGTCTGTCAGAATCCATTCTTATGGGAACTTTAGAACTTACCTGTCTGGCTGGAGGTAGATGGAAATCTATGTTGTTCAACGTGTTGCTAAGGTGCTCTGACCTTTATGGATGCATATATGTTCTATTGTGACTGTAGACTGGAATTAGGATGGGATTATACAGTATGCAGGTACTGGGTATTGTACTGATTGTGTAATTGTTATTTCTGATTGATTGCTTTACCTTGCAGATTCCAGTAAAGAACTTGAAGAGCTTAGAGCTGCATTTGTCCGTTCATTAGACTACCTTAAGCAGGAAGTGGAAGAAAGTAAGTACTTGTACTGTATGGTGCTACATTCTTTTAAGGGTTGGGATTTTTGTGCAGTTGACTAGATGATACTAGTTTCTGGTCATCTGACCTGCTTTTGATTTACTATATTGGTTATTATAAAATGTGTCATAATAATCTGTAATATTGAATGTTTCTATAATCTTTTACAGGGTTTAGTGAAAGTGGAGATCCTTCTTGTAGCATAATGCAGAACTGGGCCAGAATAGAGGTAAGATTCTCATAACCATATGATAATGTTGTAGTTCTACTGTCTATGGCAGTGGTTCCACATGTCCACGCTTCTCTTCATGCGCATGTGCCACACGCTGTACAATAAGGGTTGTGCTGTGTCAGGATATTGATGACCTATTAGATCAGTGGGGGATCTGGGAGTCAGTCCCCTCTAATCTGATAAGCTGTTTCTTGGGGGTCACGGCCCTCATGCAGGTGCTACATCCTCTAGTCAAGTCAATGGGATGAGCAGTTGTAATTACACTGCACTGCCACTATAAGATAGACCAGGGATGCCTAACCTGCGGCCCTCCAGCTATTGCAAAACTACAACTCCCAGCATTCCTGGACATCCTACTGCTATCGGTCTGCAGTAGGGCACGGTGGGAGTTGTAGTTTTACAACAGCTGGAGGGCTGCAGGTTGAGCATCCCTGAGATAGACGACATGCGGTAAAAAAAAACACCGAGGAGAATGCAGCGCTCGTATGAGCGCCTTTTAAACAGCTGGTTGGCGGTGCTACTGGGAGTTGGGCTCCCACCAATCTGATATAGACCATCAATGTCTGGACATTGCACAACCTCTTGAAGTGTCGGCTCAGTTGGGATCACAGCTGAGTGTGTGGATAAATGACATACACTTGCACGAGTAATGCTGGCCATACACAATTGGGTAGCTGTCTGCTGAGCACTACTTCAGCCGACTGCTATCTCTCCAGACTGCCCCATACACATGCACGGCCTAGCCTGCATGTATTCTGAATGGGGACAAGCAGTAAGCTGACATGTATCTAATGTGTATGGCCAGCTCAACAGAAACCGTGCAAGATAAAGAAGTGTAGTTATTGAGTAGCCTAAAAATGTTAGGCTATTTCAGCAAATATTGATGGATACCTATTGCAAAAGAGTCATAATACAGCTGACAAATAGGAGCTAAGCTGCAACATAAGATGTTTTTACATGTTGTAAATCCCACACATGTATTGAATATGTGAAAAATAGAAAACAGTGGAGTAAAAAATGGATGATAATGAGAAGGGGAAGAGCAAAAAAAGGGGAAATGAGGAGAAAGGGAATGGGAAGACTATGGGGGCGAAAGTAAAAAGAT
>CM065589.1:194772266-194789986 GCA_033119425.1 Bufotes viridis
ATTTAATGGTAGTATATAGAGCTTGTTCTTTTGCAGATCTGATTGCAGCTGAATTGAAAAATTAAAAAAATTTCACTTGACCCCTCAGGCTCGACACTGCAACAACATGCAGAAAGCTAGAGAGCTCTGGGATAGCATCATGACCAAAGGCAATTCCAAGTTTGCCAATATGTGGCTGGAGTATTACAACCTCGAAAGGTAAGAACTGAATGAACATTTCGTTGAATTCACTCCTTCAGTGATGTCTAACTAACATAACTATAATAAAATGCTGAACCTCCAGCGCCAGTTGTTTGAAATCTGTACTTAATTCCTACTTCACACTAAAAACCTCCAGAAAAACAAGGACCTTTCCACTTAGGTGTTTCGTACCCTCATTTGGGTTTTTAGTGCCACTACCTGAGGGGGTTACGTTTGCCAAGACTAGGCACTTCTAACTTTTACCTTCTTCTAGATGAAATTAATGAATTCCAGGACAACCAATGTAACTTCAATATATTATAGTCTAAGAATATAACTATGAAGATGTAGTTGGTGGTTTATGCTTGGTATTGCAGCTCAATCCCATTTGCTTCAATGCGACTAAGCTGCAAAAAGTCCATGTGCCTGATAGACGTGATGTCACAGGCCAAGAAAAAGGCCTCCACAGTCAGATGATGAGCCAGCAGGTCAGAGATTAGAGAACCTTTCACAGCTCCTGACATGTTTTAATAGCTTATGTTATAACAATCCTGGAGCCTCTATTCTTATGGCTCTATGTTGTGGCATCCCTTTATTACGGGATTTCTACTAGAAGTTATGAACGAATTGCTATTAGCCTTCAGTAAGGGTACAGAGGGTGGTAACCAGTTGGGGGGTGTGTACCTGCACAGTCTGACTATCCAATCAGTGCTGCCATTTTCAGTCTGTGCAGGTACACACCCCCAACTGGTTACCACCCTCTGTACCCTTACCGCAGACTGCTAACAATTCATTCATAACTTCTAGTAGAAATAATAAAGGAATGGCAAAATATAAAGTCATAAGATCAGATGCTCCAGAATTGTATTACATGGGGACTGCATGAAGCATTAAACAGGCATGTCAGGAGAGGTGACAGGTCCTCTTTAAGAGGCTGGTCTTAATGAATGTCTTTAAATGTCCTTTGATGCTGTCTGGACATAATTTTTCTCGCATTCATCTACATATCTGTCATGGACATCAGTGTGCACAGGTTCATGCAGTGGGTTTATCTATAGGTTCAATATTCCGTGCAGAATGAAATTAGTCTTGTCTTCATCCCCGTGATAATGCAGTGTAGGCTTGTGCTCAATCCTATAGAAAATGAGGGTCATTTATCACATTTATTTAACTCCACTTTTTGGCTTATTTATGTTGCAGAGTTTGTTGCAGGCCTGTCTCATTCATAATTTTCCACACCAGTTTTTGGCGTGGAAAATGATCTTAATGTACTCCAGCAAGGGGGTTTTATATAGAGGCTGTATCAATCACCGGTTTTAATAAATGTCCGCCTATGTCTTTATCCATGTTGCATACCTATGTTCTTACAGAGCCCATGGTGATACTCAGCACTGCAGGAAGGCTTTACATCGTGCCGTGCAGTGCACAGTGGATTACCCTGAGCATGTTTGTGATGTCCTACTTGCCCTGGAGAGAATAGAAGGTGGGTAACTTATAGACCGAAGTGAAAATAGAGATGTGATGTTTCTAATTGATCTCATTGGGGGACACCGCACCATGGGTATAGGTCCTGCCTCTAGGGGGCTGACACCAGAAATAAAAAATAATAATAAAAAAAAAGTGTTGGCTATTCTCTCTCCATAGTCGATAGGCTAATCAATTTTAGTATAGTAGCTGTAAGAGGCTGACACAACCTTTAGTGTTCATTATTATTTTTCATTTTCATGTTTCTCCAATTTTGCAGGGATTATTCCCTGTGGCAGGCAGTTCTACATGGACTGTGCGTCACCACTTTAGTAGTACCCCACTACAGGCACTTACCATGCTGGTGATCCAGTCCCCCTTCACTGCATCCACAGCCAGGATGCCAGTCACCCCACACTGTGAGGTTATCGGAGAGGTGACCTTTTGCTGCCAACGATGTTGGAAAGTATGTTACCTCTCCCCTTGGTTAATGGTGCTGTTCCTGGGTACCTGCTAGTTTTCCACTGCCTTTCCAAGTTACCTCCTGGAATACCTGGCCTCTGTTCCCTACTCCTGGCTTCCTGTACCCTCCTGGAGCCCAGAGTGAAGCCTCTCTGAGTTTCTAAGCTAGTCTCGGTCAGGGCTAGGCCACCCCTCATTCCTCTCAGTTTCCAGGTTGCTTTTAACATCTGAGGCTGACCGTCCCTTTGCTTCCTGCCAGCAGCATGCTCCTTCTCGTTCCCCTGTGTGCACCACCCTGAGGATGCTGTGTCCCAGGTCGTAATCTCTACTTTAGCCCTTGGCTTTAGCTGGTTCTAGGCTGCACTTGGTCCTGCTTCCTCCATGCATGTCAGGTTTTTCTAGGAGGTCACTCCTCTTGCCGTTGGTGGTTGGAGTTGGCGGGGAGTTGAACTGGGCGTTTTTTCCTTCTCCTCCCTGGCAGTCTTTCTTTTTCTCTTCCATTCCACAGATTCTCTTCTCAGTAGACCACAGTTCTCTGTAGCAGCAGCTTCTTGGTGGGACATAGCTTCTCACGGTTCAGTAGACTAGGTCTCTGAGCTCCTTATTTATTTTTATTTTTTTCTTGGGTTTGTGTTCCTTTGGCCTTCACATTGTCTTCCTTCAGACCACCATAGCCAACAAGAATGCCCCCCCCCACCTTTTCCCCATGGTTGCTGCGTATTTTATATGCTTTCTGTAACATGAAGCTCCCATGCGGTTAGGGTGAACCCATCGGCTCCCTGTGGTCTCTCTGCCTAGGAGTCTGGCCCCCATATTGAGTCTCCTCCCTTTCCCAGGCCATAGGGAAGCTTTCCAGGTTCTCCCAATCTGTAGTTGAGCCACTGAAGCACTTGCCCATTCAAATCAAGGGAATCCTTCTCTGAACTGGCCTTTTCTGTCTCCAGGAGCAGATCTCCCCTCATATGTTCTATTCTTCCTCAGAATCCTTTGGAACTTCCCAGCATAGAGGACACTGGTGGAACAACCACCTCTGATTCTGAGCAGAGCACTAGGCTGTCCTCTGCCATGCGAGACCTCATCTGAACAGTTAAAGGGGTCGTCTCATCTCAGAAAATGGGGGAATATCGCTAGGATATGCCGCCATTGTCTTATAGGTGCGGGTCCCACCACTGGGACACGCACCTATATCGGGAACAGAGCACTGCAAAGTGGTGGCGCACCCATTCACTTATCTGGGCCTGAAGGAAATAGCTGAGCCAGTGCTCAGCTATTTTCGGCGGACCCATAGAAAATTAATAGAGGACGGCTGCGCATGCGCTGTGCACCCTCTAGCACTTTCGGGGCTCTGTTCTCAATATAGTGCAGGTCCCAGAGGTGGGACCTGCACCTATTAGACAATGGTGGCATATCCTAGCAATATGCCCCCATTGTCTGAGATGAGAAAACCCCTTTAAAGATGTTGTCTGTTTTTCTTTTTTTTTTTTTTTTTTTTAATCTGGCCCTGTGGATGTGTAATATGATGTATAGATGATGATGATCATTGCCTTACTGAGACAGCGATGCGCTCACCATTCTAAATGAGCGGCCATTACTTCTGGCATCACATGCTGTACATTCACCGCTTGATCCTAGACAGGTTACTACTACTTGCAATGTACGTGGGTAGCAGGCAGCATTGGCATAGCCAATTCTGTTCATTTCTAGTGTCACCCCCCATTTTGCTGTGTCATGTAATGCATTCAGTGAGAAAGGGATTTTATGTTATGCACAATAATTTAATGTAATTTTTGTTGATGGGCATTAATAAGATTACATTTTTTTTCTATCAGGGAGTTTGGAGGACTGGGATGCAGCTGTTCTAAAAACTGAAACCAGACTATCAAGAGTTAATGAACAGCGTGCTAAGGTACCAGGGATACTCATGTAACACCATGCAGTAGTAATATAACGTTTATCTCCTTCATATCTTATGGTATTCTTTGCTTTTACAGGCTGCTGCGAAACAAGCCATCCTTGCTAGGCAGGAAGAGGAAAAGGCTGAACAGAGGAAAAAATCTCGAGCTGAGAAGAAAGCAAAGAAACCCAAAAAAGCCAAGCCTGGAGATAAACGCAAAGCGGAGGAGGAGGAAGATGATGACGAAGAGTGGGGCGAGGAGGCAGGTGAGTTTTTCTTATTCCCTAAAAGAAACATTTGACTCCTTTACAGACTGCTTTATTAGCTATGACCTATTATCTCACACGTGTGGTTTTTGGTGCAGCTTTTTAGCCATAGCCAGTGATCGATCTGATAAGGGGTTTCCAGGGTTAGAAAACCATTGCAACCCAAAAATAGCACCACTTAAGTTCACAGGTTGTGTGTGGTATTGCAGCCCTGTCGCATTCACTTCACTGGGGCTGAGCTGCAGCACCAGATGCAACCCATTGTTACTCTAATCCTGTACAACCCCTTTAAAGGGTTAGCTTTACGGCCTATTTACAAGGTAGTCTGATATGGGGGTTCTCCCTCCCACCTAGTCATGGCTGCCTAATTCGGTTGGAGAATGAATGAAGCAAAAGCTGCAAGCTGTTTGCATAACTCCCTCTGGATATGCCATAAATGCCTGTGAACCCTTAAAGTCTCTTTTTCCTGCCTTATAACCAAGTATATGTTTTAACTTAAAAAAAGCCATAAAAAACGACGGCAAAAACTGCACGTACCCGTGAATCTAGCATAACTATGTAAGGTTTTATCATCACTGATGGCATGGCTTCCATTGGTGTGAGAGGTAAACTCAGGATCCATGATGGGTCTGTTTTATAACGGATCCCTTTTACTTATAAGGAGATCTGTCAGGTTTCCAAGTAATTGCAAAGTTACAAAGTAGTTTGCAAAGTTTATGTAACGTTAGGGTACTTTCACACTAGCGTTTTGGATTCCGTTTGTCAGATCCGTTTCAGGGCTCTCACAAACGGTCCAAAACGGATCAGTTAAGCCCCAATGCATTCTGAATGGATAAGGATCCGTTCAGAATGCATCAGTTCGGCTCCGTTCCGCCTCTATTCCGTTTTGGAGGCGGACACCAAAACGCAGCATGCAGCATTTTGGTGTCCGTCTGAAGAGGCGGAGCCTAACGGATCCGTTTTTTTACAATGTAAGTCAATGGGGACGGATCCGTTGTCAGTGACACAATATGGTGCATTTGAAAACGGATCCGTTCCCCATTGACTTTCAATGTAATTCAGAACGGATCCGTTTTGGACTTTGTCATTTTTCTTTAAAGCTAATGCAAACGGATCCGCTCTGAACGGATACAAACGCTTAGATAGAGGTGCGGATCCGCCTGTGCAAATAAACAGACGGATCCGCACTAACGCTTAGTGTGAAAGTACCCTAACAGTGGTTTTCCAAGATATTTTAACTGATGACCTGTCCACTAGATAGATACCTGTGGTGCTACTGTGATAGCTGGTGCCTTCTCAAACAGCTGATCATCGGGGGTCCCAGTTATTGGACCTCCACCAATCAGATTCTGATGACCTATCCAGAGGCAGATCCGTTTAAGCTGTTGCTCAAAAGTAAACCGTTCCTTTAAAGAGGATGTCTGAGATTTCGATATTGATGACCTATCTCAGGATAGATCATGAATACAAGATCGGTGTGGGTCAGACTCTCCGGTCAATCAGCTGGTTGAAGAGGTGCGGCAGATTACCTATTTGTCCTTGACATCTCCAGGACTGATTTCCATCCCCTGGAAGTAAACAAGGATGGTTCTTGTTCATCGACAACCTGAAGAACTGATACAACATGTACATGTGAAAATTGCTTAACTCTTTATTTCTCGTTAATGGCATTGGAGGACACAGCACCATGGGTATATGCCCAGCTACCACTAGGAGGCGACACTAGATAATAAAAAAGGTTGGCTCCGCCCAGTGGCTATACCCTCTCCACAGCCACTAGGCTATTCAGTTTTAGTCTAGTGTCCGTAGGAGGCAGACCTGTCCTGCTTTTTTCTGCAGGTCTTGCTGCTAATGTTATTTTATTTTTGTTCCAGTTTTTTCTCTCTTCTGCAGGTTCATCCTGCTGCAGGCTGGGGCTCCATCGTGACTCCACTTTAGTTGCCCCCCCCTGCGGGTGCGTACCACAGGTACCATGCCGGTCACCCAGTCCCCATTACTGCATCCGCAGTGGCTTGCCGGCATTCCCACGGTTCCCGTGTTGAGTCTGCCGAAGGGGTGACCCTGCAGCACCCGAAGACATCGGATGGTGAGTATTTTTCCCCTGCCCCAGGGTTACTTAGGGGTCCCTAGTACCCCCTCTCACCTCCCTGGCCTTCCCTGCTCCCTCCCTGGCCTTCCCTGTTACTTTAGTCCCAGGCTTCTGCTGGGACTAGGCCATGTTTTTCCCTGGCCTGTCCCCAGGCAATCCTTCTGCTTCATGTCTCCCCTCCCGGGGTCTGGCTTCTCCCCCTCTTCGGCGGGCTCCCGACCCGCGGCGATAAGCCCCGCCTCCTCCGTTTTCCCGGCCACCTCATAAATCGAGGCCCTGGCTTCTGGGCCTGCTAGGCCTTACTTCTCCCACCCTCCTCCTAGGTTTTCTAGGCTTCTCAATGCCCCCTCCTGGCCTTGGGGAAGGGCTCCCCTCTCCTCCTATCCTGGCAAAGCGCAGGCTTTCTGTTGGGGGAGATTCTTCCTCCTCTGCCTGGAAGAAGGAGACCATGCCTTCATTTTGTTGGCATCTTCCTGTCACCTCCCTAGTCTCCCCTGCTGCTGCTACAGCGCCTCTTTGAGATTCAGCTCCTGGGCTCTGGTAGGACAACCTCTGGCTGAAGTTTTTTCCCGCCTCCTGCCTTCCATTGCGGTCACCACGTTCTTACGTGCGGCTATTGCGCTACGGGTTGCCATGTGGTCAGCCTGTCCCTGTTTTTGCACAGCTCCCAGGTCCTCTTATGACGCCCTGACCTACCCTTCTGGGTCTCTCCTGAATAGGCTTCTTCCCCACCCAGCCCTCCCAACCTTTGTGTCAGCGCTGCTCCGATGGTCCTGCAAACGACCTCGGGTTGTCACAACTACCCTCCTCGGCATCCTCGGGTTGCTCCCAGGACAGGCCTGAGGCTGCTGACACATCCTTCCCTGCCACCATCTGCTGCCTCTGGGGACACCTCTGCACCGACTCTCATCGGAACAGAGTCTCAGGCGGTCTTCCACCATACAGAATCTCTCTGGGTGGTTAAAGACTAATGTCCATTAAGGAACCTCTCCTTCCCTGGATTGGTATTCCCTCTAGTGGACTTTCGGATGGCACTCCCATGGCTGCACACAGGTAAGTCAGCCCTCCACGTGTTAGCATGGTGGCACATCTATGTGGAGTCCCAGGTACGTACGCCTTCTGCCTAATGGGGAGGGTATTTGTACCTCTGTGAGGGGCACACTGTTAGCTCAGTGGTAAGACACTTGCCTTACAAGCAGTGGTCAGGGGTTCAACACCCTTTCAGCCTCCCGTCTCACTGTACCAGGGACTATATTCAGCACTCCACCCTAGCCGGAGAGTGTTCCCGTCAGGGGCTGTAGTCAGAACAGCCATTCTGATGCTAGTGTGCTCCACGCAACACAGAGGGAGCCCTGGTGCACAGTCAGTGCCTGTAGCCATTACAGTACACTATGCAGCCCTCTCCAGGCGTGGCAAATAGCGGCCACCTGCAATTGCCTTTGCTATTGCCCTGAGGCTGTGCTCTCTAGTGTGCACCAAGTACCATCTCCCTCGCTCCCTTCATAGGTGGAGTACCTGTACCATCTCCAGATGCTTTACCCATTACATCTGTGAGCTTCTAGCCTGCTTCAGGCAGCCATATTGCTCCCTTCAACGGTAGAGTACCTGTACCGTCTCCAGATGCTGTACCTATTACATCTGTCTGGTTCTGGCCTGCATCAGGCAGCCATATTGCTCCCTTCATAGGTGGAGTACCTGTACCATCTCCAGACGCTGTAGCCATTACATCTGTGAGCTTCTAGCCTGCATCAGGCAGCCATATTGCTCCCTTCAACGGTAGAGTACCTGTACCGTCTCCAGATGCTGTACCTATTACATCTGTCTGGTTCTGGCCTGCATCAGGCAGCCATATTGCTCCCTTCATAGGTAGAGTACCTGTACCATCTCCAGACGCTGTAGTCATTACATCTGTCTGGTTCTAAGGTACTCTCCAGAGGCTGTAGCTCTGACAAATGCTTGGTTCTAGTGCACCAAGCAGCCATATTGCTCTCTCCATAGGTAGAGTACCTGACCACCTCCAGATGCTGTAGCCATTCCATCTGTGAGCTTCTAGCCTGCATCAGGCAATCACATTGTTCCCTTCATAGGTAGAGTACCTGTACCGTCTCCAGACGCTGTAGCCATTACACCTGTCTGGTTTTAAGGTACCTCATCTCCAGAGGCTGTAGCTCTGACACACATGCCTGGTTCTAGTGCACCAAGCAGACATATTACTCCCTTCATAGGTAGAGTACCTGTACTGTCTCCAGACGCTGTAGCCATTACACCTGTCTGGTTCTATGGCGCTTCATCTCCATAGGCTGTAGCTATTTCACATGCCTGGTTCTAGTGCTCCAATCGGTCATATTGCTCCCTCCATAGGTAGAGTACCTGACCATCTCCATAGGCTGTGGCCATTACACCTGTCTGGTTCTTTGGTGCTTCATCTCCATAGGCTGTAGCTATCTCACATGCCTGGTTCTAGTGCACCAAGCAGTCACATTGCTCTCTCCATAGGTAGAGTACATGTGCCATCTCCAGACACTGTAGCCATTACACTTGTCTGGTTTTACATCTGCACTATACAGCCATTTTTCTCCCCTTTTGGTTGAGTTCCTGTACCGTCTCCAAATACTGGAGCACATCCGCACGTTGTAGCGATTTTCTCTCATTATATTGAGCACCAGGCAGCAATGTTACTCCTATTAGTGTTTGTAGTATCTCCAAGAGCTATGTCCTATTGGTACAATCTGTGGCCCGTACGGCTCCTGCATTACTGAGTGTTTCCCTCCCTCCCCTGGCTCTGATCTGTCACAGGCAATCATGTGCCCCCTATTCCTGCGGAGTGATGTCTCACCTTCTGATGCTGTATTCGTCACTCTTCTTTGCTTCTAGCATACATGTAGCATACATGGCCTCCATATGTTCTCCCCCTTACTGGGCGGAGTAGAGTTGCTCTTTTTAGGTCCAGTACCCCGGTACTAGGCATGATTTTTACTTCATCGCCTGATGCCCTTTTGAACATGACTGTCCTGCTATGCGCCAGACAACCGTACTCCCTAGCCCCTCCTCCATGGGCAGGTTGTTGGCTGGCCTGCTGGGTTTGCTCCTTGTTGACCCTGTAAGGTACTGCTGCACTGCCGCGGTCCCCCTTTTCATGATGGAGTACTCGCGTTATTTCTGCCTCTCTGCTTTGTCTTCAGAGTTACATGGCACAGTCCTGGCACAGTACAGGGTTCACCGCTGTATGTTCTTTCCTACAGGAGCACAAAACATTGTGAGCACCGACCGCTACTGCAGTTACAGGTCATCGCTGGATGTCCTCCACCATACAGTATCCCTGGGTGGTCAAAGACACTTGTCTTCACTGGATATCCTCTCTGATATGCTGTGACAGGTCTGGTGAGCATCAATCACCTGCCTGGGGCGGTGGAAGTTTCCGCTGCTTGCTCTAATTTCCGACATGGTTCCGTATTTTTCCATGGTCCAGGTGTTCTTGGCACTCCCTTATGCTCTCCAATTGGTTGTGCTATATGACGGAAGGGCCGCTCCCTAGGGCCTGGTCTGCACCAGTCAGCTTCTTCCCCCTGCCCTGGGGGTTTCGTTGAGGTCTGCTGATTTCTACATGTCAGTGTAGTCTCTCCTGGCCTCCCCTGCCGCCTTGTGCATCCCTTCTCACAGTTGGATGTCTGGTGATCCTTTACGAGATCCAGGCTGCTGTACCTTTCCCTTCTGGGACCGGGTATACGGTTTACTGGTCACTACGCTTGGGATGGTTGGTTAACCATGGCCGATGTTCTGACCGCACAGGCTCTGTATAACAGCTTCTTCCTTGGGCCCAGTTTGGTGGCCCTTTTCCTTCCTGGGTCCTCATAGGCTTGTTGGTCTCTTGAGATTCTAACCTCTTGAGATTCTAACATCCCCCAGGTCACGTACCCGGTACCTAGTTTTTTATTGCTGCAATTAGCTTTTTACCTTGTAATGGTCGCTTCTGGGATGAAGCTTCCCTCGTTGGGAGAATGTTTCCCCCTTCGCTGTTTGGAGTCCTTTCCTTCTACTCCAATATCGTTCAGACCAGTGTGTCTCCGCTGGTATCCCCAGGCCCTGTGCCTGGTTCCCTTTTCCCTGAGACTTCATGTGGCCAGGGATCTCCCTGGTCTTAGGTTTCTCAGAGATATTTTGTTTTCTTCAGAGGCGTGCTCCTCGCCTCCTCTGTCTAGGAAGCATGTGTTTACGTTCCCTTCTCCTGACCATTACCTAGGACCCCTCCTCCCCCAGGAGTTGGCTTCTTTCTCTGGCAGGATGGGGTTTCCACCTTCTCTTAGGGTGTTTCTCATTCCCTCCTGCCTTGCTATGAAAAGAGGTTTGCTTCTTTTCCATGTGGGTTTCTGCTATGATTTCTCTCAAGCGTTTATCCTCCAGGTCTTCCTTGTTTCCTCTCTGTCCTGGCCTTTACATGAGTTGGCCGCGGACAAGCTATTCTTTTGGTCTGAGACAATTTACAGGTTTTCGTCCTTGATTAAGGACTGCTCCTGTCCTTTATTTCGAGGCATTTTTCTTATCTTGCCAGGCACCCTCATGGTCTATTGTATCTTTTTGGGTCTGTCCTGTTAGGGTTCTCCTCCTGGAGCATCCCTCTATATGCAGAGCCCTAGGTCGTTACCACCCGACACTGCTCTGCTACTTTCCTGTTTCTTCAGGAAGAGCCCTGGTTCTTCTAGATCCTTCCTCGGGCTCTCAGTTGTTCAACTATTGGTTCTCGTGCAGGTCTCCTAGCCCTGCTCTTTCTCCTCTAGTGCTTTATTGTTCCCACCTTGGGTGGAGCTGGGTGTTTACCTTTGTTCCATTTGTAGGCCTTGTTTCCCAGGCACCTGTGCTTGGGATCCTGCTGGTCTCCCATACATTTCCTTTTTCTTGGGACCGTTTCATGTCTCTTTTGATCCTGTCGGGTCCCATGGTTCTTCTGCACCTGTGTAACCGACTTTAAGGTTTACTTCCCACCCTCATGGAACTGCTTTGGGACGTCCCATGGTGCTGTGTCCCCCAATGCCATTAACAAGAAAATTGGATTTTTGTACTTACCGTAAAATCCATTTCTCGTTCGATGCATTGGGGGACACAGATCCCACCCTCTGTTTGTTCTTCTCTGTGTCGTCAGGCTGTTCCCTTGTTCTTCCCCAGTCCAGGACATGTTGGTTCTTCGCTTTTGTTTCTCTCTCCTACTGCTTTTGGTACAAACTGAATAGCCTAGTGGCTGTGGAGAGGGTATAGCCACTGGGCGGAGCCAACCTTTTTTATTATCTAGTGTCGCCTCCTAGTGGTAGCTGGGCATATACCCATGGTGCTGTGTCCCCCAATGCATCGAACGAGAAATGGATTTTACGGTAAGTACAAAAATCCAATTTTTACCATGAATAGGTTTGAAACTGAATCCTCTGTTAACATGGACCTGTAAATGTTTGTTGGCAGCAATATAGATAATTCTGTACACATTTTAGAAAATAGGATAATCTAGACAAGTATTCGTGTTTGTGCCCTGCAGCAGAACACCCCAGTAAGAAGCACAGAGGAGAGGAGCAGTCTGAGGACAATGGGGCGGAAGAGATGGAGACTGAAACTGGGCTTTTTGGTAGGAGCTCCTCCTCCACACGCCACTCTAAATCCCAACACAAGCCTCCTGCCCCTAAGGAACAGCCTAAGATCCTTCATAATGCTGACAAGGAGAGCATGACTGTATTTGTGAGCAACCTGCCCTACAATTTGCCTGATCCAGAGCAACAACTGAGAAATGTTTTCTCCGGCTGTGGGGAGATCTCCCAGGTTAGGGTTGTCTACAACAACAAAGGCACCTTCCGTGGTTACTGTTATGTCGAGTTTACTGAAGAGAAAAATGCATTGGATGCATTGAAAATGGACCGGCATGTATTGAAGGGGAGACCCATGTATGTGTCCCCTTGTGTGGACAAGAACAAGAACCCAGATTTTAAGGTTAGTTTCGTCATAAAATGGATTACTATAACCAGTTGTTTTTATTTTTTTATGTGTTGTCTGTGTTTTTCAGATGTAATCTTTGTGAATGGATACATAGTTGACAGCAAGAAAACAATTTAAGCCAATTTGACACACGTTTTTTAAATGTAAACCATTGTGCAGACAAAACGTATCACTGTTGGGCTCCATTCACACGTCCGTGTGTGTTTTGCGGATCCGCAAAACACGGACAGCGGCAATGTGCGTTCCGCATTTTTCCGGACTGCAAATCACTGGCACTCTCATAGAAAATGCCTTTTCTTGTCCGCAATTGCGGACAAGAATAGGACATGTTCTATTTTTTTGCGGATCTGGGCGTAACATATTGTGTCTCCATAGAAATGAATGGGTCCGCAATTCCGTTCCGCAAAATACGGAACAGAATTGCGGACGTGTGAATGGAGCCTTGCATTGCCAGGCCTTCAGTTAGAATCCTACCAAGGGCATTTGCTGCATGGCGTTTGTATGGGTATATGCACTCTATACTAATAGGTTAATTTGGAATTTTGATTGTGAGCCTCAGGGACCAGTGTGAGTGAAGACAGTCTCTGTGCTGTGCTACGGAATATGTTATATTGTTGCTATATAAATGAGTAAAATAATCGTGTACATATGATCAGACACTGCAGATAGAAAGTCAGCTGAACAGAAGTAGAGAACTGTAGCAGAGGGGTTTTGTGGTGATCTCCTAGTACTAAATACTGGTGTGCCTTTCCTTAGGTCTTCAAGTACAGCACAGTTCTGGAGAAACATAAGTTGTTTGTCTCTGGGTTACCATTTTCCTGCACCAAAGAGGAACTGGAAGAAATCTTCAAAGTGCATGGCACCATTAATGAGATCCGTCTGGTAACCAATCGATCTGGAAAACCAAAGGTAGGAAATATGGTGTGACTTGGAGATTGAAAATTTACAAACTTTGTTCCCCCTTGACATAAACCATGTGAATTTGCTGCCTTGGGTTTGCGTTCTGTAAATCTGTAGTGTTGTAAAGTACCAGCAAAGGGGATGAGATTTAAAAATGCATCTCATTCATACGCCGTGGAAAGTGTTTGCACTGGAATGCACACATAACTTGACTTGCGCCGCACATTTATGTTGCAGATTTCACCCTTTGCAATGCAGAGAGTGAAAGCTGTGGCAAATCCACAGTGTTTCTGCAACTGAATGTGCGGTGGACTCAATCGGGGATGCCCAACCTGTGGCCCTCCAGCTGTTGCAAAACTACAACTGCCATTATGCCTGGACAGCCTACAGCAATTGGGGCATGCTGGGAGTTGTATTTTTGCAACAGCTGGAGGGCAGCAGGTTGAGCATCTCTGGCCTAGATCATCAACATCTCATGGAATGGGGTTTGATACCGCGCACCCCTGACGATGAGTTGTTTCTGGGTATCTCCGGGGATGGAACTACACACTTTCATCCATTCACTTCTATTGGAGCAGACGCTGGACTGAGCTGTGTATTTCTGGTGCTGCAGCTACACCGAACCAGCTGATCGATCCTTAGGATAGGCCATAAATATGAAAATTCTTAGAGGTTATCTAACAAAAAGTATTATTATGCAAGAAATGGGGGCATTTTGAATTAAGTATTATTGCAATATACTGTATATGCAATATAAATATTGTTAGGTTTTTACGCACATCACATATTTGTCTTTGTTAGAGCCCCCTGCTGTTTATCCTTCTTATCCACCTTCTCCTGCGTTCAGTGGAGGACTAACATGCTCGGTATCTTGCCTGTTCCCTTGTCTCCACTCAGTGCTGGTGTAGTGTTCTCATAGTGAAGGGGCCCAAACACCATTCTTTCATTGGTACTTCTAAATATATACACATATATAGGTATTAGGGTTGTTTCGGGTATCGAACTTTCGATACCCAATCGATACTTTTCTCTGGTATCGCACTCGATACCAGGAAAAGTATTTTATCGATACTGGGCTGCGCTACTGCACAGCCCAGTATCAGAGAACGTGGCTGCGCTGCTCTCAGCGCGGCCATGTTCTCCTCGGCAGCACAGGGAGCAGGAGGCAGTTTCTCCCTCCCCCTGTGCTGCCGCTGCAACCAATAGAGGGAGAGGGGGGCGGAGGAGGGCGGGCGGGAGGAGGGGCGGGCGCACTGGCCATCAATGCAGAGTACCGTTTCTTATAAGTGCAGGCAGAGGCACAGGCTGCCGGCACCTGCTCAGACTGAGCGCTGCGATCAGAGGCTATTAACCCCTCAGGTGTCGCACCTGAGGGGTTAATAGCCTCTGATCGCAGCGCCGGTCACAGGCAGGTGCCGGCAGCCTGTGCCTTCTGCCTGCATTTATATATGAACGTAATTACTCTGGCCAGTGCTCCGCCCCTCCCTAGTATTAAAACATTGGTGGGCAGTGTGCCCCCCTCCCTAGTATTAAAACATTGGTGGGCAGTGTACCCCCTTCCCCCAGTAATAAAATCATTGGTGGCAGTGGCCACAGGGTCCCCTCACCTCCTCCTCATTGGTGGCAGTGATCGGAGCCCCAGCAGTGTAATGCTGGGGCTCCGATCGGTTACCATGGTAACCAGGACGCTCCTGAAGTCCTGGCTGCCTTGGTCTGCTCCCTGCTGCTGTGTGCACTGTGCACAGGGCAGCAGGGAGAGGGTGAGATCCTATTCACCCTGATAGAGCTCTATTAGGGTGAATAGGATGAGAATATCCCAGGTTCTAGCCCCTAAGGGGGAAAATAGTTAATAAATAAACTGTAAAAAAAAAAAAAAGTTAAAGTACACCAAAATATTAATTATAAATCACCCCCTTTCCCAATTTTACATATAAAATATATAAACAATACATGAATAAAATATTACATATTGCCGCGTCTCAAAAGTCCAAACTATTAAAAATCCACTTTTATGCGGTGAACGCCGTAAAAGAAAAAAAAAGAAAAAGAAAAAATGTACGATTCGCCATTTTCTTTTAGTCGCCTTGTCCCCACAAAAAAGTAGGATAGGACTGTTGTATTATGAGCCGGCGGTTTCATAAAATGTGGAATGCACGCGGATTTTTTTTGGCGTTTTTATTTTTTTCGCGTGGTATCGAGTATCGCAATACTTTTTTATGGTATCGATACCGAATCAAAATTTTGGTACCGAAACAACTCTATTATATCTCTCTAGACAAGGTATCAAGAACCTTCTGCACTTCAGCTGCTGTGAAGCTACAACTCCCAGCATGCACACTTTCTCGTTTGTTCTTGTAAGTGAAAGGATACTGGGAGTTGTAGTTTCAGAACAGCTAGAGTGCCGGAGGTCGTTTCATCTCTAGACCTTAAAGAAGGAAATTATGAAGGCATTTTATACTATATTGTATTTATGGAGCAGTAGGTCAAGGATTATTTGCCATGTGGGGAGGAAGGGGTCAACAAGAGCTAATTGCAGTCCAGCCTTGATGAGCTTCTGCCCACCCCCAGAAAGGCATGCAAGTGCTCCAGATTTGTGTTCTAAATTTGTGGAAATGAAGCAAATGGAACAATAATTAGATTTACAGATGTATTAAAAAAAAAAAAGTGAGGGCAGCCTGTGTCATATGTGACAGCCGCAATCCTACATACTCGCCGGTCTCCAGTGTTTCCACAGAACCTCATTGGTTGTTCTGGACTTTTACTTGCACAGCAAAGTGTATAATATAAAGATCGCCATGCCTTTTAGCTAGGGCTGCACGATATGGGAATTTTGTGCGATTGCGATTAGGGCCCTAAAAATTGCGATAACGATATGCGATGCGATAATTTAAGGGAGTTGTGCTAGAGGTCTATCTGCTTGGATTTTCAAGGTAAAAGCACACACAGATGACTGATAATGAGAAATGTAGTTATGCTGAACTCAAGAACTGAAATGCACAGTGTTTTTCAAAATAAAATACATATTTGCATTACTGCAAAAGTACAAAATACAAAACTTGCCATTTTCTTAATATCGCTGCACAGAACAGATAAATAGAATAGATAGAAAGAACAAGTGTTCATTAAAATAACGACTTTCCACCAGCCCCTCCTCCCTCCCCGCACTGTAACTGAAGTATCGCCGGCCGCACTGTGCAGCATAGCTGCCGGAGATACAGTGTCAGTGTCACGTAGAAAGTCAACCATCGCTTTATAAGACGCACTGCCAATCTCCCCCACTTTTGGGGGGAAAAATTGTGTCTTATAAAGCGAAAAATACAGTAATATAATTGAAGCATTTTTGGGTCAGCAAATTACGATTGCGATATGGCGATTAATTGCGATAACGATTGCTTTCGCGATATATTGTGCAGGCCTACTTTTAACATTACAACTTGTCTTTGCAGAATTTTTACCAGAAAGTGGCCGACTCCTTTAAGATGTAATCATGTGATAAAATAATTCCTTACATACATAAATGTCTTTGCGTTGGTTGTGCCTTATTTGTAATAAAACATGGCATCCACATAAGTTCTGTTCAATATTCAATGTCCTAGCGCTCCGCGCTTGAGCTGGGACGTGTAGTACAATTAGATACTCGCTCTGGTATGGGCTGTTCTTAAAATGTGCCGCGGTCTAATGTACTACGCCCAGTAAGGTGACTCCTTTATATGGTGTCTTAAAAATGTTGACTTGGTATATATGCGTTTCGGAACAGGACGTTCCTTCCTCAGTGGTAGCAACGGGGGTGTTACACCTTGGGCTCAGCTCTCTCTACACTTTGACAGGGCCAGGCGTGATGACTTTTTCACCGCAGGGCCCTTTTTGTTTGCCATTTGCTGTGTGTGATCATTTTCTAGCATCTGACGACCCTTTACTCTTCACCAGGGACTTGCATATGTTGATTTTGAAAACGAGGCCCAGGCTTCACAAGCCGTAATGAAATTGGACGGCACAAAAGTGAAGGACCATACTATTAAGGTGGCGATTAGTAATCCTCCTTTAAGAAAACAGCAAGAGAGTCAGGAGGCTGCTCGGTCTACAACGTCTATGGTTCCCCGGCAAACCTATGGAGCGTAAGTGTAGAGCTTAACAGTCTTGTAGACTTCTGACGGAGAAACAGGGGTCCTTCACCTTCTGTCTGTAGTACGGCTTTGCTGATGAATACTCCATGAAAAATTTATGATTGACCGCTTTTCCTGTCTGAGTCCTTTAACATCGACGGGGATAGCAGGACTGGCAATCACTCCTCTGTCCACAGATGTGGAAGTTAGAGAGCCGTGTTAAACACGTAAAATAATTCTGGTGTTTCATTATTTTCCATTTACAGGAGGGGTAAAGGAAGAACCCAAGTGGCTCTCTTACCCCGATCTCTGCACCGCCAGAATACATCAGACATCACAAAAACAGAAAATGGTACCCCCCAGACACCAGAGACTTCATCAGGCGCTGA